>JAJEJO010003729.1:57203-413520 GCA_020662805.1 Glaucomys volans | reverse complement strand
GATAGATAGATAGATAGATAGATAGATAGATAGATAGATAGATAGATGATAGATAGATGATAGATAGATTAGATAGATGATAGATAGATAGATAGATAGATGATAGATAGATAGATAGATAGATAGATGATAGATAGATAGATAGCAATACTCATTTAGAACCCAAGACATGAGAGCCACTGTAGCCCAAAAGATTCGTAGACTCAAGTTTTGCAGTCCTTGTGTGACCTGCTCCAACTCCTCCCTTCCCTCCTACTCCTTAACAAAAACAAAATTGGAATAAAAATGAAAATATTAAAACATCTGTGCTTTCCCCCAAGTAATAACCAAATCTCCTTCCAGAACCTGTCTTCTCTGAACACTCAGCCTTCCCAGGGAACATCTAAGATTCTGGACACCTTAACAATGGGCCATTGACACTTGGGGACCCAGCCAGCCCCCTGCATTCCTTGGGCGGCTTTTCTCAGGGAGTCCACCCACACTTGAGCTTTCTCTCAATTTCTCCCTCCTGGATCCTGAGCCTCAGAGATCATCAACATTCAACAGAAGGCAAATTCGAGTCCTTTGGAGATTCTCAGAAGCTAACTATGACCCAGCAGCACATCAAAGCATCTGACATTTGCCCTGCACAGACCCTTCGTGCCCTCTGCAAAGAGCATCCACCCACTTTCTGTGATGATTAGTATTGATACTTAGTGAGCAATGACAATGCGCCAGAACAATGAGAAACACAAAGGCTCCTTTACCTTCCACCCAATGCCCAGGGTCCTGCAGATAGAAACAATAGCTGCCACTCACTGTGCCCTTACTAGGGTCTGGATCCCATGCTGACAGTTTATCTTCATGAGAACTGTGGTCGGTGGGAAGACACAGCTATCCCCATTTTACAGATGGTAAAACTGACAGAATCTTTCCAAGCTAGTAAGTAGTAGTGAAATCAGCAGATCCCAAAGAGCAAGCTCTGAGCTAGTGTCCCACAATGTCTTCTACCACTTAGTAACTCTTCCTGACCACAGAAAAAGGAATGGACTTTGAGTGACATTTCAGGTTATCTCCCATCTTGCTTTGGTTGCACTAATAAATATTTTAAAAGGAGGTCAACAAAATGAAAAAACACTTTGTATTCACTTGTGATCATTTTGCCTTTGGGTGGGCTTTGCAAACATTCTACAAAGGGAGGTTGATGAGACAGGGAGAGTCAGGAACTACTGAGGAAAATGCAGGTTTCTTCTTTCAAGACATGAATTATTTCAATAAAGTGTACGAAAAAATAGAATGGTCGTTCAAAGTAGAAATGGGGGAAGCAGCTTCTATTTTCTCCTCTTTATCTCTCATCCACAAATGCTTTTCAACATTTTCTCTAATCTGGCCAAAAATGAGGAAAAGAACATTTCAATAACTACAGATTCAATGAAGTTAAATTAGGTCACTTTAAATGGTCATTTTTTTGTTGTTCAGAGATTTCTTTTGTTTTTGTATCATGATGTGGTTTCTTCTTAGAAAGTGATGAGCCTAGAAAATGTTCATTCTAATTCTCTTTTTCAATTGTCCTCACTTAACCAAGAGTTGTCCACCTTATTTTTCAAACTCATTTTTCAATTTTACGCATTTAAGAAACTGTTGGGATAACTGTTTCTGATTTTTCTAATATTTTCAGTTGTGCAATATTTTTGAAAAACTATGTTATTTTGAATGAAATAAACCATAATTTTTAAGGGAGCCACATATGCATGCCTTTCTTACTTTAGCTTTATTTTAAAAACTTTCTTCAATCTAGCCACTTCTGATTCTTCGTAGTACCTTCCATCAATGGTAGAAAAAGATGGAAAAGCAGCACCAAGAAGTCTTTTTGGCAATGTTGAAAGATTTTAGTGGTAAGGGAATAGTTAGATAATGTATCAGTAAATTGAGTGAAAGCAAGCAAAAGGATATTTTAAATTATATTTTATGAAGCCAAATTGATATAATAAGAAACCATATCTTTGTTGGGCAACCAAAGATATATTTCTGTTACAGTAGAGAAACTTTAAAATATATACATACATATACATATATATATGTTTAATATATATATGACTACCAAAGTTTAGACTGTATCATATAATGTTAAAAATCTGATAGTTTTAAAAAATGCAGCTAATCATCCAACCTTAAGGAAGTAGCCTGACAATCAAGGAACAAAACCCCTATTGTGAACAGACTCTATCTCAAGAGCAGACCGAGGAAGGATCTGGCAAAATGAAGTTTAGGCCTGGACTAATTTCACATGCTAATGAGAATTTCCAGATAAAAGCTGCTTTATAAGGGTGCTAACCAGTTGGCAGATTAACATGATTCAGACCAAACAGCAGGAATTAGTCATGTTTGTCATAATACCATATGGCTAGAAAGAAACTGGCAGAGTTTGGTTTGCCCTGTCTCAGGGATGTTTGGGGGGACAATATAGTCAGGCATCCCAGACAAATCAGAATATCACAGTTTAACAGCTTTTGCACAAGAAGATTGTGCAAGGTTCATAGGGAACCCCTTTCAATCCCTTTGACAATGCTGCTGCGGAGCCAAAGATCTCGCTACGTGAACTTGGGCTTCACTCAATTTTCTCATATGCAAAATTAGAAAACTAAGGATATCTGTTTCCCAGAATTATTGGGAGAACCCAAAATATGCAAGCTTTCTTTGTAAGGTTGGCTATTTGGATGAGGATACTGATGGCGATGCTGCTGCTGATGGTAAGGGTGATGATCAACACCCACCACGTAGGAAGTTTGGTCTCATCACAAAGGATGAGCAGCCTGTCTTTGTTCAGAGTATGCACAATCCAAATTGTGAGACTTTTCCTCCAACTGTTAGCTCGCTCTTTCTTCTTGGAAAACTCCTCCTGCACTCAATGACTAGGGGCAAAGAGCTAGACAATGTAAAAGGAAAGGGTTCCGGAATCCTATTTGAACATTAATTATGTGTGGCTATTAAGCTTTTAAAAAATTATATCAAACAGAATTTATGTTATCCAACTTATTTACTCTTTCCCAAGTTAGCATCCCCAGCCCCAGCAGGCTGCGGAAGTGTCAGGGTTGGGCTGAGCAGGGCAGGGAAGGGAGGGAATGGACTAAAGCTGTTGTCATTATTACAGAAATCTTCGAGAAAGTGCATCTTTTCCAGGATTGAGCTGACTTAGGCCAATTGCATATAAGGGATTGGTTCTTTCTGAAATTATATTAATTGAGTCTAATAATATTATGGGGGGAATCCATAAGCAATGTCCATTTTTATAGAACAACAAAAAAAATCAAACACTAGTAATTTCAAGATTCAATCCAATAGTTGTCTCAATCTGACCTGTAGCACAGGGACCAAGGACTCAGGTTTTAGTCAACAGACAGATGTGGGTTCAAATCTCAGTCTACCACTCAGTAACTGCATGTCTTTGGTAAATTAATAGAATAATGAGGATAGGGGGAGGAAATGAATATAATTTGCAGACCAAATCTCTAACTATGAGGAAAGAAAACAAGAAGTGTCTGTGGAAAGCAAAAAAGTTGAGGACTACTGAACTAGGCCTCAAGGCTGAGTTTTAAGCTGGGAACATACTGCCCACTGCAGATAACTTCAGTTATCTGGAAGGTGGAAAAGAGAGGTAAGCATAGGAGATTTCCTTTAAAAACAAACAGTTATCAAAGAAGCCCCTATCATGCATCCCTGAAGCATGAGGAAAGCAATGTGAGTTTGACCAGGACAAGCATGTATGAAAAGCTACACTAACAGCAGAAAGAAGCTGTTAACATGATGGTATGAGAGAAGGAGAAAGGGCACAGAATTTGGATTCAGACAAACCTGAGTCATTTGGTTCAACTATTAGCTTTGTGTCCAAGGGCACCTGCCTGAATTCGTGAACTTTGGTGTCTTCATCTGTAAAACAGGATCATTAGAACCACCCTCCCAGGGTTGTGGTGAAGACTGGATAAATCCACAGAAGGAAAGTGCCTAGTAGTTGGTGGATACCCAATAAGCTTTGGATCGCTTCTCTTCTCTATATTGAGGATTCTTTTATAGCAATCGAACAGTTTCTAGACTGGCTTTCTCTGCGAATCTTTGGCCTCATCAGTCATTCCCTTCTATACTTGGTGGACATACATCCCTTCCTGATGGGCTGCCCTGTTTATTCTTCCATAGCAATGTAAATCACAAGCCCCACTTTTGGACTTAGAATGATATCTAAGCCTTATTTATGGTCTTAGTGCGAACAGTATCCTTCAGGTGAATGTAAACACTAGAAGGTTTTCACTGTCAGGGCTGATGGCAGGAGGGTGGAAAAAAATCCTCAAAGAATAACCTCCCCCACACCTGCCAAAAAAATAAGAAAAAGAAAAAGAAAAAGACACAAAGCTGGCAGCCCACAGCCTCCCAGTGTGAGCAGCTGCTCTGGGCCTGAGCCTCTGGCTCTCCCGGAGGCCTGCTACATCCTTCACCCTGCAGAAGAGCCCATGATGGGTCTTGGGTCCCTGGTCTTTGGATTTATCAGGAACAGACATCTGTGGCCATGTCTGTGGGGACCACCCAGAGGGCAGCTGTAGAACCCTGGGGCTCCCTGAAGAATGTGCAGAAAGGTCAAGGGTCATGTGCTCCAACCAGTTCACTAAAAGCATCTCAGGGAGACCCGGTGGAAAGGTCATCTTAAGATAGTGACAGGGCACAGCTTGAGGGGGGAAAGAGAGGAGGGGACAGAAGAATTTCTTTTTTAAGTAGCAAAAAGTACATATGTTTCTGGCTCAGCTTAGACTTTCAAGTCTGATTTTTATTTCGATGGCATTTCCTTGGCTTTTCCAAATCACATCTAAATCACAAACCGCCGGCCATTGTGCACTTCTGGGCTTGCGTACATGTGCCTCCGAGCACAGCGCCGCAAATGCGTTTTCTCACTTCATTAAACATGGTTTTAAAATGGCATCCAAATGTCCGCTCTCACCTCCCATCCAAGGGGAGGAGATTGTGTTTTTTCCCCCCCGAGTGGGAACAGAAGGAATGGAGAAGTCACAAGCAGTGATGTTTAATATTTTTCAATTTCGCATGTCCAACTTTGAGAGCTGATTGCAGGGACAGCCTGGTCAGCCATGCCAGTGCGTGGAAAGGCTCAGTCACCCCAGGGAGGGTCCCACGTAGCCCTGCAAATCTCTGATCACCACAGCAGCCCAAACTGGCTGAAGCTCCAGGGAGCCCTTTTCACTTCACTGGTGAGGCGCTGACTCCACCTCCCACAGGCAGGCCCCGACGCGTTCTGCTGACTTAAGAAGATGCCACGTAAATTAGAACTCATGTAACCATATGGTTCAAACCTGCAGGTCATATTTTATATACAAACGACTATGACAGGCAGTATTTTTGTGCTGACAAGTTGTATTTCATCCATGTTTACTTAGAATTCCATGCTATCATTAAAAACCAAGCAATAGAACTTTATCCTATTTTCATACAAAAATTTCGTTGAGCTTCCTTCTTATTAAAAGAAGAAAACTCCATCTATGCCGCTTGCTTTCTCCTTAACTCCCATTATCCAAGTGTTTAGTGCTTGTGTGGTTTCAGATGTTTCAACATCAAGAGTTTGAAAGGAGTTCTTGAGCCCTTGCTTTCAGATGAGTTAAGTGCACGAAACTGCTATTTTATTTGGGTCCCCAAAGTAGAAAGTGTTTTGGCTTGCCAACCAACCGACACTGTGTGACCTCTGGATGTTTGAAAGCAGAAACAAGTGACTCAACCTTCTGAGACTTTACCTCCTATAAAGTGGTAAATGGAATCTCTACTCCAGTGGCCTGCAACTTCCAAGTACCCTGGATTAATAAATGAGACAGCAAACCAAGTGCTGGTTAGGTCATTCTACAGTCTCTGGTCCTTCAAAGACAAACATCAGGACAAGACTTCTCACGTTTACCAGTATTCTGATTAAACCAACAATCCAACAAGTCTTAGAGACTCCATGACTGTATTGAGGTTGCAGGAATCAAGACACTTCAGCACAAATCTTGAACATGCACTTGAAAATATATACACAAACACATGATGAACTGATCGAAACTATTGCAACAAAAGTATCAAAATTACAGTGACACAGTAAACACTTGACCCTTCTTGAGGTCATTTCTTGTAAATCAGAACTGCCTTGACCACTTTGGGGATGTAGTTATCCATCCTAAACCCTACCCAAAACCTTGGGAGATCTGGGGGGCATCTCTGAAACCTCAGGAAAAGTAGAGCATCAGCTCTTCCAACCAGCAGTCCTGGGTTTGAATTGTGCCCACATCTTCTCCTTTCTGTAAGCAACTTCATAATGCCTCCCAGCCCAGCCCCTCTCTGGCAAAACGCTGTGAAATGCACAGTGACTACCCCACTTATTGGCGGCTCATTTCTTCACTCTGATTTCTTCTGAACACTGCCATATTGCTGAAGGGCAGCTGTCCAGGAAAGCCAAGCGTGAGGGGCCCACTTCTGATTGTGCCTCCTTTCCCTGTTCCTCTCTCTTGGCACCATCTCAGTCTCTTAAGACCCCAGGTGTTCACGATAATGGCTTAAGGACTGATTCATCCCAGGAGTATTTTAATGAAAGACTTGCAAAGGCTTAAAGCCTGTAAAAACTGAAGGGAATAATTTTCTTTTAATGGATTTGTGTCATTTTCTTATAAAAGTAATATATGGTTACAACGAGAAATGAAAAATGCAGAAAAGAGCTGAAAAATTTCCCATCATCTCGCTACCTACACATAAGCCCCATTAACAGTTTGTCATCTTTTCTGTCTTTTTACACACCTTTGTTTGTGGGGAACTAGAAGGGATGATTATGTTGTTGTTTTTAGTTTCGATTTAGGGCAGAATGCACGATATATCCCTGTCATTTAGTATTATACCCAGGAAGCACTTTCCATTTTATCATCCATTTCTCATAAATAATCATTTTTAATGGCTGCAACAAAAAGGATTCTTTTTTAAAGCACTATTTCTTTTTCTATTTTTTAAATTATTATTTTAAGAGGAAAATTTCTAACTATAATAGGTGCTGGAGAAGATCAATGTATAAAACCAAAACTAAATGTATGTTCTCCAAAGGCAGGAATTTTGTTTCTTTTTGTTCTCTGATGCTTAGACTAGTGCCCAGTCCATGGTGGGCACCTTTCAATGAATGAGACTAAGAAGGGATGAATATGTGGCCTCTTGACCTGCCACAGCTAACTACCACTTAGACCTCGTGTGCCATGAGCTCACTCTATAGGACTGACACATAACCTGCTCTCTCTGTGCTGCTTCTTCTTCCTCTATCTGTTGCTAAGACACAGTACGAGTAAATATATGACTCATAAAAATAGCAACAGATTTTTTAAAAGCACCTGTTGCCCACTTAGCACCTTCCCAAGCATGTTTTGAAAACTACAAGGAAATCTGAGGCTGCTTCAGAGTAGTTTCAAGAGTTCTTCAGAAATGTTTTCAAGTGAGAGTCATAAAGCCATGTCTATGAGCATCTGTTGCCCAGATATTTAAGTCTTTTGGAAACTAGGCAAATGAATAAGAAAGGGATCTTGTTTAATACAACATTAAATTATAGGACATGTTATGTTGTTTAGAGAACACCTTATATTCCCAAGAAAATGCATCAAGATTTTTGCTGCACCTTGAAATTATTTGTGGAAAGTTCTGGCAAATGTGGTATCTATTTAGGTTCTAGGGTATCATCACCAAGAACAAGAGCACCATCGGTGAGTCAAATCAAGGACAAGAAACAGATTTACAGAAACCTTCAAATAACAATTGAGTGGAGCCGAGAGATTTTCTGAAATGTTTATACCTAGTGAAAACCTTATGAGCAAAAGTAGATTGTTGTCTAAGAGTCACCATTGAATTTGCCCTTATATTTATACTGAGTATAATCAGTCTACCAGATTCACAGGTTCCCATCTACTGATTCAACCAACCCCAAATTGAAAATATTTGAGAAAAAATATATCTGTAATGAGCATGTACAGACTTTTTTCTTGCCATTGTTTCCTAAACAATACAGTGCTATTTACATAGCATTTACATTTAAGTATTTTAAGAAGTTTAGAAATGATCTAAAGTAGTAAGTCAGAAAAGGTCCTGGGGTATAGGTCAGTCATAGAGCACATGCTTAGCATATGCAAGACCCTCAATTCGATTACCAGTGCACATGCACCCCCCAAACACACACAAATAAAACAAAACAAAAAGGCAGCAAAAAAATAAAATATATGGGAGGATGTGCACAGGTTATGGGCAAATACTTTGTCACTTTATATGAGGAACTTGAGCATCTGCAAGTTTTGGTATCCCGAGGGTCCTGGAACCAATCCCCTGTGGATACTGAAAAATGACTATAACTCATTGTATGTATATTGTATTCCTGTACTGTCATGCTTCTTTTTCCTTCCAAAATCTAAAGATATCATATGTACTCCTGTAAATGCCCACAGACCTATTGTCTGAGCAAATTTGACTTTGAAAATAATGGAACTGTGAGCAAGATAAATGTTAAGATTTCAAAACATCATCAGTACCACTAGCCTCTTAGATGAGCTCTGCCCAGGCGGCCCAGGTAAATAAAGACAGCCGTGTATCACCTTGTTGGCTCTGCTCCCTCCGCGCAGAGCACAGACTGGAGACCCGGGAGGAGTTTCCAGAAGTCACAGCAAAGGTGAATAAGAGGCTGTGAGATGGAACCCAGACAGAAGGCAAAGGAAGTGGGGAGATTCCATATGATAAAGAAGAGAACTTCGGGGATTTTAAAAATTAATCTTTAATTATGTGAAAGGATGTTTATGCAAGAGGATGACTTTTTTTTTTTTTTTTTCATCTCTACTGGGGCAGGTCAAAAGAAAATGGACTTAAGCTGGAGCAGAGTGGGTTTAGGTAGGACAGAAGAAGGAATTTCCTGAATGCGGAGGTCATTAAAAACTGGAATGAGTTACTAAGGGAGTCTGTGGACACTCTTCCTCTGGGGAACATTTAAAAATAAGATAAATTTTCATCTGTCAGAGAGGGTTTAGAAGTAATCCAACCAGAAGGCCTCTCAAAGCATTTTCCAGCCCTATAACCTGAAGGCCAAATTCCCTCCAATTTTATTTCCACAGTTAACTGGATGTGAGATGGTGGCCGGAAGCAAAATTCAGGATTTCAGATACAGTGACAGAGGCTCTTGCTTTTTGTTCTCTAATAAGATGGCATTTTTGCATAAAAGATGGACGTTATAATCCTTCCAGGAAACCACATCAAGGAAATTGGCAACTCAAAACTTTGTAAATTAACTCTTGCTCAGACACCTTCACTCTCAAACTCACTAACACAAAATGCCATCCCCTGCACTGTGCTTGTATGTTCCTTAAGTCTACTGAGTGCGACTTCCCAGTTTAAATTTTATCTTTCACAGTCATCCCAAATATTCCATTTTTACAGCTATTCAGTTTCTCTAGTATTTCGAAACCTTAGCTGAAATTATTTGGCTAAATTTCAGTCTCAGCTATTATAAGCTTGCATCTTAAAAAACTGTGTTCAGGCACATTCCTTTCTTTTCATTTTCTCCTGAGTTTTAATCAAGCCAATCAGTGGATTTCATTACACTTCCAAGAATGGAATATCCTGACTCTGTAAGTGCTGATAAACCACTCTCCCTTAAAATTTACCAGCTTTGTTGGAGTGGAGTGGTTTCCCTTGAGTTTAAATGCTTCCTTTGTTTCAGGTCAAATTAGGAATTTTAAAAGGAACTGATAATCAAGCCCTCCTCCATGATCACTGGGGCTTCCTCCTCCTCCTTATTCTTAGCCTGATCTTTTTCTTTTTCCTTGGGTTTCTTCCTCCTCCTTTTCACCCCCCTCACCCCAAGGCATTTGTCAAAAGTTCCCTCTACATTCTCCATCCCTTTTGTCTGTTTGGAACTCTCTGAATTCAAATGTAAAGAAAAGAAATTTGGTGTAGGTAGAAAAAGGGATACTCTGAAAGGAAAGAAGGGAAGGGAAGGGAAGGGGGTCCAGCCACACCAAACTCTGAGCTACATGCTAACACTTGTCTCTGATGCAGAGCACGAAAAGTCCTTGACAAACTCAATTTGACTCCTGTCATCGCAGGGTTTGGGCAAAAAGTGATTATGTGGCTTCCTAGAGCGATACCATGAACTTAGCCATCAGTTGTGAATTAAAGTAAATCATAATAATTAAACTATTCATGAGAACATCAAGTGTCTACAATTTTGCTTCCAAACTAAGGTGGACAAATTATTGTCATCAGAATAAAAGAAAATCTTTTTTTTTTTTTTTACTTCTGTAGAATTTCCTAAAGAACTTCAAGTCTTGGTGGGGATGGGGCAAGGAAGAGGATGCCTAGTCTTTCTACCCCATGAGGAAAGGGAAATAGTTGGGTTCCCTTTTTGCACAACTGGGAGAACCTGGACCACAGTAATGATGTAATTTACCCAGGCTGGGCAAAGTCATTGCTGAAGGGTTATGGAAAATAATATTCCTATAAGATAACTCCCCAAGAAAATGGAGGGGCAGCATGGCTCGAGAAGTGGGAAAGGCCAACCACTAAACTTCTCCCAGTGCATTCCTGATAACAATGGTCCCTGGGGGAAAGGGCAGATACTGAATGCTGGGCCCTAAACCATGGCCTTCCCCCATGGCTAATCAGTCCTAAACAGAACCACAGCAAACACCAATGGGCAAGATTTGAGTACTCATCCCTGGGATCTGGACTCTTATCTCCCCAGACAACACTGAGTTTCAACCTTTTTATAACTGCCTTCCTGAATTAAGGTTTTAACCTGTTCAACTAGCCCCTGACTGCCAAGACTGCTCTGGATGATGACATCATTGTACCCTATAAAATCAAAGTCTCCTCTTCAACTGGGGGCCATTTTCCCTTCCTGAAAGTGGACCCGAATGACACCCAAATCTGCGAAGGAATAAAGGCTTCTCTGAATCCGTCGAGGTCTGTCTCCCATTTTCCTTTTTGTGCTTACAATTGCAGAGATCTCTGCATCCATATTATAACATACTGTTCTCCAGGATGCCTTATGAAGCTGAGATTTATTTGCTTAGTTAAATAGGAAGTAAGTTTAAATTTTTTAATTAAAAAATTAACAATATGTATATTTATATCCAAAAGATTAATTTGAGTTGATGAATAATCCTTCAAATAGTAAAATACATCATTAACTGTGTAACACATGGAGAGGAACCAGTAGTGGTAGCCTCCTGGGCAGTAGTTGGTCTCCTCAGCCTCTCGTGTTCAGAAACCCAAGGCTCTATCCAGGTTTACTTAGAGAGGAAATCTCAGCCCCAGTTTTCCTCAGGTCACTAGAGTTCAACTTCTCCTTCTCAAAAAAGACGAATCACAGAAGATCCTTCTCATAGGTCCTGCCTCAGAACATAGTCCCTTCAGGACACACCCAAAGACAGATTGCACTGGGGCACTGACTTGTAGGGTGATTGCCCCTGCTCTGGGAGCAATACCTGGGATAATTCTGAAGCCTTAAGAGAATAACATAAACACACTCCACCCCAACACTATCAGTTCCTTACCTTCATACTTTCACCACTCTCATTAGCAGATGAGAATATTTTCACATGTGGTCCAACTCTTGGCCTTGAACAATTTTGCCTTAAGACAACCAGCTAGTTCTGCCTCGGTCCTTCTACTTTCCTTGTTTTTAATACAGATCAACTGTGGAAACACCTCTGGACAGGAAGAATTAGCACTTACATCCCACAGAAGCTCGCTGCCCCTTCAGGGTGAGTCTGCCAAAGCATCAGAATGCTGTAGGGTGCCATGTCCTTCACAGAAGTTTCTGGAAACATGGCTGGTTCTACTACAGCAAAACAAATCACCCTTTGAATACAAAACTCCAAAACTTAGAGAGAAGATGAAAGCTGCAGATCTCTTTGTAAATTATGTATTATTCAGGCCTAGAATGCCCCGAGGGGTCATGAATTTAGAGATCTTGAAAACAACAACAACAAAAAGCCAATATCTGACACCTTATGTTCTTACAACTCATTACAGCTCCGGGAATGAAAGCTTAGGAAGGAGGGGGGAAAAAAAAAAACAGTGAATAAATTATTTGGAAGAGGAAACACTTTCATTATTTTTATGTGTTTTCTTGAGCTTTTCCCAATAGTGTTAGAACTGTAGAAAGAGAAGGAGTCCTGTCTCCTAAATTATCTTTCAAATTCGAATGATCTTTGATCTGGGATAGAAAGGATCCTTCATGTCTTTATGAACTGGACTGAAAAATAGAGTCCTCCAGTCTTAACTCCTTCTTCTCTTTCTAAAATGTTGTTAAGAAAGGCAATAAGGAGAATTGAAATTATACAGTATCAGAGAAAGACTATTTTTCTTCTGTTTTTTTAAAATCAGACTTTCAAATTAATGCAAGCACAATTCCTTTTACTAAAGTGGGAAAATGTATTATTGAAAAGGTGCTACCCTCATCTGCTCTCTAAAATTCTACTACATACACATCCGCACATTTTTATCCAGAGCAATCTCCTGCGGCACTTGCTCCCCAGCCAGGAGCACATCACCATCATGCTGGATGGCACTGGGCTGGTGCCTGGCACACTTTAGCTGTGCAGTGGACATGGTTCTAACAGCTGTGAACTCTGTGGCATGTCTTGCTCATCTCAGTAACCACAGTGCCTCCCTCGGTAAGGACTCAATAAAGCCTGACCTGCTAAAGGAACAAATGAATGAGCAATCAGGCCTAAAGCCCCAGAGGACAGGCTTGCCCCCTCCCTGCCTTCTCTGCCCTCCCTATGGATCTTCCCTGAGATTCACTCCTTGTCCATTTTCCTCCCCTAAGACATTTTAGTAATCAAAGGAATGTACCCTATTCCAAGAGTCCTACACATTCTGTTTCTTATTTCATCTGAGAAAGAATTTACTGAAGAGTCCTCCCCATCGCATGTGGATTGAATTTCCATTCTCTTCTCCCCATTTCCACCTTTCTTTTATTTCTGTCTCCATCGGAGCAGAGCACTCAATATGCTGCAGAAATAATTTTCTGCTGAATGAGGTTCGGCCATAAGTCAAGGGCAGATTTATTAAGGCCCCTGCACAGCCTGTTCCCTGGCTTACTGTTGACATGACAGTTTAAATCTTTGATCACCCTTACATGTAACCCCTTCACTGCTGAGCCATCCAGATCTAGATGAGCAGCCCCGCCTGGTACTTGATGTGAGCCGAAAAGGGTCCTCAGCTCATGCAGACAGGGCATCTTCACAAGGCCCCAGGTGCCCAGTGCATCCAGAGATATTCCAAGAATTCCTATCCCCAGCCACTACCACTCTCCCTAATTCTACCAGAAAGCCACTTCGTTGTCACCACTGCCACAATGGGAAACTCTACTGCAATTTGTCACCAGAATAGCTGTTTCTTAGAGTGAGTCAGTCAGGTGTCTGTAAGAGATTGTGCTTGTTGTTTCTGTTTGGTTTTTCTTGTTTGTTTCTGTTTTTAACTATTTTACCTTTGACAGTTTACCAAATATCTGGCACTACATAATTCAGTCTTTAAAAATCCTGCATCAGTCCATAGAGTAGATGCTCTTTGACTGTTACTTTTACATGGAATTTGATGTTGTCATATACCACATTTTGGGTACTCCAGACTCTAACATGCACATGCACGAGCACGCGTGTGCGTACACACACACACACACACACACACACACACACACACATTTTCCTTCCCCAAACAATTGTGGAAGCTGCCATTAAGAATATTAAAATGTTTATACAAGTTTGAAGACTCCAAGGGAAGAATTCCTCCATTCATATTAAAAACAGCAAAATATCATGTGTCAGGTCACCCTGGCTTCTGATTTCTGGCCTGTGTTCACTCCAAGGATTCCCTAAACAAATGACTGTCACTGCTATTCCTCCAGTATGAGCAGCATTTTGCACACATCCGAGTTTTCTCACACACATTATCTCATTAGATTTTCAGCACAATTCCTACAAGTGGATGTCAGTCTCACTTTACATGAAGATCTGTCCTTAACCTAGGGAGATATTCCCACTAACGTAGGCAGAAGATGAAGTTCTGCTGAGTTCCTCTTTGGAGACACAATCTTTCTACAAGTAACCCCTTAAGAAATCACGACAATCTGAAAAACTTGTGGAGAGCACTGTTATTAAAATGCCTCTCTTTTTCTAAGTATAAGTAAGAAGTCAAATGATTCAGAAAAGCATTTAAAAAATAGGAAAAAAATATTCAGATCCCCAAACAATAACCATGCTACCTTTTGGTGCATATCCTTCCAGGCTTTTTCTCAATGAGAACAATGTTTTAGGGTACTAATCCATTTCATTCAAATACATTCACAGAATGCTCCTTGAAGGAGGAAGTATTAGGCCCAGATAAAATTGAGATTGTACTGCTAATGAGAACAACTCACCATTAAATTTCTTCATTAAATAGTAGTTTAATGATTTTTGCCTGGAATTAACCTTAAAGATGTCTCTATTTTAAATAATACAGAAACCAGAGCCTAGCAACCTCCTTTTGAGTAATGCAGGGAAATTTGGGGCCAAAAGATAAGCTGTGGACTAGAGGACATGTAGATTAACTCCACAAGATGTATAAAATGGATGGGAGAAATATCTGGTCAGAGAGAATTGCCCCCCACAGTTAGCACAGGGAGGAATCTGCCTTCCAAATCTCCAGTCAAGGAGCACTAGCTTCCCTTTGGAAATGAAGAACCATCAAAATTGTGAGAGAGGAGACAGACATGGAGAAGAGAGAGGAACTGGAGGAAATTGCCAGGAATTTTGAGGAAGGTTTCCCTTTTCACAAAGAAGAGTAGAAAATCCCAACCAAACAGAGAGAGCATCACTACAAACTCATAGACTGCAATGTCAGCCATGGGGTATATTCCTGTACAGTTTCAATTATTACTAGAAAAACAGAAGAATTCTGGCATCCAGCCAGAGAGGAGCATCCTCAGAGAAGAGCTGGCCACAGAAGAGCTCAGAGGGCTCATACATCTTCAGGTTTTGTTTAGGTAAACACAAGTTCCTGCCCACACCCAGTCGTTGCCAGAGACACTTGAAGAGAAATAAGAATACATTTTTCTTTCAGCAGAAGATTAATTGGGCATCCACTGACTTGAGTGCTGGCATGGTCCTCGGGGCCTCACAAACTCCTCCTGGAAGAGGCAAAGCAAAACCATACAGAAAGCACACAAAGAGCTGAGGAGAGCGAAATCTCCAGGAACTGAGAGGATGCTGTCAGGAGACGTAACACAATGTTAGTCAAATTCCCAGAAAGTTGGGTGTTTGCAAAAGACCTTAAATGCCTCCCAATGGGGGTAACCCATATAAGTGTACCATGATGCTTTAGGGTCCCCTATGAGTCCTGAAGAAAGAGCCCAAGGCCCTGCATGCCATCCTCATACTAAAACAGGTTTATCAAAGGGGAGGAACATCTGCTGGCTGCCTTTTCTCCTGGCAAGTCTTCTATTATCGCTAACACCTGGCAGCTGTACAAGGTCATCCACCAGCTCACTGTGGGATATTTTCATTATCTGCTAAATAAGCTGGGGGAGCTCTTAACTTGCACAGAAATATATGTGTTCCCTCCCTAATCACATCCATTCATCTCCTTCTTGGAGCATTCCATTTGGGCTCTAGCAATGACTTTAGGCAGGCATTTATCTTGGGGCGTATTTGGCCATATCTGCTAATACTGTAAACATTTTTTTAATCTACATATTTACTCTCTAGTTGTAATAATATAGATGTTCTATCCCTTTCATGTTTCCATTTTTAAACATTTCAAAATAAACTTGCAACTGAACTTCATCCCATAAATTCTTATTTGTGAAAACAAGTTGCCTATAAATATGTTCAAAAAGCCACTTGCTCAACATTTCTCCCCAAAAAATCTTAAGCCAAGAGTACGACGGTCATATTAGAACCACAAGGATAACTGACAGGTTTTGTGCTTGTGAATTTTCTTTTCCCCCTGTGTCCTAAAGTTTCTGAGCCTTTAAGAGCCACCAGGGACAATGACTCTGGTTTAATAACTGTGAAATGCTATTGAACTAGCAATAAAAAATATTCTCAACCACCAAACAATATGATGCTTACACCAGCCAACATTGCTGCCAATCACAAGGCATTCACACGCAAAAGTGACAAGTTCCTTTAGCAACAGGAATGCCCCCCTTGTAAAATGTGTGTACACAATCAAGAGGGTTTGGTACCCCCAGAAGTGCTCTACAGCCACATACCACAGTTTGGATTGCACCAAACTGCTGTATTTATGATCACCTAGAAGAAAAACACCTCCCTTGTTTGCTGAAGATAAATTAAAACATTAAGGTTGTATGCTAGTGACCATGGCCCTGACTACATTCATTTCTGCTCTTTAAGTCCATCATACATTAGAACACTTATTCTATAGACCCACTAAAACGGTCCCAGGGTTCCTTATTTTGATGGACAGATTTGGCAAAACAGCAAGTTATTCCACATGAAGGTAATTTTTTTTTAAGTGAAAGAAGTCAACAGGGCAAAAAGAAATTTCACCTAAAATAAACAAGAGAGGAAGAAAATGCTGTTTATGTAAAGCTGAGAAATGTTCCTTTCTGGGAAAAAGTCAATAAGCCCCAGGGACCGTGGGCAGGAAGGCCAACCAATGCTCAGTCCTGGAAAATTAGTAACTGCATTCTCTCAATGGGTAGTTCTTTTTCTACATGAGATTGGGAGCCAGCCTGATGTAGGCAAATTGGCTCTGTTTCTAAGAACACATTATGTGGAGGAGAACTGGTGGGCAAACGCCCTGAAATTGAGATATTTAGAATAAATCATTGCACCAGACTGCAGTACCTCATCTAGAAATCTAAATCAAGAAATACGGTCAGAAGGAGCATGAAAGGTGATCTGAGAAGACATTGAGTTGGAGAACCTGGTTATGCACAGGCTAAAGTCACAGTAAAAATTTTTGTTGTTTTTTTGCTGAGTGCCATTATGACTTTACCCTCTCTATTGGTGTGGATTGGGGAATTGAAACAACACACATAAGATTTTTAAGTTGGGTCTTTTCCAGACAAAAGAGGCAAAGGAGAAAATTCTCATGCAGATGGGGTGAATCAGCACAGAAAGCTAACAAAAAGGCATATTATGTGCAGGATTTTCCTTGATCCTTGACATTTTGGGGGCATTGTGACAGTTCCAAAAGAGTTCAAAGAAAAAAGCGGTTACAAACAGAGGGGTTCTAGAAAGCACAGTGACAGAATTCTTCTTTAAATTTTACACTATTGACATTCTTCTAGATTGTGCAAGTGGCATTTCATTGACAAAGATGAAATCTTTTTAAAAATCTTTTAACTAATTTACGGAGTATGGACCACACTACAGCAATAGCTTGTTAGGAAATCAAGTCCCTCACTAGGCACTGAAGTCCCTGAGAAGAGGAACCTTGTGTTCTCCATCTTTAGCTCCTCCACAGGACTCAGAGTAACGCCCACACAGAGCAGCTTCTAGAATAGAGGAAGGGGATCAAGCAGAAGGGGAAAGGAGAGGAAAGGAGAAGAATTGTGGAATGAAATTGACCAAATTATGGTACGTGCATGTATGACTATGTCACAAGGAAATCCACTTTGATGTATAACTATGATGCACCAATTTAAAAATAATAAATAAATAGAAGGAAGTTCAATAGAAGAGAAGAAGGGGATCAGGGAGAAGGAGGAAGGGAGGGAAAGGGGAAGTACTAGGGATTGAAATAAAATGAATTATGTAATAGGCTTTCATGAAGATGTCAACATGAACCCCACTATTATGTATAACTATAATGCACTAATAAAATCATTATAAATAAATAAATGTTAACTGACAACCAGGCTTACTTTCTCAGTAATTAAAAATTGAACCATATGAGATTTTTTTTTTTTAGTTTGAAAATGATCAAATAGTGGCAATTGCATATGCTTAAACCCATTACTTGCTAACTTCACCTATGCTCTGGGCTATCTCTTCCATTCCACCAACATGCCCTAAGAGGTGTGGGCTCACCACTGCAGCTGGACTTAATTCCACTTACAAGTGAGGAAAGAGATGTGTACATAACTTAAGAGATTTAGTGGCTCATGAACTAGGAAATTAAAGGATATAATATTTTCAGGAATAGGGATTTAAATAATAGCAATATTCTCTCTTCTCTCATCTCTTTATTCTCTTTATCTTTCTTCTTTTGTTGGCCTTATTCTTTCTTGTCATAGGTTTTCTCCATACATAACTTGACATCCATAGCATCTCAAATCTGTCTCATGCTCACACAGTAGCTCTCATAGACATGATTGACCCTACATGGGCCATATGCTTTGGTCCATCCCTGAGGATAAGAAGATTGGAGCTGACCAATCCTAGTCATGGGCTTACCCTGCCCAGGGCCCAGGATGGAGCTCTCTAATTGACAAGACCCTAGAACCATCTTGGATAGAAAAGAAGTAATTTCCTGATGTTGAGAGGTTGTGGGGAAAAGGTAGAAAAGACCACAGAAGTCTAATATTACCTTGTCAATCCCCTTCATATGCCACTATCCTAAGAACTCTACAATTTATTTGTGACTCATGAACTACATCCTCATTACAAAGTTGGTATTTATGAGACTAATACCAAATCACCACTCACTACAATTTGGATGACTCCACCTTCCCCAATCCCCAGCAAGAGGATGTATGTGTTTCTTGCTTTCTGTCAGGGGCAAAGGGTTACCAGGGTTAGTACATTCTTTGGCTGTGACAAATGATTTGGTCTCCATATAAGCCAGATAGTTCTGATCTGTATCATGTCAATGGACAACACTGACTAGACTTGGTAGCACACACCTGTAGTCACAGCTACTTGGGATGCTGAGGTGGGAGGATCACTTGAATCCAGGAGTCCACAGCCAGCCTGGGCAATACAGCGAGACCCTGTTTCTTAAAACTCAAACAAAAAACCCAAATACCATTCTGCAGCCAGGTCAGACCTGGTCAGGGTTTCAGAATGAGGTGCCCGTATTTCACCAAAAAAACACAGGTAGATGTGGATGTCAAGGCAAATCCACCACACTAAGCAAACCTGCAAGAGGCAAGAGCCCAACAGGAAGCTGTGCTGCATTTCTAGAATGAACCACCATCACTGGCATTCCAGAATTAACTTAGGGAGGGCAAAGGACTCAGAAAATGAAGTGAAAACAGTCTGTAGGTTTTCTTGCATTTTTACAATATTTACCTGGGGATTTATGGATAGGAAAAGAATCCAAATTATAGATGTGTTTAATAAAAGTGTATGAATTAAACTGGATTAGGTTAAGGTTATCTGATCTCTCAATTCAAAGGCAAACATGCCATGATGGGTGGACTTAGCTGTCTTCCTGAAGGGCAAGTTCTAAAACTGCAATTGGGAAGCAGTGGGCTCAGCGTGGTTGTGATTGAAACCCAAAAGGTATGACGGCATTCACTGCATGAAACCATCTGAGAACACACTAAGGTAGGTAGAGGGCAGAGGTCTTGGTTTTCAAGAAGACCCCAACTGAGCAGGTAAGCTCCACCTTGTGCCCCTGTCAAGGTCTCCTCTAGCCTTTAGACTATTTTTTTAACAGAGGGCACCACTTTAATATCCTGCCATGGCACCTAATGGTGAAGATCAAGAACAGCCTGAGCAAGAGCCAAGACAAGTTCAATGAAACCAGGGTCAAACATCTTGAAAGAATCTAGCCCTCAAAATCCCAACCCAGCACTTCAGAGACTGCCCAGTAAGAAGAACATACAGGAGTCCAGAGATCTGGGGCCTCCCTGAGACCCTCAGAAGTCTTCAGCCATCTCTGTAGATGTCTCAACCACACTGAGATTAATTTAGCCTTGTCCCAGGGAAAACCCTTCCCTGCAGGGTTGGCTGCAGCTGCTCACAAGTGAACTTTCCCTGGAAAGTTACAAACATTCGCTTACCAGAAATTCACCATGACCACCCATGCAGAAAATGACAAGTTGGAGGTTGGTCGTAAGAGGTAAGGAAGGAGAGTTATTGTTGATAAAGAATGCTATTCCTACTTGATAAAAGTCACCTCTCTCATTATTATTAATGCTGGCTGCCTACATGGGGGCAAAACAACAATAGTAATAACACATAATGGCATTAGCCCATGTGCCAGGAACCATTCTAAAGGCTGTCCATACACTGTTAGTTACACTCCCGCTCACGAAGGCCATACCATTATCACCCCATTTTTCAGATGAGGACCACTCAAGGTAAGTATGCAAGTATCAAAAATCATCACCAAAGTCCACACTCCAAACCACGAAAAACACTGTCCCCAACAGGGCGGTTGTCTTTTAAATAAGACCATGCATATAAAACTTGGCACATAGTGTTATTATACCAATAATATATTATATAATCAACATGTTATAATCAGTAGTATCACTACTAGGATTGTTATTATACAAAAATTAGTAGTAAAGATGATTCAGTTTTACTAAAATCATGTATGAACTAATGATAAAGAAGGTAGACCTCAGGCCAAGGCTCTGACCCTATTCCCACCCCCAAGTTATTGAGTTATTAGTTTATAAACATGGCTCTTGCTGTAGAGATGACTTCTTAGGGATTTTTTTGGTAATCTAGTTCTGAAAACTTCAGATGAAACTCTAAACATATGTTATTGCAGAATTGATACCTAAGTTTAAGAATATTAAAATAGTATAACTTTTTTAAAAAAGGAATCTGAAACCTAAATCAGCCCCCCAAAATAGAAAGACTTTAAATATCATTAACCAGACTTTGAAATACAGTTTCCAGTTGCTTCTATGTGCACAGAAAGGGAATTGTGTTGATTCTACACCCATCCAAATAGTGGGTGATTCTAGTGCTACTGATCCGATAATAACAGAACAGTAACCATCACAGTAAAAATCTAGCTGGACAGGTGTTCTGTCAACATCACTTAATCATTAAAGCTGAGCACCCTGGATGGCCAGTATCTAAGTGTTATGTTCACCACCAGTAAGCTGTGGGTCCCGTTGCATTTGGTTCTGAATGGCAGGAGGTTTTGGTATAGTGAAGGCACAACCAAACCAACTCCGATAGTGTTGGCCCGTGTGGAGGAGCACCTGTCAACCAAGCCTTCTTTCTGCCTCTCCCCACCCAGTCCACAGGAAATGACCAGGACAGACAAAAAGCTATTTGCACCTAACACTGCCTGTATTGACTGAATTTCAGGGCTGACAAAGTAACAGGCAGATATTGGCCTATTTTTGTTTTCTGGTCTCTGTGTGCCTTTGCTTTTTAACCACAACAATTTTCTGAGTGTGACCTGGGAGAAGTGGGAACTTTATCTGAAGTTTCCCCACCCCTCCAACTAAAGTACACATTGCCATTTTAAGAAGAATTTCCATCGGCTGTGAGCTTTTGCTTGCAAGTGTTTGTGTCGCTATTAATGTTAAAAACAGAAGCCATGGCATCCATTTTAAGTTCCAGGCATAAAAGAAAAAATATTTCCCTTGTGTAAAAGGCTCCTGTGTTTCTCAGGAGAAGGGAGACAAACAGGCAGAAAGTGAACCAAGAAATGGCCTTGTTTTTTTAAGTGTGTCAGATCATTAATAATCAGTGAAGGATGGACCCAGGAAGCCTCACAGCACATATTTCTAGAACTGAAATTCATTCATTAGTATTACAGAGAAATATTGTCCACAGGAAGTTTTCTATGGGCCTAAAGTCTAACCTCAGTCCTTGTAAACACCCTGAGGAGCTGTATGCTCCAAGAACTTTGATTGTCTTTTGAGAAAGTAGATGTTTCTTTCTCTACCCTAATATAGAAATAAGCTGTTGTGCTTTGTTTTGTCATTTACCAGTTCAGGTTTAGCCCATTCTGATTCTCTAATCTCTAATAGGTTACATCAAAGGGCTGAAGATCCATTTCTTTGAAAACAGTTTAGCTTTTGTAATGTAGTATATGCCATATTTATTTTAACAATTTTTAGACCTGCTTCAGCATGACAGTTTATCAGCCTAAGCCAGAGGCCTTTCAAATTGCAGTTTAGTCTGTCTGAAACAGGCTTATCCCTGGGGGCCCATAGGCATGGACAGAAGAAAACACAAAGTCTACATTTTGGTCAGAGAGGGGTAGAAGGAGAGAAGGAGGGGAGTTCTTCATTGCCTAATGGACCAGTGCACATACACTAAGTAACATGAGTGGTTCCAGGTGCTGCTGGAAGATGCGCCCCCCACCACCACCACCACCATCCCCAAAGCCTAGGCATGGACATAGGATGAAAAGAGAAAAAGAAAGGAAAAAAGTTTTGCTAACTCAGCTTACTTTGAGAATAGTGTGTTAGGAAATAGAAGGTATGCATGTAAAAGAAAAAACTATCAGAGGTGGGGCATTACTTTTGCTTTATACAAAATCTCCTAAGGAGAGGGAAGAAAACAAGCAAGTAATAAATAACAGACCTAAGTTTATCCTAAACTCAAACAACCCTCTGGGTTGAGGGACTGCAGACCCCTCCTTCCCTGCCAGACCCACGGCAGTGAGCAGACCATTTGTCCTGGGAGGTGAGTGACTTTCCTGTCTGAACGCCAGGCCTTCAGTTCTGCGTTAAAACATCCATATTGGTATTTTGTGGGGGTTTTTTTTTTCTAGCACCCTGATAAGAACAAGCCCTGTTTGTTTGAATATCAACTTCTCTACTGGCTTTACCCTATTTCCACTCTACCCCCATCCTTCTTCAAGTTTTTTGAAAGCTTTTAAAGGAAATGTCACCAAAACATAAGGAATTGGCCATTAGTATGTCTAACAGTGGACATTTTTTATGTAAAGCTCTGAATCTATAGTGAACAAAAGCAACTGTTCAGAACTCTTTAAAAAAAGTGCCCCGCAATTTTAAGTAAATGGGCAAGATTAATGGATTGTCATATAATGGGAAAGTAAAGTATTAGAAAAAAATGAAATGGCTCTACAAAATTGGTTTGGAATTGGAGTCTACCTGAAGGCCCCTCTGCCAGAGCATTACTGTCTGCAGTATTTTCAGCTAAGTGGTGTAGTAATTTGAAAGCCATGCCTCGTATGGACACCCAGCACTTAGTGGTTGGTTTTATGTTAAAAATGCTTAGTATGAAACCTGTACTGAAAGTTTGCCCAAACATCTCATAGTTGATTGCAAACCTGAGAGCCTGGGGGCTCTGAGTCCATACCTCAAGAATGTTGGTGATTGGGGACTTTTTGGCTCCACACCTGGATTTGTCAAGGCCTCTTAGCAGCTGCTGGGAATGTGCCCCGCCTGGGGCCCACAGCTCTCCCTTCACCCCTCTGACAGATGAAAACACAACAGGGTCTGTTGCCTGACTGACACATTCCTCTCCTGTCTGCCTCTGAAAGGACTTTATTTAACAGTCCTGGAGTCGGGCTTTTGACTGACAGATTGTGAAGGGTAAAAGTCATTCAGTTCCATTAAGCCCTGTAACTGCTCTGGAACAAAACACCTTTAAAAAAAAGTGTGGGGGGGAGGGGAAAATAGAGCTGTGGAGAGTGGGGGCATGAGCTTTAGGGAGAAAAAAGGGGATTCTTTTCAGGTTCAAAAACAATCCTTCTCTTTGCCTTCTGTCTATCAATTAGGGAGGCATTCCCAGAGGGAATACAGGCCCGGCCTCATTGGTGTCATTCAGCTGCCAATCTCCTGACAGGGACACCAAAGGGCCTCATGTAGCGCTGCGGAAACTGTCTGTCAGGCCATCAGCAGCTGCTCTGACGACATCGCCTGTTTTTCTAGAACTATTATGGGGGGGCGGGGGGTCACCCCATCAGAGTCTAAGAGTGGCGGCTCCAAAACTCTGTTCATATTTTCCTTTCACAGACCCCCATGTGTCCTCAATCCCACGATGAATTTCTCCACAAAAACAACACAAGACTTCCTTGCCTGGCCATGCTACAGGGTAAGAAATCCCCAGCCAAGGACACGCTCTTGGGTGTTAGAAGGGGCTTCTGCTCCGGGGAAAAATCAAGTTTTGACTGACTGAATGCATTCAATGACACTGCTTCAGAGGAGTCCGGAGAAACAGGATTTGCAGCGGAAGGTGGCTCAGTCAGCCGAGAGGCCCACACAGGCCCAGAGCAATGTGAAGAGCCATGGGGGCCCCTCGAGTGGCCTCCTGCCAAACCCCAGCCTTGTTTGGGTTGCTGTGGGTTTCATTCCCCACTGAGTTTTGCTTGGAGCCTGAAGACTCCACTGAAGCCCAAAACTCCAGGCCAAACTCAGCACCAAGCAACCACTTCCCACCTCTCTGTTTTTCTGCCTTGCTCCCTGCCTTCCCCAAGGGCAGACTCACAAGATGACTGGGTTGGCCCCAAGTATTCCTCAGCCTCGCTTCACACAGAAGACCCAAGACTAGGAAGGAAGGTGACATTTGGGGAGTTTTCTGGCTTGGCTGGGGAAAATTCCCCTACTTCTGCCCTACCCCTGCTCCCTCCTATCCTCCACTGCCCCTACCCACTCTGGATTCTGTCTGAGACTCACTAGCAATGACAACCTGCAAAGATACAAGGTTGCCTTTCTGTATTCTGTGCTGGCTGTTTGAGATTCCTGGTGCTTTTTCCTGGAAGACGTTTCACATTATAGGAAGCCACTTCCAAATGATAATGATGGCACTTTGTACCAAACTGAGAGCTGGAGCCGGCAGCTGCCAAAACCCGTGGTGGCACCATTGTAATATGATGCTTCTGCCTCAGCTACAGTTCTCCACATGGTCCACACGGACCATGCAAGATGTTTAGCCAAACCCTACAAGGACATGTACATAAAGCTTTCTCCATGCTGCCAGGGCCATGAAGTCTATTGCTTTTCTTCCTTAATTCTGAAAGTTCCGCTATGGTCCTACACTTCCTGAGCATAAATCTGTCCACACAGCAATACATTGGTTTCAGATATGTACCATCTAAATCAGAACTGTGCCTGGGGAAATTCAGAATTAACCAGATTTTTTGGCACTAGGAGTTTATGAACAGAAGGGCAAGTGGACCAGATAATGACGACGAGAGAAAGGGAGAGGGAAAAAGAAAGAAAAGGAGGGAGAAAGAAAAAGAAAGAGAACTTGATTGTCATCTTCCTGCTGTCAGACCTCAGGAAGACACACTCGGGAACTAGCCCTTTGCCATCTGCACGAACAGAATCTATAGCAATTACGGGAAGCCCGGATAGTTCACTAATGAATGAACATTTCCAAATTGCCTTGCCGGTCTTGGGTGGTTATTACTGCACATGTTCATTACTGAAGCAGAGAGGAAGCCAGCCTAAGGGAGAGGGCAGGCAGTCAGAGCACCACCAAAAAGAGACCGCAGTTGTTGGATCCATGAATGTTGGGAACCTTTTGCTTAGGATGGTTTGCCTTCAAAACATCATGTGGATCAGTGCCAAAGGAGCAGATGCCTTGGAGTTCCTGGATGCTGAATGGTGGCATGGATTCCCATCCTGGCACTCCACACCACAGTCCTGTGTCCTATAACCCCATGCCTTCTCCTTGCATTTTCACAACAACTTCAGATCTTTTGTCTCATGATGCTCACATTTCTGGCCTTACCACAGACAATGGTTTTCAAAAGGCTCTCAATGGAAAGCCCAATAGTATAAGATCAGAATATTGAGTTATCTGTGTGGGGAAGATAACCATCTCTGTTTGCTGCCTTCTCAAACAAAACCTGGCTGTTGGTGCCCACCTTGGCTTCTAACTAGTTCTCTCTGGCCTTGTATTCCAATATGTATTCCATTAGGTACTGAGCCTTCATGGCTTTTCTTTCTATTGTGCTAGTAAGAGTTAAGTGGTCCTCTGGGCCCTCAGTGACAAGATGCTTTGTTCCTTGTGTGTAGTATTCATTGTGTACTATCTTAGCTGAATTTTTTTTTCTTATTGTAGTTCCCCTTGACTGGTTACATTGTGAATAAACTTAAATACACTGATTACAGTTCAATTTCAACTGAATCAATAGTTGCTACTACATAGTATTTGTATATAGAAACTGAGTAGTTTATGCTAAAATGCTGACAAGCCCTGTGTTTGAAAAAGCAAATTCTCAAAGAGCACAGCAACTTCTGCTGCCCTGAGAAAACCTGCCTTTATCAAGGCCTGAAAACCTAGCGCTGCTTGTATGTTGAAAATGAATGCATTTCATTGAACGTCATAGTATTTTTTATTGTAATTTTAGAGGGAGGGGATGTTAAAACCTTTGGCAGAAGTTCTTTGTTTTAAAACATTATTCCAAGGTCTTACCCTCAGTTTTCTTGCCCTTCAAACATTTGTTGCTCTATCTAGCAGTGTTGACAAGTTCACAGTGCTCCACTGCCAATTCTTACTCCTTTCTGGAATCTCCTTGTTGTTCCTTGGAAATGGGAAACTTTTTGAAAGCTCCAAGTTTCTTCTGAGACTCAGGAGGTAACGAATCAAGAAGAATCTAGCTCATCCTGGTTTTCATTTCTTCCATGTACTTGATAGAGTATTTTAAATGCCCAATATTTCAAAGGAATTGATCAATCCCTGACCATTTCCTAATCATCTGAGAGAGGAATATGTGAAGGCACAACACAAGCAAAAGATTGACAAATGAGAACGGCATGAACCACAAACTCCTGATACTGCAAGTTACCATTCCTTTCTTTCTGTGGCTAAGCCGAGGTCCTGCTCTCCTTTCCATCTATGAAACCTAAACATTCTTTGCCTCTGTCTTGCTATGATAGAATGTATGTGTGTCACTTCTCTGGGTTCCTGGTAAAGATCTTCCTCGAAGGTCTGTGCTCTTTCTTCCCTGCTGCAGGACACCAGGCAAATCTAAATCCAAGCAGGGAGGCCGACCAAGAACCTAAAACCAGTTTCTCCAGTACATGTTTGTCAACATGAAACAGGTTAAAATTTTTTCTTCAGTTCTTTAATATGTACATTTCATTAAAGCTGAGATTTTTCTCCTTCAAATACTTGAACTGTTTGTCCCCTTGGTTGCTTTTCCAGACTGTTCACTACTCGCATGCTATTTTTAAATAGTTATCATAAGACATTGTGCTCTCAGCCGGGCATGATGGTGCATGCCTATAATCCCAGCGGTCTGGGAGGCTGAGGCAGCGGGATCGCAAATTCATTAAGTCAGCCTCAGTCACTTAGTGAGGACCTAAGAACTTAGTGAGACCATGTCTCAAAATAAAAAATAAAAAAGGGCTGGAGATGTGGCTCAGAGGTTAAGCACCACCCCCCCCCCCCCCCCCCCCCCCCCCCCCGGGGTTCAATCCCTGGTAGCAAAAAAAAAAAAGAAAAGAAAAAAAGACATTGTGCTCTCAATATGGGTTTGCCACAATTTGGGAGGCTCGTGTGCGTTTTTCACTGCCTTTTCTAGGTGATTTGCTTTCTGATACCTGTCAGCACTAATGTGATTACATAACTGCAGTCTAGTCATCAATTCCATGATGGTGCTTTACCAGTACTTGAAAGAGAGAGAGAATCCTCCTCATAGCAGGTCAATACAAACCCCAACCCACCCACCCTGAATATTAACAACCACCCCAAGTGGATTGGGACTTATCCCATCACCAAAATGTGTGTGCTAGATTCCTCTTTATTATTGGTTTCCTGTAACTAGTTGAATGTAACTTCAGATCTTAAAAATAACAAAAAACCCCCTCATTTTAAGCAAGCACAAACCAATGACAAATCAATTTTCCACATACTAAGGAACCTGACCTTCATATTTATAATGTCCATCTAGGTAAATCTGAAACTTTTTATCTATCATTACAGTATTTCCCTCTTGTGAAGAGGAGTCTATTGTCTACTAGAGCTTTATTTTCATCTCCATTGGTTAAAAAAAAAAAAAAACAAGAAGGTGGCCCTTAATGCAAAGTACTACAAGAAATAGAATCAACCACTAAAAAATCCACACTCACTATCACCAGCAGCACTTACAACAACACAATAGCAAGATTCTGGTCACTAGTCTTTGTTTCCAGAGGCCCCATGTGAAGTGCAGACACATCCCTCAATTATGGAACTCTTTTAAATATGGTTGCTTGGCTTCAATAATTAGGATAATGGTCCTAATTATTCCCTGTACTTGGTACGTGCAGATTCAAACTTTAAATGTGGTTGAGTATAAAGTATTTAGTGGAAAGACTGGTAATCTGGATTCTGTGTATAAATGAGTCAATAATTAAGGCTATAATTTTGAACAAAACACATTCCCAGTGCATCTCATGTTTTCCATGATACAAATAAGGAAAGGAAAAGGACCCCCATTTTATCAGAGAAAAATCAAGATAATTGCACTTAAAAACCTTTTCAGAAGCTTTTAGAGAAAATGTCACTTAAAAATCAAATCATGCTGTGTCAGCCCCCAGTCTCCTAGAAAACAGAGCTGAAGCAGGAATTCAGTTCTAATGTTTTCTTTGGGAGGTGCAGTCCCAGGGCAAGGAAAGTGAAACAGACAGAAAGTGAAGCAGGGAAGAATAACAAGTAACATAAAGTAGTGTATTAACATATTGGAGAAATAAAAGCAGGAATCAATAAGTGGGATAGATTCAAACTAAAAAGCTTTTTCTCAACAAAGGAAACAATCAACAATGTGAAGAGAGAACCTACAGAGTGGGAGAAAATCTTTGCCACACACACTTCAGATAGAGCAGTAATCTCCAGAATTTATAAAGAATTCAAAAAACTTCACACCAAGAATACAAATAACCCAATCAATAAATGGGCTAAGAAATGAACAGACACTTCACAGAAGAGGATCTGCAAGCAATCAACAGATATATGAAAAAATGTTCAACATCTCTAGTAGTAAGAGAAATGAAAATCAAAACTACCCTAAGATATCATCTCACCCCAATTAGAATGTCTATTATCAAGAATACAAGCAACAATAGGTGTTGGCGAGGATGTGGGGAAAAAGGTACACTCATGCATTGCTGGTGGGGTTGCAAATTGGTGTAGCCACTCTGGAAAGCAGTATGGAGATTCCTTAGAAAACTCAGAACGGAACCTCCGTTTGACCCAGCAATCCCACTCCTTGGCCTATACCCAAAGGACTTAAAATCAGCATACTAATTAATTTTACCCCATTCTTGTGTGACAGATACCATTGCCCTGTGTACATGCATGAACACACAGATGGTGTGACTCTACTTTGTGTACAACCAGTGAAACAATAGCTGTACTCCATTTGTGTTCAATGAATCAATAAGTAAATTAAAAAAAAATTAAAAAATCAGCATACTACAGTGATGCAGCCACATTAATGGTTATAGCAGCCCAATTCACTATAGCTAGATTATGGAACCAACCTAGATGCCCTTCAATAGACGAATGGATAAAGAAACTGTGGTATATATACACAATGGAATATTATCAGCCATAAAGAATAATAAAATTTTGACATTTGCAGGCAAATAGATGGAGTTGGAGAAGATCATGTCAAGTGAAATAAGCGAATCCCAAAAAACCAAAGGCCAAATGATTTCTCTTATAAGTGGTTGATGACACATAATGGGGGTGGGGGGAGGTAAGGGAACAATGGAGGAAGGATGGATTGTATAGAGGAAAATGCGGGGTGGGGAGGGGGCTGGGAAGGAAAGATAATAGAATAAGACAAACATCATTACCCTATGCATATGTATGAATAAGCAAATTGTATGATTCTACTTTGTGTACAACCAGAAAAACAATAGTTCTTACTATTGTAGTAAAAATAGTTTTACTATTGTTTACTACATTTGTGTACAATGAACCAAAATTTTAAAAATTTTAAAAATTTTTTAAAAAATTTAAAATATATGTATATATATTAGCCACTGCCTCACATTGGGCCTCAAAGAGAAGCCAGAGTCCATACAGGGAGGAAGGAATTTATCTACCCAGCTCCTTCCCATCTCCTGCCTGCCATTGGTCAAAGCACAAAATGTAGGGAATTAATGTCTTCATATTTTCAGGAGGCACCATCTGGCACCTCTGATGGAGCCTGTGCTTGCAGAGTGGCATTTCATCAGCGCCAGGCAAGGAAGGAGCACCCAGAACTTGGGTGATTTGACTGTACAACATCAGGCTCCAGAACAGTGCAGTTCCTCCCAGGGGTGAAAACCACAGCAAGACCTGAGTAGAGCCTAGGACAAAGCTGAGGGAATCCTAGAAAGCTCATGAGATGTGTGTGATGCAAGCACATTAAGCCAACTATGACTACAGGTTTGTCCTATCACTAAGTTGCCAAGTTTTACCAAAATGCCAATCAATTTGCTGAAGTGCTATGACCAAAATCAGTGATATTGAAATGTCTGACCCTGAACAGCAAGACCAGAATACTTTCTCTAAACAGAAGATTTAAATAGAAGGGACAAAATGCTAAAAGCATGGATGATTTAAGCCTTTCTAGAAGCCACCAGGTCTCCAATGGAAGAGCATGGAGAAGAGAGCACTGTACCATGAATCAGGCCCAGCTCTTGCAATACCAAGCAATGCATCCCAGTCAGCATGGGGAGCTTCTACTTTGCCAGTCCCGGTACTAGGAAGTAAGGCAGGTGCAAAATGCAGGGGCGCTGCCTTTCTACTGAAGAGCTCCCGCTCCAGTCAGGGTGGGCAGGGGCAATATTTCCCCCAGGCTCAGCATCATTCTTCCTCCTTCTAATGATGGTATCCCAGATCATCATTTGAGGACATATTCTCCTCCTAGTCTCAGTCCATGCATTGTAGGGTTGATCCCACACTGAACTCCAGAGGCTTGAACCCCAGGCCCAGCCAAGCAGAGCTGCATGGTTGGTTCAGGAGTACCCCAAAGTCAATCTAAACCAAGGCCCTGCTGCATCTCTGCATTTGGAGCCATAGAGATCTATTTGTCCTTACCAGTTAAAGCGTGCCTGAATAATGGAGCCAGCACAAGGGCAGGAAAGAGAAGGAGAGAGGTTGGGTGCCAGGAGCATTGTTAGAACCTCTGGGTCCAGCTCAATATTTTGGTCACTGAACTAATAAAGTGCTTTTTGGTTTAAAGTAATTTGAGATGAGTTTTCTGTCACTTGTGGCTGAAGGACTCTAAACTGCTATGGGGAGATAGGTATGCAGGTAATCACAATGTAATGTGATCAGTCTTCAAGCAAAGAGAAAAACTGCTTTGGGGATTCTGGACATAAAGCATTGCTTCTTTGGGTCTTTTTTGGTAAAATGATTGGGACTGCATAGATGACCTTTAAAGTACACCTTCCCTGAACTTATCCCCACATCCTATGGCTCAGGGAAGCACTGGCTCATAAGGACTCTTTCCTGGAGTTCGACAGCTACATAGGGAATAAGCATGTTCAAAGCCATTTGTTTACCCGTGAAGCAGTGCAGCTCTTTCTGCATCCTTGAAGATTCTCTCAGATTATTAACATGGAAGGTCACCAGTTGGAAAAGCAAACCCATAGCCAATTAGTGGAAGAAGAGGTGAGCCTGCCAATGGAGAATCACCACACCACCTGCAGCACTTGGAAAAATTACCTCACGACATTCCTGGGTCCTTAGGTAAATCTTTAGACTTCATCATTAAGGAAATGAATCACATATGTGTCTTCCTCTCCAATGTAATGAGCATTGGTCTGGGTGAAGCACCGTAGCTGTTCTTTACAAATATGAAAAGCATTTGAATACATGAGATGGTGGGTATCATAGGAGAGGTTATAAAAGTCAAAGTTGCTGGAGTTGACATTTTTCCAGCAGTGGCCCACAGTCTGGTTCCTTCCTCGTAGTGCCTATAGTTAGATTATTATAAAAGGCACAGAGTTAATCCATAAAATGAATTGTTTCCTTCCCTTAACATGCAGATCCACTAGCTAAAATGGGGAATTTCCCACACACTAGGGGTTATCTAGACCAGGGGGCTTCTACTCCTCTCTCTGGACCAAAGGGCTCCCCAAACTTTCATATGCAATTGCTGCTACTGTTCTCAGAGATGACTGGCTTCTGATGGTCCACATGTACCATCTTTTTAGGGCACTGATCATTCTGGTTGTCAGATAGTGACATTATTACAATGGTAACTCAATCAGAATTGAGGAGTGTGTACTTCTTAATGCATTCCCAGTACAGACCCAAACAATGTGGTGGTCATGCTGGAAAAGGATCAGAGACAGTCAGTCCCTGACTTACAATGCTTCCACTTGAATTCTTCAAAATTATGATGATGCAAAAACCATGTGCATTCAATAGAAACTACTTCACATTTTGATTTTGGTTTTTTCCGGGATAGTGATATGCAGTATGATCCTCTCTTGAGATGCTGGATAGAAGCATGGGCCTCACCTCCTAGTCAGCCCCACAATCCCGAAGGGAAACAACCAACACTTCACAGAGCACCATGCTGCTAAGCTGTGAGGTTCAGTAGGTTCCATGTGGGAAATGCTGTCTTGACTTAGCATATTTTCAACTTATGATGGGTTTATCAGGACACAGTTCCACCTTAGGTCAAGGAACACCTGTATTTATGTGCACCTTGACTTTACAGTGGGAGGGAGCACCTGTTTCAGCCCCTGCTGGAAGCCAGGTACTGTATTAGTTTTTCTACATGAATTTTCTTGTTTTGTTCTCACAACAGTTCTATAACATAAATACTCTGATATCACTTTTTTCTAGAGAAGAAACACAAGATCAGATACATTAGTTAACTTGCCTAGGATTACATTGCTAACAAGTAGCAGAGCCAGACTTCCAACCCAGAGGCTTTATTCTCACCCATCATGTTCAGCAGCTTCCCTAGTTTTGAATCTTTTCCCAGGAAGGACGCATTTCAGTCCTACAGCCCCCCAGTTCATTAGCCTGACAGATTTTCTTCCACAGCCCATTCGACTCTTCCCCCTCCCTAACCTGTAAGTAGAAAAGTCATCAGATAAGATGACTCTTAACCAAGCTAACAGAGCTAGTCCCAGCACAGTTCTAGGAATATACAGAAGTCCTAAAGGTATAGCATTAACAGTGTGGACTCGTGCTGAGTGTGTGCTTGTGTGTGGTATGTGTTTGGGCAGATTCAATACATAGAATCCTCTCCCAAAAGACCTAGAGAGAAAATTTACCCATTAGACAAAAGTTTATTGCACATCTCCTATGTGACACTGAAAGAGCACTAGGTGCTTAGGGTCATCTTCACATCATAGACACGTAAGCAAGTAACTCCTACCAGAGGGAAGAATAGAAAGAATCTACAAAGGTTCTCTCAGCAAATCCTTTGAGAGCACAGTGGAAGACCCGGAAGTATAGGAAAGAATTTTGAAGGAGATAGCATTTGAATTAACCCTTGAGGTCTGAGAAGAAATTTAGTAAGTATAGAAGGTGAAGAAAAAATTCCAGGGAGCACTGAAGATAAAGAAAATAAGGTGTTAAGGTAAAAGCAGGTTCTCATCAAAGGAAGTAGCCTAATGTGTTTCATAGGTAAAAGCCAATGGTGAAGTTTGGAAGAGCTGGACAAACAGAAGTGGCCAAAGTGTAGGGGACCTTATGGAGGTGGTGCTGTTTCTGTCCACTATCCCTACTGTCTCTAGAAAGCTGCTCCTTCACCACTGTGTGTGGGCCAGTAAAACTGTCATCACTGTGTCCAGGCACCCACCATGGTGGTGAGATTTCATGCCTTAGGAGAAAATAATCAGAGCTGGCATTAATGACCAGTCCAGAGACACAAGACCCAAACAGGGTCCATCAGGGATTTCCTGGATTACTGTAAGGATATCAGAAGATAGAAATGGCCCTTTCCTCTGAGAGTGGAAGGGTATAAGTTGGGATGTTGTCAGCTATCTTTCCCAATACCCAGAGAAAGGTTGTCTGTAAAACTAAAGCCATGACAAGGAGGAGCCTAGGGGATGTCAAGAGGACAGAGCACTGTTCAATCCCTAGATCCACCTATGCCTAGAGCTCTAGATTCTCCCCTGGTCTTCTCAGTCATGTAAGTCATTCAGTTCCTTTCTGCTTGAGCTAGTTTGAACTAAGAGTCCTGGCTAATACAACTATGTATGCCATGCTAAGGAGTTTGGGCTTATTGATAGAAGGTTAGGGAACAGTTTAAAGTACCCTACTCTTAAATAACTAGAGAACAGAGACTTACACAGCAGACAGAAAGACTGAGGAGAGGTCAAAGTTTCAGTGGCCAGGGACAGTAATCCACAGGACCTTCATCTGGATTATATGAATGAAAGAAGTTTAACCATTCCTACCACCAGAATAAAATGATATACTCTGCTACCCAAAGCACGAATCACATGAAGCAATTACATGAGTTTGAGCTGCAAATTATTCCTAACATTGTTAGCAAAATCTGGATAGTAAATGTCTGACCCAACAGGGTGACAATATCTCAAGAGAAGCAGGTGACTTGTAAGGTCAAGGAACAGGGTCTGAAACAGCATCTCTGTAGCAAATGTGAAGGGTCTGGTTACCTCCCTGTCTGAAACCCAAGACGCCTGAAGGAAAAGAGGTGCTGAAATATCTGCAGTTGGTAGTGACACCTGAGAACATGGGCGCCCCCATCCCCCTCTGTAAAAGGGCAGGGATCATGCCTTTTACTGCAAATAGCTTTGGAACTTTGGGACACTTCCCAAAGTGAGGCCAGCCCTAACTTCCATCTTGGAGAAAAAAGAAAACCACTTTGCTCTTAGGTTCAAGCCTGTAGTACATCAAGTTACTTGTGGTGTTGAACATAACACAAGACTAAACCTAATTTTGCCCAAAGAATTCCAACTTAAAATGATCCCTCAATAGAAGCAGCAAAGAGACAGAGAGCCCAGCCTCTATCTTAAATCACATGATGAACCCTTTCTATTTTCCCAAACAGAAGTTACTCGGGCCTGGGGGAAACATCAAGTGGGCACCTGATTTTCTGGTACCTCTGGATAAGAGAACATATAAGCCAGGCAATGTGCTTCCTTAGAGCTGGAAGGATCTTCCTCCGGGACAAGCTCTTACCATGCTGATTTAGCAGAACCATGTCAAAACAAAAAAAAAAGCAGCACATTTTGTTTATAATTAATGGTGTTTTAGGTTCAACAAATAGTGTCCATCAGAATCTCCTACTCACAATGTTAAGCTAAAACCCTCTGACCGTTTCCAATGAATATTTTTGTAATCCAAAGTGTCTACTGTGGCAGTGGATGCAAGAGTCACAAAAACCAGGCGAGATCCCAGGGCAGCAACAGAGATAAATGTCAACCCCGTTCAATTTCTTAGAAGTGGTGATGTACAAAACAAGTATGAGGTATAAACCATTCACACTTAGCAATGGCATATTGCTGGCTCCTATAAAAGGTCACCAGCTCCAGATGCCCAGGTTGAGGGCAGATGGTACCAGAGGTGATAGAGTAACCAGGATGGTGATTTCACAATGGTAACGATAAGACCTAACATTCAAATAGGACTCTACAGTTTCAGATTTTCCTGAGCATTAAATGTTCTCAAGCCCAGCTGGTATCACCATCGCAAGAAGCTGGGTGACCTACACAGAACTGCACAGTTAGTCAATGGTGGAGAATGGACTAGAATCCTGAGAAATGGGATTCCTTGTAACCTTTCCACTCCTTCACAAAGAACAAGGGAAAGAGTAAGCCTAGCTAATTCTTTCTTCAATTTTTTCAAGTTCAAAAAGTAGAACAATGTTCATAGTATGTCTACTTTTTTACCAGCATTCCAAAAAAAGAATTAGTAAAGAGCAAAAAAAGCAAAGATACCTTTTAGACGCTGTGTTCAAAATGCTATCTGATAACTCAAATTTTAGTATGATATTTTGTGCCTCAGAAGCACACTTTTCAGATGTTTAAAGTGATTCAAAATTTGAAGATAACAAGAGGTTTAAAATATTCAAAATACTTACATAATCTATTACCCCATAGTTATTAAATGCCTTCACCAAGAAACTGACATACCACAAAAGGTCCTGAAGAGGCCGTGACAGAATTCTTCTCCAATGGGAGCAATTTGAGGAACAAGATAAACATAAAAATGCATTAATGCAAGATTGTAAGTAAACGGGTCCCCTAAGGAAGAAAAGCTGTGGACTGCGATTGTTAAGGCATGCTTCCTGGAGACGGAAGGGTCTAATCTGTGCCTTAAAGGATGATTAGGATTTAATTCAGCTGAGAAGGCAGGTGGCATTCCTGTGTCCATCACACTGGTGAGGAAACACGTAGATCTTCTCTGGAGCTTGGCATACAGCAGGTGGCAGTGAGGGTTCATGGTGGAGAAGTGGAAAGGAACTGAAGCTTCTAGGAGTGGGTCACAGAGGGGCTAAACCAGAGTCATCAAAGATGTTTCATGAAGGATCTTGACAACGAATCTCACCATATAAGTGAAAATGTTCATTGAACTATAGGCTCCTACACAGAAGAGAGGGTCCAAACTACACAGAGATAGACAGGGACAGATCGATGTGTAGATTTTAGTTTTCCACAGAGAGTAATAAATTTCAACAAGTGCTTTATGTCCACAGAGAGACAGACAGATAGACAGATGATAGACAGACAGACAGATCTACTGGCATTTAATTCTGCTTTTTCCTTTTTCTCCCCTTTGTCTATTCTTCCCTTCTCCTTTTCCCACAGTCTAGCAAATTCTCTCAGTACATTTTGACACTGAATTTTTCAAATATGGAAATTGCTCTGGTATGGATCTCCCATGGATACCAAAATCTGTGGATGCTCAAGTCCTTTTATAAAATGCCACAGCATTTGCCTATTACTATATACACATCCTCCTGAATGCTATAAATCATACCTATTTATAATACCTCATACAATGTGAATGCTATGTAAATCATTACTATATTGTATTGTTTGGGGAATAATGACCAGAGGAAAAGTCTATCGATGTTCCGTACCTATACAACTTTTCTCCTTCTAGTAGTTTCCATCTGAGATGGATAATCTGCCAATGCAAACTTACAGATACTGAGGGCCAACTATAATGAGAATGTGTAATTCCAGTAACCAAGACCCCCAAATTGCCTAGCCTCTGATATGCAAGAATACTGAAGATAGAAATGCCTGCTGAAACTGTGATTTGCACGATTCACTCATTTATTCATTCATTTAACAAACGTTCGTGGGGGTCTTACCATGCACTAAGCACTGTGCCTGGGCTGGAGACACAGCAGCAAATGGAACATTCTTCACTCGTTTATTTTACAAATGTTTGTAGAATCCATACTATATATAAAGCTCTGTGCAAAGAGCTGTGTAAATCATGGTTCTTGACTTCAAAGGATCACAGCCTAGGAAGAAGGAAAATAAACCCCTACTGGCAATATCAATATACATGAAGTCATCACCTTATAGGGAGTACATTCACAATTCCAATCTCAAATAGTGCTGCGTTCCACACACCCCGGAGGAACCAAGGTTTAGGGAGGAAATGAAACCTTTATAACTGTCCTGAGCATGTGGGATTAACAAGTGCTCTTGTAAAACTAAATGCCAACCACAGAGCCGCCTATTGGCCAGTTGCCTCCTCTAAGGCATTTATGTTTATTTATTTATTTGTTTATTTATTTGCTAGATTTATCACATTTTCAGGCTGTGCCATTTGGCCTCAGGGTCAAAATAAATCACTTTTAAAACTTTAACATCATTCTTAAGCATTCTGTGCCCCTGTGTGCCCTGACAGGCTTTCTTAAGGCTTTATAAGAATAGAATTAAATCCATTTTACAAATAAATACACTGGGAACAACAGAGCTTAAATGTACTGCTGAAGGAAAAAAATACATTCCAGGAAAACCTGAAAATAGAATTGAAATGTTCTGCCAAGCTTTTTAGCATTGGAAAATTGCTTCCCCCCAGAATAGGGTAGGTGGGATTCTGCCTCTTTTTTTTGGCACACATGCCTATTTCAAAGAGATGTGTTCCATGAAGATTTGTCATTAGGTTCAGGAAGACAGTCAAGGATCATAACAATGTACATCATGGAATGGAATAGAAATGCATCTCTAAGAGAGCCAGTCATGTCATTTGGAAATTCAACCAAGGCAGAGTCTCCCATCTCCCAAGGCCTGGGTCTGTGTCTGGGGAACACCTAAGGGTACAGAAAGTAGAGTGACTCTGGGCCCAGATTTAGGATATTGTTCTACTCACATAATTAATATTATGTTAAATATTATTTCACATCTCATCAAATATTAATTGAACACTGTACCAAAAACAGATTACATGCCATGGAATATAATTCTGTGCCTGATTTTAAGGAACATTCGAGCAAATTTCAAATTACCCTGTATGTAGTTAATAACAACATATTGCATAGTTGAATATTACTATCAGATTTTATGCTCACATCACAGTTAAATGTTATATGCATGAGATGATGCATATGTTCATTAACTTGATTTAGCCATTCATGACATATATGTATTTGAAAATACTACATCATACATCTAAGAATATATAATTTTTATTTGTCAATGTTAAAACTAATATTTTCAATGCCATACAATAAATTGTACAAAGAGTTGCCATGAGAGCCTGAGGAGGTGACTTGACGTTAGCTGATGACTGTTTCATGTCATATATCTCAGCCTCTCTCATCTTTCTACTGTGTTCTCTGAAATTATAAGATATGCTTATTCTGCTATAAAGCAGCTTGCTCTTTCCACTCTTTCAAAGGAGCTATTTATTTTGACTAAATTGATTTTCTATGGAATGACATTTTGATATTTGATCTGTAAGACATCGACATGTTTTCATTCTGGTTTATAACCTTAAATTATCATTTTGGATTAACCAACAGACTCCAAACCTCAAATGTATTGGATAAGGGATCTTCCTGCCAGATAATTTCTCACCCTATAACAAGTTACCAAAGACCAGACTTGTCTTAAAAATCTGTTGCCCTATCCCCAGAATGCACAAATAAAAATAGAAATTTGAAAAAATATTTAGTAATTTGGACAAGTACCATATTTCACCGCATAATCATTGCAGATTTATGCCAATTCTTTTTCCTTTTGCAAAAAACTGGGGGCACAACCATTATGTGAAGTTTTTAGACATAATTGTGATGTTATTACTTTAAAATAATTTATTACTAAACTGTCTTTGGTGCAAGATTAGGATGCACAAGGTACTCCTGAATATACATTAAAATTGAATACTAAATTGGCACACATCACTTCCTTGCCACAGTTTAGCAAACACTTTTCCAGTCTAGAAAAAAAAGGTAACATATTAGTTGTTATTGATTTGTGCATTATAGTTGAAATATTACACTTGAGAAAATTTATCAATTGTTGTGAAGTCTTGACGTAACAAAATTTAATCTGTGTCCAAAGATTCTGCGCCATCGTTGGTCTCATTCTCTGAGACGCCATCCTGGTGCTACTCACATTAAAGTGTTTCCCATTGGTGCTGCAGGTCTCTAAAAACATGCTCCCTGGCTTTCAATGCGCCTGCGCTAAGAATTCTGGGCTCACACAGCGTGAGAAGTCTCACAGTGTGCATCCATTTGTCACTGGTGAGTGGGTTGCTGCTGTTTGCCTTTTTGTTTGTTTGTTGTTTTAATTAGTCATACATGACAATAGAATGCATTTATACATTTTGATAGATCATACATAAATAGAGTATAATCTCTTATATTTCTGATTATACATACTGCAGGTCACATCGGTCATGCAGGCATACAAGTACTTGAGGTAATAATGTCTGTTTCACTCTATTATCATCCCTTCCCCCAGACCCATTCCTCTACCTTCACTCTCCTCTACCTAATGTAAAGTAATTCTGTTCTTCCCTATCTCCTGCTTATTGTGAATTAGCTTCTGCTTATTAGAGAAAACATTCAGCCTTTGGATTTTGGGGTTTGGCTTATTTAACTGAGCATGATATTCTCTAACTCTACTCATTTACCAGCAAATGCCAAAATCTAATTATTCTTTAAAGCTGAGTAATATTCCATCATATATATATATATACACTACATTTTCTTTATCCAGCATTCAACTGTTGAAGGGCTTCTTCTAGGTTGGTTCCATAGTTTAGCTATTGTGAATTAAACTCCTATAAACATTGAAGTGGCTGTGTCACTGTAGTATGTTGATTTTAAGTCCTTTGGGTATAAACCAAGGAGTGGGATAGCTGGGTCAAATTGTGCTTCCATTCCAAGTTTTCTGAGGAATCTCCACACTGCTTTCCATAATGGTTGCACCAATTTGCACTCCCACAAGCAACGTATGAGTGTACCTTTTCCCCCACATCCTTGTCAACATTTATTGTTGCTTGTATTCTTGATTGTTGCCATTCTAATTGGAGAAAGATGAAATCTTAGTTTTGATTTGCATTTCTCTAATTTCTAAAGATATTGAACATTTTTTCATATATTTGTTGATCAATTGTATTTCTTCCTCTGTGAAGTGTCTGTTCAGTTCCTTAGCACATTTATTGATTGGTTATTTGTTTTTTTTGGTGTTAAGTTTTTTGAGTTCTTTATATAGCCAAGAGATTAATGCTTTATCTGAAGTACATGTGGTAAAGATTTTCTCCCACTCTGTAGGCTCTCTCTTCACATTATTGATTGTTTCTTTTGCTGAAAAAAAAGCTTTTAAGTTTGAATCCTTCCCATTTATTGATTCTTGATTTAACTTCTTGTGCTTTAGGGATCTTGTTAAGGAAGTCAGATCGTAGGCCAACTTAGTGAAGATTGGGCCTTTTCTTCTAGTAATGGCAGGATCTCTGTTCTAGTGCCTAAGTCTTTGATCCGCAGTGAGTTGAGTTTCATGCAGGGTGAGAGATAAGGGTTTAATTTCATTTTGTTGCATTTGACTTTCCTGATTGCCCTTTAAGAGGCATGAGGAACATAGTTATACTATGAGACAATTACATGATGAATGTTTATAAACCAATTTTTGTAATAAAAAACAGGGTGTGATGATTATGCAGTGGCAGCGATTGTGCGGTGAAATACGGTAGTGTCTAGATCTTGTTGTCTCATAACCACCATCTCTTTAAGAGTGCTAGTCCAAATGTGATGTGATTTCCATTCATTTGATATTAGGAAAGTAATTCTCACTCCATCCATCCCAATTGTACCTGTAGTCAAATAAAAACGTTTATACTAAGGTGCATGTTGTTGGACAAGCCAGATCACTTCCTAGAGCCGCAGTTTCCCCACCTGCACTGACCTCCCAGGATGGTGGTGAGGTTTTGAAGAAGACCAAGTGCCCCCCAACCAAAAGACCCTTACCATAATTAAGCTTGTTTTCTCGTCACCAAGATTTTACAAAGAATGTCAACAGGATTCCACAGGAGTTCTGCAGACAGCTTGGTGTGGTTTGAAGCTTCCTTTTTCTTATAAATGCCAGGTTGGCACACAAAAGGTATGATGCATCTGTCTCAAAGAGAGCTTATTCCTGTGCTAAAAATGCTGTCTCTGTTTTCTTGGTAAAAATTTGTAAATCCTCTGTCTAGCTAAGAATATGGGAAAGAGTGGGAATAGGCTCCCACCTATTCCCACTGTCATATAACCATCCCACTGAGTATAAATCTAAAAAAATTTCCAGACTTGGAGTCCAGAGATTGTTAGGCTTTAGCCCCTCTAGATCACTGCAGCTTAAATAAACCTGCTTCCTGAAGATTCCTTGGGTGTCCATCCTCATCTGTCCTACATCAGTTTCAGTTTGCTAAAATTCAGTTTCAGAATGCTAAAGCATTCAAAGGTACCTTCTATATGTCAAGGATGCAAGAGACTAGCAATCTATCAAGGTGAGTATATATTTTAAATAGAATAGAAATTTAAGCTTTCTATTTAGAGTTACTATTTTCCTAATTTTTTAAAATAAAAATGATTAGAATTGTAATTTTGTATTGGTTTTTTAATAAATGTTAGCAACTGTTCAGTTACATTTTGTGCTAAGCCCAAGATTTCCTAGAGAGCTAACAACCAATTACACTATGATTTCTACAGAACTATGCAATTGTTGGTCCAAATAATTAGCTTAAACTGAATCTGGAGGTGTAGTTCAAGGGTTGAGTGCCAGGCTAGTACAAGCAAGGCCCTGAGTTTGATTCCCAGCAAGAATAAGAAGAGGAGGAAGAAGAGAAAGGAGGAGGAGGAGGAGGAGGAAGAGAAGGTACACCACAGAAAGAGCAAATTATAACAGTGATTTTAATGAATTAGCTATTATTTAGTAATAATAAACTGCAGATATTTTCTTGCTGAACTTCACACGAAATCCTATTAACTGAATAGCAAATTCCCTATGGAGAGCAGGGAGGATCACCCAGTGGTGACCAACAAAAGATTTAATGTAACCCCAAGACATGACCATTTAGCTATGGGATGGGTCTTCTCCAAAGTGCTTGAAACCTTCTGCCCAAAGAAAAACCCAGACAAGAATTATTGAATTCCACAAAGCTCATAAAAATTCTTATTTAAAAGAACCTTCTCGTCTCCCCCAGATGAATAGTCCTGTTCATTGCCTCCTCCCAGTGGACTTCAAGCCTCGCGTATCACAGGTCCACCATGTAAATCCCTAGCTTTGCTCCTAGTGAGTACCCTCCACTCCCTGGTTATACCACAGCTTAGAAAGATCTGTTCCTGCAACCCGTCATGCTGATTATTTCCCTGACCTTGTGGTGTCCCTTTGATCTCTCAAGATCTAAGTCTTCCTCCTTTGCACATTTCCCAGAAACAGCTGCTTCTACCTTTGGTTGTTCGAGGTCCTGATGACTTGGCTGACCATTCTCTACTGACTCTAAGATTGAGGAGGGAAGATCTGGCCTGCTCATTCCTTTATCTCTCACTTCAAGCTTATGTGGCACACAGCAGACCCTCAGGAATAATAGCAAATGTTTACAGGGTGCCCCAGGAGCTCTCCTAAACCATTTAACATTTATGAACAAAATTAATATTCTAACAGTCCCATGAGAGTGCTACACTCATTATTCCTACTTTATGAATCAGGGAAAGGAGGCCCAGGAAGGTTGAATAACTCATTCAAGGTTACCTAGACATGGGAGAGCTGGGATTTGAACACAAGGAGCAGACTCCAAGGCTATGTTCTTTTTACTGTGCCCTTCTCACCCCCAATGAAGACGTGCTAAAGCTACTGTGGGAGGGAAGGAGTGCATTCCTTCCAGCCTTCACCAAGAAGGTGCTGTGTGATTTGGGCCACCTATGGTGAAGGTCCCATGGCAGAAAAACTGTGGGTGGTCCCAAGAAATGAACAGCCTCTGTCCTTAACTACAGGTAACTGAATTCCACCAGCAACACTGTAAGCCTAAGAGAGAACCCATCTTTGTCAGATGAGACTACAATCCCAGCCACCACCATAAGTCAAGCCTGTGAGACCCCAAGCAGAACATGTAGTTAGGGCAGCCCAGATCTCTGACCCATGCAAAGCATGAGACAATAAACACGTGTTGTTTTAACTAGTTACACAGCATTAGAAGATGCATACAATCAGTATTGCTCATTCATCAAATGCATGTATCTATTTCAATTGGTCCTACCTACCTACCTACTGGTAATAGACTTTCCAGATGTACTAAAACATGGGTTTTTCCCCAATTGTTCCCTAATTCCCGGGTGGGACAATTCCACTTCCTTATTCCACTGGTGGTAGGCGTGGCTGGATGATTAACTGTGGCTCACGAAATGTGGATAGAGGGGACATCTGCCATTTCAGAGCAAAACCTTAAAGAGCCATTAAATGATTCTAGTTCTTTCTTTCCCTTGCCTCCAGATCAATAATTTCCTAAATCAGGACTGTTCCTTCTGCCTGTTTTCCAGAATAAACTGTGATGTGGAACAGAGTTACATCCTACCCATAATGTAATGAGACAGAGTGAACAAGAAGGAAAACTGTGTTCTAAACTGCTGAGATTTGGGCATTATTTATAATTCTAGAATAATTTAGGTTAAACTGACAGCTATACCTGACTTCAACATGTAAATATGAGTCAATGGCAAATAAGTGGTTGTTTCCCAGTTTTAGCAATCTATTTCACTGGCATCTATGGGTTTCTTTGAGATGTCAGAGAAAACTTTACCTATATTCTGTTCCTCCATTCACTCAAAACTCTGCTATGCATTTCAAGCAAAATATCATTTATCCTTACTTCTTACTCTCTTCCATTTACTTTCCAGTAATCACGGATTGATATCCTTTAAGCCTGGAAAAATAAAAGCATTGGAAAAAAGTTTAAAAGCCAGTTAAGAAAAACAAAAGCCTTTTTTGGCTCTCAGTTACAAAATCACTAAGAATAAGAATGAATAAGAACGATAGCTATTATTTATTGAGTGATCACTCTGTGCCCAGTCCTGAGTTAAATGTGTAATTCTCCCAACAAACCCATGAGGTAACACCCACTGTTGTCTCCATTTTATGGAGGAGTTAAAGTTCAATAGCTGGACCAACATTTGACAAGCCTGTTTCTTCAGGAGGAAGATTATGTTAAAAGACACCCCCAGCATTTCCATGGGTGTGGGTTATCTTCAGAATTGCTTCAAACAGAAGGGGTAGAAAAATTCTCATTTTATGGCTAATGGAATTAGTGGCTCTCTCTACAGCATAATGAAATTCAAAGCCATTTTATTAGTCCTCTTGGGACTTTTTTCAAAAAAATATTTTTCTCCACTGTATTAGATTAGCCTCATCAGGATGGCCCTGTATAAAGTAAGGTCAGGCACTTTCAGGATATTTCTTTGTTGCTCCTACCTATATCAGGGTACGTGACCTTTGTCCAGTCTTCCGACTTCTCTTCCAAATGCTCCAGGAAGAAATCAGAAAATCCTCTAAACATAGGAATCAAACTGACCCTCCATTCACCAAGTTCTCTCAGTGGCTTCTGAGTACAGCGCTGCCACCACTGCTTCAACACACCTCGGGTGACAGAAATGTTTTTAAAGGAAATTACCTCTGTGATGTCCCAATGCATCGCACACAAACTCACATACTTTTAGAAACTTGACCCTGTGCTACAAGGTTTTTTGGGGATAACATGATACAATCGACTACATGTTTGTGTCTACTCAAAATTTACATTGAGCCGGGCATGGTGGTGCACACCTGTAATCCAAGCGACTTGGGAGGCTGAGTCAGGAGGATCGAGAGTTCAAAGCCAGCCTCAGGAACTTAGTGAGGCCCTAAGCAACTCAGTGAGACCCTGTCTCTAAATAAAATACAAAATAGGGCTGGGGATGTGGCTCATTGGCCGAGTGTCCCTGAGTTCAATCCCCGGTTCCAAAAAAAAAAAACAAATTTACATTGAAAATTTAACTCCCAAGATAATGGCAGAAGGTCACACCTATTCCAGAAGGTAGGGCCTTTGGAAGGCAATTAGGTCATGAATGAGATTGAAGCCCTTCTAAAAGAGCCCCTAGAAAGTGTTCTGGCTCTCCATCTGTTATGTGAGGATAAAAGAAATCTGCAACCTGGAAAAGGGCCCTCCCCAGAGCCCAACTGTGTTGGCATCCTGATCTTGGACTTCCATTCTTCAGAACTATGAGAAATAAATTTCTGTTGTTTCTAAGCCACCGCATCTATGGCCCTTTGTCATAGCAGCCCAACTGAGTAGGATACATGCTGTCTCATTTATTAAACATGCAACTTAGAACAGGCAGTAAAAGCTCCCTTCCCTTCCATGAGTGTTCTCCATGACCACAGGCTGGAGAGAACATCAGAGAAAGGCAATTCATGATTGTAAATAGGCTTTCCAAACCATCATTCCTAGTGACAGTTAGTGATGTGGCACGCTCGCTGGACAAGCCTGACACAGTGCTGAGCACTTCACATCTGGGTAGTGAACATTGAAGGCCAAGTCCCAGCTAAATGTAGTGTTGGAAACATGGGCTCCAGAGCTGTACTGTTTGGGTAGCATCCTAACCCAACCACACTAGCTGTGGGACATGGTCCCAGGGACTTACCTTATTTCCCACATTCTGACCACTGTAAAATGGGATCCATAAAGTTACCCAACTCATCGGATCCTATGACAGTTACATGGATAATATAGCTAACCCTCTGAAATCAATGCTTGGTACTTGGTAAACCCTATAGAAGGGCTTATAGCTCATCTTTCACCCACTGTCTATTCCTTCTCTCCCCTGTGCCCTGGTTAAGAATGATTCCAGCCTTAGCCGTTCTGATTAATGAAGGTAATGTTTCTCAACTTTTCTTCATGAAAGTTCATATGAATTGTTTTCTAACAAGTACAAATACATATAAAATTGAATAGTTTCACAAAGTAATATTTGCCATTATCATATGCAATATGCTCTGGTATTCTCCATTCACTACAGTTCTATCTTGTTTCCCTTCTTTCTGGTTTTCAAGCTAGTCACAACCCACTGCATTTATCTGATTTGCCAATAAAGTTGATGCAGATGATCTGGTCCAGAAAAGAGAAACACTGATGTAAGCTAATTACCACCATGAATTAAATTATAACCACATCTGTAAAAGGTAAGTACTGTCGTGAAATCAATTTGACAGATAAGAAAACTTAGGCAAAGAGAGGTTAATAATTACACACAGTCACACAGTTTTCCCGCAATTGGACCAGAAACTTATGGAGCTTGTTCCTGGTTCATCAGCAGGCAGATGACCTACATGGCTCCATTGAACAGGGTGTGGATGAGGATGTGTGTAGCCCAGTTGACTTCCATTCTGTGCTATAGGCATGAGCAGAGCACCTCTGGGAAGAGCTGCCATTGTAAATGGCTGAATAAAGAGCCTCAAAGAGTCTGCTCCTTGGAATTATGGTTCACTCCTGAAACTACTCCACTTTCAATCCCTTCTTTCACAGGCTAGAAAATTCCCTGACCGACCAGTGTGTGTTAGATCTTCTGTTGCTTACAGACAAAAGTGTTCAAACTGATGTCAGCCTCTTTGTACCCCAATAGCAGTTAGTTCAGGGAGACAATATCATTTCCATCTTGTAGAAAGTAAAAGTCAAAGAATGACCCAAAGAATCTAGCTAGTAAAGTGGAACCAAGACTCAAATCAAGGTCCCTCTGCTTCAAAACAGGACACCAAAGAGCCCGCAGTGGATGATGTGTACAATATAAAGGACAAAATATGGGAGTGAAGATGTGCTGTTTACTTTCAAGGGACACATCATCTCCTACACCCTCCTCTATCACCCAAGCACCCTGTCTGCTTGTCCTTAAATGCCTTCCCTCCCCTTGGTCTGACAGTTATCAACGTCCACTTTAGGTTTTCCACAAACACTAGGCTCTAAGAGAACAGGGGCTTTGTTGACTCAGCTTTATATTTCTGTACTTTATGCATCAAAGACGCATGGAAATCCACATTACTTTAATGATCCTACAGTCACTTTTTCTCCCATTTAAAAATGGAGGGAGGAGACAGGATGCAGCAACATTTGATGGCACGTTTTAGACAAATTGCAGCCAGCCTGGCTCTGGGCCAGGTGTGCTCCGTATGCCAGCGCCCCTTCCTGTTCCTGTAAGCATCTGTCAGGCAGGCACGGGACAGAAGAAAAAGGGTGGGATCTCTGTGAAGGGAGATAAAATATTGGCACTGCTTTTGAGCAGGAACCAGACCAGCTAAATCTGACCCCTGTGAATTTTCAGGTCTGATCTAATCCTCATCCTTAAAGCCAAACCCTCATCTACTTTGGACTGTGGCCGGGCTCTGAGTTCATTTTAAATCCCAGGACCAATGGCTTTGCCAATATTTTATGTGTTCCCTGGGTAACCCTTGAATGGCTGCATTCAAGACACAGACAGCTCTGACCACAGAATCCACCACTCATGATCCTTCAGAGGCTGCCTCGCCCACCAGATTCACTATAAACCCTTGGATTACATCCAGGGTGCTCACGATGGTACCTACATTTTCCATCTTAGCTCATCTGTTTCTCCCTCCCTTGCAGCCAGCCAGCCTCATCTCGGTTGCCCAAACATGCCCCACACTGGGGCCATGTTCATGCTGGGCTTCTACAGACATGCTTTTGAGACCCCACTGTCTCTTTGTGGTCACCCCTATTCCAGAAGGCCCAGCTCCAAGACCACCTGAGCTCCTGAGAGAGATGCTCTCTCCCTGTTCTGAACCTTCATGACATTTTGCTTATAAAGCAGATATCACAGTTATCTGGGGACTGGTTTCTATCAACTGATTGAATATTCATTATTATTGCTAAGACTTACTGGGATCTCTTAATGTCAAGTATGATGCTAAGTACTTCACATATATTAACTCATTTAATCTTCATAATATCCTAGAAGGAAGTAAAAAGAGAAGATAATTCCCCTTTGGGGAATGTTGGAAGTAGATAAGGAATTGAGTGAAATAAGGAATACTTGGAAGTTCCTCACCCTAGGGCCTGTCTTGAGCCTGGTATATTGTGTGCCCAATATACATTTGTTACCACTATCATCATCATTATCACCATCATCATCATCACTATATGGTTCAGATCTGAATTGTCCTCTAAAGGTCCATGCATTAAAGACTTTGTCCCCAGCCTGGTGCAATTGGGAGGTGATGGAATACTTAAGAAGTAGGGCTTAGTGGGAGGTCTTTAGGTCACTGAGGTGGGTCCTTGAAGGGGATTATGGGACCCTGGCCCCTTCCTCTTTCTCTTTTTGCTTCCTGGCCATGAGATAAGTGGTTTTGCTCCACCATGTGTTCCCACCATCATTTGTTGCCTTGCCGCAGGTCCAAAGCAACAGGGCCATGTACTAACTCCAAACCTATGAGCCAAAATAAACCTTTCCTCCTTATAAGTTGATTTATCCCAAGTATTTTTTTATAGTGATGGAAAGTTGACTAACTCAATCATCATCATCTCCATTGTGCAGATGAGAAATCTAAATCTTAAATTTGTTTATATATAATTACACCACTAGAACAAAGTGGATCTGTGTTCATTACGATTTTTTAATGTAAGCTTCTTTAGGGAAGACTGGATGAACACATCTTTTTACCTCTCCCAGGTTCAGCACAGAACCTGACCCACAAGCAGCCTTTAAATAAAGGATGAAATAAATAGGTGAATCAGGAGTTTGAAGATCTTGCTAGGTGTTTTTCACCATTCTAATAGTTTATTTTCCTGGATGAGGTAAAAATTTGCACATGAAGCATAAGCTTTTCTGAATGTAAGTTTGAATGTAGGTTTCCCATTCCTCAATCCTTTCCAATGAAGTTCCTTCCTTATGCTATTAAAAATGTTTTCCTCCAAGGCAGGATACAAGCAAATCCAACTATTGTCACAATTTTAATGTGAGCAGAAATCATGCTGATGATCCCAGTTCCAAAGTCACCCTGCCTGGACTCAGGCAGCATGGGGTGGACAGAGGCTAACTGCATTATCCATGCCCATGCTTCTCTCCTGTCCCCCACATCTTTGTAGTTTCAGTGCAGGGTGCTCAGGTTTTGTTTATGTTGCCATTAATGAAAGGGCACACTTATAACATATCCTGAATACCTTTCACTCAGGATGACAGCACGGGAAAAGTGGGGTCCCATAACCCTCTCAAATGTCCTGGTATGAAATCGCATCAAGGAGCAAGCTGCACAGCCAGGCATCTGATACCTGAATGGGAGCATGACCACCTGAAAGCAATGTGCCATCCCCAGAATGCTGCCCACAAGGCCATTGGTGGCAGGGGATCACTTTCACCCATGCATGAGCTTCAGCCTATCTCCCCAGGCGACCTTGTGCCTCTCCGCCAACCATGGAAATCAGTCACATATGTCTCCTGGTCTCTGACACAGCTGCAATTTGACCACAATATTTCAATTTGTTTCACCAACATTTTCTAAGTGACCCATGACTTCATTGAAAGTCCCCGATAGTTACCCTGTGCAGAGCTCCTCCACACAGACCTGAATCCTTTCCAGGGTCCCACCCATCCAGGCTAAGCCCCTGCTGTGCTGAAACTAGGTTAAATCCAGGACTCTGGGCTACGCTAGACAAACTGCTGAGACTGAGCCTGCTAACAGAGTCATGTCCTATACAACATGGCAATTACAGAAGTAATAGGCATACAAGACGCACACATCCATCCCACCTATAAAAGTGAAAATATTGTGCTTCTCTACACCTCATTACATTTGACACCCTTCACCTCACAACAATCCCATGAGCCTGGTATTATGATCTCCACAGAGAAGAACACTGAGGCTCAAAAATTTTTGCAGCCAACTAAAGAAAAGGTCAGGACTCAAATGACAGTGATGTGATTTGAACCAGGGCCAGTTTCACATCTGAGGGAAAGAGTGTGACTCTGGCAATAGTGCTCAACCCTGGTCACACAAAAATCACCAGGAGATCTTCTAAAATCAGTTCTTTTCCCCCTCCTACTCCAGGTCACTTGCATTAAAATCACTGATACAGGTATGGTATTAGTCAGAGTTCGCCACTGAAACCAAACCAACAGGAGGTGTATCAATAGAATCATTTTTAAGGACTTTGTTCACATGATTATGGTGACAGGTAAGTCCAAAATCTGCAGGGTGGCCCAGCACACCAGAGACCCAGAGAAGAACCATCCTGCAGCTCAAGTCTGAAGTCTGTCTGCTGCAGAACACGCTCCTCCTCAGGAGATGTCAGCATTTTCCTGCATGCAGATCTTCAACTGATTGGATGAGGCTCACCTATATTAAGGACACTTGCTTTATTCGGTCCATTGATTTAAATGTTAAATATAATTTTTAAAACACCTCATAGAAAACCACCAGAATAGCATTAAACCAAATATCTGGGCACTGTGGCCCAGTCAAGTTGACACATAAAATTAGCCATCATAGGCTTCTACTCTGCAGCCAGTGTGGAGAATATCCTCCTGTCTACCAGCTCTTCAGAAATAATGGTCAACTGTTAACAAATTGCCCAGCACCTAGACCAGGTGCTGCCCTTTTTGTGGAGAGTAATGGCAGTGTCTATAGGTATAGATGTAGGTGCAGTACCAGGTGTCCTTACCTTTTGCTAGAAGGTAGGTAGAGCAATCACATGGTGCCCAGACCAGTTTGGACTGCAAATCCCACATAGTTTTTGGAGAATGGCCAATGGGTATTCTCTTTATTCTCTTCACTGAGCTCTCTCAAAGCAGCATTCCCCAGCTTAGAAGAAAGGCTTAATTTTTAAAACTTGGAAAAAGCCAGAGTAAAATGACTCATTTGCACCTGACCTTAGGCTTGACAAGAGATAATGGAAGCTTGTGTTGAGAGACAATAAATCCAAATCTCTCCAAAATGGCAGGAAAATTTGTAGCCAGAGCTAGGCAAGCATTTTCTATAGCAGTGAATTAAAATCAATCTGATAGGACTGGTTAATAGTATGTTTGCAAAATTTAGGAGCTCTCCCCCTCTTTGTTGGCTGAAACAGTCTGAAAATCCAAAACATCACACCACTACAGCATCAAGAGGTGGTGGGCTTGTATTATTTGGTTTAGTTTTAAGTACAAAAACTTGGGTATTTTTGTGGTCTTCTGCTTTGAAAACGCTTAGATGCATTTTAATGTGTTTAACTCAGAATTAAGTGAGTACGTACCATGCAGAAGTTCATACTAGTAAAATCATTTGCAAAGGATGGGTATTTGGGATCAGGACCCCTGGAGAGTGTGAGAGTAATGACACAGGCAGGACCATGTAAAGAAGGAGTGGGTGATATGTCTACAAGCCAAAGAACGTTCAAGGCTTCCAGAAGCTAATAGAAAGACATGGGACAGACCCTTTCCTAGCACCTTCAGAGGAAAAAGGGCCCTGTCAACGCTTTGACTTCAGATTCCTAGCCTCCAGAACTGTGGGACAATGAATGAGTTGCTCTAAGCCACCAGTTTATGTAGTTTATTATAGCATCCCACAGAAACTAAAATGTTACCCTTTTTACCTTTTAGTCCATAGTTTCTCATATCAAATATCCATTGTTCCAATAAAGTGGTATCATAAATGACAACAAAACCTCAGTTGCAGACAACAATAAATGTCAGTTTCACTCATCACAGGATCTGGCTAATCCAGACTGAACTGGGCCACTCTTGGCTAGGGCTCTCCCACAGGCTACTGTCAGCTGCAGGTTGACCCATCAATTACCTCTGCCAATAACAGAGGTTTGCTTGCTTATGTGTCTGGGTGTGAATGTCTGCCAGCTTATCTAGGTTGGCCCTGATCAGATGACTGTGATGACTTGTCTCTCTTCAGTTTTCTCGTTTTCCAGCAGATAAGCTCAAATGTGTTCTCCTCAAAGCAATGGCAGAAGGCAAGACCACAAATAGAAATAAGCAAGTGCCTTTCCAAGTTTCTACTACCATCATGTATACTACTAGCATCCAGTAATTCCATACAAATCATGTGCCTGGCTCCCTGGGAGGACACTATAAGACTATAGTACAATGGCTTAGGGAGGGATGTAGAATGGGGGCCCATCGAGGCAATCAGTTTACCATAGCTCTGGTTGTAGTTCAGAAATCTCAGAAACTGAGGCAGCCAAGGACATTGGCAGAGGCTCCTACCATTTTTTTCTGGTCTTCTCAGTAGTCTACCTTGTTCAAGCATAGTATGTCCATCAGTCTGTTTGAAACTTCATGGGGATCAACCCTAGGCTAATGCTCTAAGGGATATGGAAATGAGTACAAGTTGGGTTTTAAGGTCAGAGAGCTTAGGATACTATAGACTTAAACCCAAAAAGTGTCAGTCTAATGGGGACCTTAAGAAGGGCCAAGAGAAGTTCCAACAAATTGTCACAGATTTGATGTTGACACTGCAGCTAGCAAAAGAGTCAATATCCATAGTGAATTTTTCAGGATCATAAAGAGAAATGAGGAAAGAAAAAAATATAGATAGATTTTTTTTTTCAAATTAACTTTGTTTTATTTTTAAAACTGTTGTTTGTCCTGGAATCATGCCTTTCTTTCCTTTGAAATCAATATATTAACCATTATAAAATTAAAGTTGAAAACAGTTTTGTTGGTACCTTTTAAAATATCACTACTTAGTAAATTAAAGGTTGTCAATTCAAAATCTATCCTTCTCAAATCCCAATGTTGTTTCTTTTTTTGTTTGCGGTCTAGGCATCACAGCTAGAGTGAGGAGAGAGCACTTCAGGGGATTCTCCCATTGAGAAAGAATCATTTAAGATGGGCTTTGAAGGGTGAGCTGGATTCCCAAAGATAAAAACCACAGTGAAGTGGAAGAAGCCTGGAGAAGACACAAGGTTGGGAGGAAGACAAGGGCATGGTACCCACAGTCAGGAGTAGAGTTTATCTGCAAGCATCTGCAGTTGTGGAAGACAGAGCTCCTGAGGAGCAGCATGCATGAACTTGAAGTTCATGTTCCCTTCCTTCATTTGCCCTGACTTTGACCCTCCTGCTATTGATCTTGGAGAGTCTTGTCCCCAGCCACACAGTTGAAGTTTTTTCACCACTGCCTCAGGCTATATGGCAATTTTCCTCTGTTCTTCCACCTGCCACTGTAGGCCCTTGACTCCCTGGGAGTCAGCCTTTCACACCTTCCACAGCAGAGTCCAATTCTCCTATGGGAGAGTCTAGTTGAAGAATGAAGCCCAAGCTAAATCTTCCTGTCGTAACACATCCTTAGACATTGTCAGTAGACATTGAGGTAAAGACAACATTATCATCTCAAATGAGCCAAAATAATACTAAAATTATTATCTTTAATATTACTCATTCATTCAAAGGCACAGTGAAGAACGAAGGTCTTTACACCTTGGTTGACCCAAAAATTGGCATGCTTCTCTGTCACCCATCCCTCCATATGCACATTCTATAACAACTTCTGTGACATTCTCATCACAGTAAATGCTATTGAAAAAGTAGGCCCTATGTCTTAGCTGACCCTTAGCCCTATTCACCCAGGATGAAACATCACTCAGGAGTCAGATGGTTGATAGGTTTTCTTCTGAGCTGGAATTTCAAGTTGGGTTTAGTTTGCCTGTCACCTCTATCTGTCTGGGCTTTTAATGCTTTACAGCTATTCATACTCTAAGAGTACTGTGGTTCAGAGTTACCATCAAAGGGCCACTTGCAAAGTCTCATGGCATTTAGTGGAATTGGAGGCCAGAGAATTCCATTGTCTCCATTCCACATGTGCTGTCTCAGTAACCAAATTTCAGGACTTCACAATGAGTAAGATGATGACATCTGCCAAAAAGAACATCTTAGAACCTCTGCACAGACAAAATCAAGTGCTAATGCATTGTGAGATTTTGAACACAAATCCAGGTTGAGTTTAACATAATATTCTTTTTTTTAAAGTTACCAAAGAAAACCACTTTCACTGCAAAGACTTCCAATGTCTACAGCCCCTTCCACTTCTCAGCACATTCTCACCTCATCTGATGCAAACTAATCCATCACTAATTGGATAGAAAACTAATATGATCTCTTGTTTATAGATGAGAAAGCCAGGAGTTAGAGGAAGTTAACTCTTCTATATAAAGTTATATGACCTGTCAATAACAAATATGAGATTAGAATTCAGGACTCAATTTTGTGGCAAAGTCTACTTCAGATAAACAAAATTAAACTAGTTTTATTGGTTTGTTTTTTATCTTTATTTATTTGTTTATATATACATATATATATATATATATACATATATATATATATTTTTTTGTTTTTTGCAGTGCTGGGGATTGAACCCAGGGCCTTGTGCTTGCAAGGCAAGCATTCTACCAACTAAGCTATGTCCCCAGCCCTGTTTTTTATCTTGTTGGAGAATCTTGATTAACCAACTAAATTATCTGGAACTCAAGGTCCTTTCTAAATGGAACAGTTGCCTACAGCAGTGCCAGGTTGGGTAGGTGGAGTCAGTCCTGTGACTAGCCCAGTAAAGAGACCTGAGCTGTGGAAATGGAAAAGAAAACATGCTTGTTCAAACACTTGGATGTTCTTTCAAGACTGTAGACTCTCATTACCATGAGTTTCCTGACCCAAATCAGAAGGGCCCAATGCTAAGGAAGAGGTTCTCTGCCCAGATCACAATCAGGGCTCTTTGGCAATGGCAACTCCAGAATTCTATACAGGAGGCACTTCAGTAGGTGGAAATCCATTGGAAAGTGTATGTGTGGTGAGCAGCTATTTTTTCTGGATTATATGTTACAGATCAAAAAAAGTTCTGGATTCGCTTTCAATTGTTTTGCATTAAATAGAGAAAATTTAAGCTTTATCTTAAATTCTACAAGAGAATATTACAAACCCTAGCAGTAATTCCAATAGTAATTCTAGTAGTAATACAGTAATAGCATCACCAATTCGTCTCAGTATACCCAGGACTCTCAATTTCAAGATGGAAGTCCCATTTGCTATGGTGTCCCAGTACCCATCCCAGGCAAACTGGGACAAATCAGGCAGGTTGGTCACTCCAAGTGGTAGCAGCATCATCATCATCATCATCATCATCATCATTGGAAATGACCAGAGGTAAATCTGATGAGATTCTGGAATACTTAAACCTTAAAGCCACCCCCGCCAGACCAAGTGTTGCCACCAACTGCCTGAAGTGCCAAGGTAATACAGTGAAGCTGGTCCTCAATGCTATCGTCATCCCAATAGCCACGTGCCTTGTCCCTATCTGTTTGGGGAGGTTTTTGTTTCATTTTGTTTGGTTTGGTGCTGGGAAATGAACTCAGTGCCTCACACATGCTAGTCAAATGCTCTACCACTGAGCTATACCCTCAGGCTTCTCTTGTCATTATCTGAACTTCTGGCATCAAGCTACTTGGACGGCCACTGGGCCTCACCCGTAACCCACTGTACAGCTTTGTTGGGTCTTGCCCCCTCTGTGTGTCGATAATTTCTACTCTGGAGTCTTAATTTTTCCTTGGTCCCCCTCCAGGAGCTCAAGGTCCCCTGCTTTCAGATACCCCTAAACACATTTGAAGTTTCTGTTTGTCACCATAGGAGCAAGAGAACCAATACCCTCTACCTGTATCACGAAGAGGAAACCACTGGACAGGGAAACCTGAAGGAGGTGGGGCTGCAGGTGTGTTCTGAAGATTTGGATGGGGACAGCAAAAAGAAGGGCATTTCAAGGGAAGGAAGACACATGAACAATGAGTAAAGTACATGGGGAAAGTATGGCGCTTGAGAGATTGGAGACAGATGTGCCTCAAGGAGAGGATAGGGAGTGGAGACCAGACCTTTGGAACTGGAAAAGAGAAGACCTATGCTCTATTCAGTAGACCAATGTTTCTCATCCAGGGCTGGCTTTGACCCCCCTACCTGGGTGACATTCAGAGACATTTTTGATTGTCACAACTGAGAGTGTAATATGGTGTGAATGTTTATATCCCTCTGAAATTCACCTCTAAGGTGATGGTACTTCAAAGTAAGGCTCCGGGTGGTGATTAGGTCATAAGGGTGGAACCCTAAAGAAAGTATTAGTGTCCTAATAAAAGAAACCTCTGACCCTTCCACTATCTGAGGTTAGTGTGAGAAGATATCTATCTACAAGGAAGTAGACCCTCACCAGATACCAAATTTGCTGATGTCTTGATGTTGGACTCCCCAGAACTGTAAGAAAGTGAATTGGTGTTGCTTATCAGCACCCAGTCCATGCTTGTAAGCCCAGCCAGAATGGACTTGGGCAGCGTGCTGAGTTGAGGCCAAGGAGGTTGCTAAACATCCCACAATGCCCTGTAGCAGGATTTGAGGGTCAGGACACCAAGATCTGGAAGCAACACTTCATTAGTAGTGCCATGGCCCAGAGGGATAATTCCCACAGTTTGAGCCCCGAACATAGCAGGGTTTTTGCTTTTATACATAAGCAAGTTTTGCATACATCAAGGCAACGGAGTTGGTGCAATTCTATTGGAGATGCATTCTACATTCCTTATATGGATGCAAGCTTGTCAACAGCCTAGGGACATTAGCCCATACAGCTTAGGGACTTTTACTGCACTGAGACCACAGGTACCTGCTAGCCACTGCGAGCCTTTATGGTTAAATGTCAGTAAGCAGAGCTGCTGGGTGTCAGCGTGCAAAACCATAGCCTGTCAGCTCTTAAATGGCTAAAGTTTCCATTCTGTCCTACCATAGCCCCAGGACAGGCCCCTACAACGACAGTTACCCAGCTCCAAAGGCACTAGTGCTGAGGTTCAGAATCCCCTGCCATAGGCAATGGGAAGCCAATGGGAGTTTTTGAGGAGAGAAGTATCAAAAAAATATTGGTCCTGATACCCTTATAAACCTCAGAGGAAATTAGGTAGAGTAAGAATATCTCACTGTATGCAATGAGGAGATTCCCCAAAATATTATTGTGCTATGTTTTAGAAATCCAATCCTTCTTTAACTATCATGAGATCTACTAGTCACAACCAGGGGTGAACATTATAAAGTCAAGAACATTTCCCCAATGCCAGCACCATTTCTAGCCCAGCATCCACTCTGAGGTACTCGAACAGTTGAGCTTTAGAGTCTCACAAAGTTGGGTACACCTAAGTTTTCTGTTCCAGACAGAAGAGGACAGTGCAGACTTCCCCCCAGGAAGGGAAGGTGAGAAAGTCAGATTCCCCGGCCGCCACCCACTGTCTGACCCTGAGTAGCTCCATATTAGATCATTGATTTGTTCCAGGATCATGCTTTCTTTTCTCCATGATTCATCGACTCTAAATACAACTATTTCCTCACCCTGTCATTATGTTTCACTTCATTCAAAATTTTATTGAAATTAAGAGATGTTTTCCTTGCTGTTACGTTGGGACAGGAATAGGATTCCTTTGAAAGCTTTTAAAGTTCATTTCTGTTTCTCAGTGACCACTCTCAAGTTTTCAAACAGTAAAATAAAGGATTTTCTTTTCTTCCAAACTTGGTTTTCTTTTCTTTAAAAACCCTCAACACATCTACGTACACTAAATGTTTATGAGTGTGATTTATGAGCTTTAGTTGTTTACTTGTTGCCTAAACTAAAAAAAATGTGTGTGACCTGAACAATCCCAACTATGACCAAACTAAAACAGAAAAATGAGCAACTACTTCATATAAAAAAAGAGAGGGTGGGGGAGAAAAGGTCAAATTCTTTTTAAAATCCAGAAGTTTCTCATTCAACATATTCAGAGAGGCACAACAAAAAATAAATAAGTAAACTATCTCCTTCAAAGACTCATCCCATTTTGTCCTTCCTGAGACGTTCTTGAGTAAACATTTATTGAGAATAACAGGAAGGGCTGGACTGAGCCTGTGCAAGATGGAAGACTGTGCCCAACTTGCAGCTGCCCAGAGAGGCCAAAGGCGCATCCCACCATGACCTGTGCCCCAAGTCCTGATCATCTGCCTGCCCTGATCTCAACCATGTAGAGAAGGAACTCAACAACTCTAATGAGTTCCTGATCCAACTCCGATCCCGCCCTTCCTTGTACATATTTCTTTGGAAAATCAAAACCCAACATCTGGAATTTGGCTTTTCACTGTCACAGGGTGTCTCAAATGCTGGCTGTTCTTTCTAGAGTTACATAATTTCTCCTAAGGAGCCTTTTTCTTGCTTCAAAAGAGAGAGGGAGAGAAAGAGAGAGATTGATTGGAGGAAATACCTATGATATTAAACAAGCATAGGCACTCATCTGTGATCATGAAAAAGCAGTGGCACTAGACACACACAGGTTCTGATAGTTAACCATGAACTAGAGGGGATAGGCCCTGGTGGAAGGAACCATAAAGGAGCAGAAGGAAGAGAAAAGAAAAGAGATGAATACTTCTTAATGTGCAAACATTGTGGCGATGACTTAAAGATCTCAGGAAGGAATTAAAGAACTGGTGGTTTGAGGTGCATCTGGTTAGCTCAGACCATCTCACCCAGATAATCTCACTAATGTGCAGCCAAAGGTTGGCTTGACATCTTTACACTTGCCAAAAACGCCCCTTCACACTGCAGAGGGGCCTCCTTGGAAGCACATACCGAGTGGTTTCAAAAAGAATCCAAGGACAATGTGGAGGCCTGTCCTCAGCAGCCAGAACCCTGGCCAGGCCACAGCCACTCACTAGGTGGACTCTGGCTCCTCACCCAAGATTCCACTGACCCTGCTGAGTGGAAGGAGCATTGCAAGTCACTGCCTGGCCCCCAGAAAGAGGCAGATTACCTAATGCCTGATTACTTTCTTGAAATGGTCCATTGGACTGGATTTCCATTTTCCATATTAAAGGAAAACAGGAATAAATGCATTCTGAGAATCATTTTAAGTAAGAGTTTCGCTCTTCGCTCCCCACCACCCCATCCCACCCTCAACCACCAAACCATTACCTTTAGCTCTTAAACAGCCTAGTGCAGAAGATTCCAGGAAAAAATAAATCTATTCTTAAATTCTCAAGGACTTTAATCTCAAAAAGTATGTAGATCCTCTGCCTCACCCAGAAATATAAGCTGAGAGCAGCTCAGTGCATGCATCTGTGTGTGTGGGTGCTGGCGTGTGTGGTGGTGGCCAGATGTGGTGGCATTCTTCCCCCCATAGTGGATGGCCACTGAGTGTTTAATCCTCTTCAAGGAGACCAGCCCTGGGAAGCAGATTAGATTGAGCTTCTCCGGATTGTTAAGGTCTCTCTCTTTTCAGAATACATAAAAACAAGAAAAGTGTCTAAACTTGTCATAAAGTTTTCAAATTTAAATATTATGTGCCTAGTGCTTGGAATCCACTCTAGTTAACAAATAAAGGCCCTGTTGTCAGGAAGCCTGTGGTGTAACAGGAGATTCAGGTGATGATTACAGACAATTAGCATGCAGGACAATTACTGTTGATTAGTGCCATGATGTGAAGTTCCAGACTCTCAAAGCATACATGCCAGTCACGAAGCTCAGCCTTCAGAGGTCATGCAAAGCATCAATGGGAGAAATGACATCTAAGCTGAGGTCAGAACAAGGTACAAGTCCACAAAAAGAAGAAACAGAACATCAAGGCAGAGGTGATTTCATTTGCAAACCCCCAAAATGAAAGTATAGGGCATTTGGCTGAAGTGTGAGAGATGAGAAATAAACAAAATCAGAGTCCAAAGACCAGGAAAAAGCAAACTTTTCTGTACAGGTAGATAAATTTATGAATTGTACAGTCTTTGTCACGGCAATTCAATTCCAACACCGTAGCAAGAAAGTGCCCATAGACATATGTAAATGAATGTGTTCCAATAAGACTTTATTTACAAAAACAGTTGGCAAGTTGATGTGACTCACAGCCTGAGTTTGCTGTCACCTGAATGCTCACTCTTCTAAGTGTGATCCCCAGACCAGCAGCATCAAAATTACCTGATACTTGTAGGAAATACAGAAATTCAGAACCTACTAACCTAGAAGCTGAATTTTGTGTTTCAGAACTTCCCAACTAGACACAGATCTTTTGAATGCATTTAGACTTATCTTTGGGTCCTTGTGTTTGCATGCTTGGAAGATCATTCTGGCTGTACCCAAGAATGACATATCCTTAAAGGTACCCTAAGTGGCCTAGCTTGCTTCCCCCTAATTCCAGTCCTGGTGAGGACAACAGACAGTCTTGGGCAAGAGTACAAGATGATTTCTCTTTTCTCCCAGCCTGGAGACCCACCCTAACCCCACCTCCCATCACAGGAAAAGTTGGCCTTCAAAAGGCCTTCAACCTTTTTAGAGGTTTAGCTTCCCTAATCCCATCTGAGATGAATCCATCAGGTGTATTTCTGCAGTATCACTTGAAGCTCTTCTTTTAGGAACCTTCTACTCAGACCAGAGCTGGGCATCATATTTCTTTGCATCATTTGTTTTCATGTACATTCCATAATGTGTAGTCCAGTCTCCAATGCTGGTGCTACTTCTAAGGGCATTTCTGGCCACCTGGGTTTGATATTAGCTTCTAAACAACACACAGGCAGCAACTCTCAGCATGAGCAGAATAAAGCCCCACAATAGGCAAGAGAGGGACTCCTGACCAGCTGTACACACACTGAGGGAAGACATGGATCAAAGTATGCACTTTCTTCCCTAGCATGCATTTTTGCTTTAGAAGATCCAATTAAAGCACAGCTTAACACTCTCATTTTTCAACCATCTAATGCATACAACGGAGTTGTGATCCATGAATGTATACATGTATACACACACACACACACACACACACACACACACACTCATGCATCCTCACAAAATAAACACATATACATTCTGTTTCTTCCTCCTGGGCTTTGAGGACCTTGGGGTCCAGGGTATGCTTGTGGACACTGGAACCAAAAGGAAAACAAGAAGTTGGTCAGAAAATGTTGCTCAGCTTCTTTTGTCAGTTTCTCCTGCCTTTGTGACTGATGATTATATTTCATTCACATGTTCTCCTGCTCAGTTTGGTTTGACCTTTGGGGATGGTTCACTCAGATTATGCTGATGTGAGCTGAACCTGTGAATAATCTGGCCTTGTTGTCTTGCTGGGGTAAGGTTAGACAGCTACTTAATAGTCCAACCTTCACTTTCCTAGCAGCACCTAGATAATGTATGGCCCCAGGAAAGACACCCTGTGGGAATTACTATACTGATCCAGTTTGGACAAAGCAGAGCCTGGGCATTTCCTGGTGTGGTGCACACTGGGCCACACGTGTCTCTGCCCCTTGCCGGGTCAACTGCTCTGCTGCTCTAGGGCAGGTGGTGGAACCCATCCCACTTGCACTCTTGCATCTGGCCACCCAAAGATATCTTCACAAATCTAGAATCCAATGAATACTTTACCTGTCCTCCCAGTGTGCTTGACACGTGACAGCAGCTCTACATTTTTAAATGGAATATACCAAGGGCATGGGGGTTGGGAACTTGGGCTCTGGGTCTGTCAACTTCAGTGTGAGTCCCAGTTCTGTTTACATGTTGTGTGGCCTTGAACAGGTTGCTTATCCATCTGTGTGACTCAGTTTCCACATATTCTTAAATAAAGGTAATGATAGCTCCTGTCTCACAGGGTTATGATAAGGATTCCATAAGAGAGTGCATACTGGGAGTTTAGCAGAAAGAATGGGACATGTAGCCTGAATCAATGTTAGTTATTATTCCTAGCATTAATTATTATTAAATCCTTTCCTTGAGTTTTTGCTAGGATCCCTGGGTGATCCCTGAATTTTGTTGATGTTTTGTTTATTTTTTTATTCATTTTATTTGTTATTTTTAAATATGCATGACAGTAGAGTGTATTTTGACATATCATACATACATGGAGTATAACTTAGGATCCCATTCTTATGGTTGTACATGATATGGAGTTACGCTGATCATGTATTCATACATGAACATAGGAAAGTTATGCCTAATTCATTCTACTGTCTTTCTTATTCCCATTCCCCCTCCCTTCCCTTCATTCCCCTTTGTCTAATCCAGTGAACTTCTATTCTTCCCCTTCCTATTCTCCCTTGTGGGTTAGCATCCACATACCAGACAGAACATTTGGCCTTTGGTTTCGGGGTACTGACTTATTTCACTTAGCATGAGAGTCTTCAGTTCCATTTGCTGGCAAATGCCATAATTTCATTCTATTTTATGGCTGAGTAATATTCCTTTATGTATATATACCACATTTTCTTTACCCTTTCATTTGTTATAGGGCATCTAGGTTGGTTCCACAGCTTGGCTATTGTGAATTGAGCTGCTGTAAACATTGATGTGACTGCATTACTGTAGTTTGCTGATTTTTATATCCTTTGGATATAAACCAAGGAGTGGGATAACTGTGTCAAATGATGGTTCCATTCCAAGTTTTCTAAGCAATCTCCATCCTGCTTTCCACAGTGGTTACACTTTGTCTTGTTTTTGTTTTCCTGTTTTCCATTTGCATGTTTTATCTTCCCAAACAGAATTATAAATTGCTTAAGGCAGAGGATCTGATCCTCTTGCTTTACATGTGACCTTCCTGACCCTTAAGATACTTAACATAATGCTTCCCGCAGAGCTAACTCCTTGGTCTTTGTTGGATTGACTTTATTTAAGAATATTTAACATATTGTGTATTACAGGAAACATGAACTTGGTTTAGTTACTGTCTGTAGTGCTGTGACACAGGTTGAGTGGAAACTCTTCGTGAGTATAGTACTCAGAAAGTCAACTCTGTAGCCACACTGCCCAGTTTGAATTTGAGTTCTTCCCTAATTACTTGCTGTATGAATGGAGAAAGTTTTGTTCCTCATCTTAGTTTACTACCTGTAAAATGGGAATAAAATGTGTAATTTTGGCAAAGATTAAATTGGTTAAGGCCTGTGAGTTGCTTAGAATAGTGCTCAAGAATATTGTCATTTATTATTGTCTGTAAATAAATTGTTTGGTATGGAATTAATAGGATAAACGCATTTTGTATACAGGAATGTTTGCCTTAATTAGAGGAATAAACTGTTTCATAAAGCAGAATATATTTTCTGTCATGACCAATAATCATCTGCCAAATAAGTAAACAATGCAATTATTTTCCCCTGAACAACATCCTTTATGTGGTATCAACTCCCTTCTTTTCCTTTGGAGAACCAACACTTTACCTCCACATGGTCTGGTCCTAGAGGGACCATCTTAGCAACCACCCCAGCCCCAAGCTCTCTCACCTCAGTGGGGAACACATGACCAAAATGAGCCAATCAGAATCTTCCCAGAGATGGAATGTGTGGATCCTGGGAAAGAAAGGATTCTCTTCCCCTGGGTTTGAGAGCTGCAAGAACCACACAAACTGAAATGCATTTAGTCACTTTGAATTCCTTTGAAAAATGGAAGAAACTAAGATTGATGCCAATGCACAGAGCTGAGAGATGGAGAAATGGCAAGAGAAAGGTAAAAATCAAATGTTTCATAAACTGCTGGATCATGGTTTGATGGAAGACAATTCAACCTGTAGACTTCCCATTTCTGTGAATCAATAAAATTCCTCTTTATTTAAGTTACTTTTTGTAACTTTCCCTTGCAATTGGAGCCACAATTGAAACACTTCTAACTGCATGAGTCTCATGTCCGTTAAAGCAGGTCCAACCAAGAAAGGATTGGCTTCATTAGTTAGTGTTACATGAAACTAGCAGTATTTATTTTATTGTTTTAAGTCTATAGTTAAGATTCTCAATGTGAATTCAGGAAGTTTTACTAAAAGAAATTGTTTAATGTTTCAGATTTTTACTTTAAGTATTCACATGTTGAAGCTAAAGTAGAGAAGCTGGGTTGTTTTTTAAGTCAATACAATAGGAAATATACAAAATAAAAGTAAATTCAATTTTTGTGCATTTAGCTACAAAAAGTAAAATCATATGCATAATTATATAGTCATACAGATATTATATGCATAAATATACATACACACATATGAGAGCATGTGAAATTATTGAGTTCCTATTGTATGCCAGATATTGTTCCAATGGATTATGTGTACATTTCATTTAATCCTTACAACAATTTCCCTTCAAGGTAAGCATTCTTATCCCTGCATCACACAAGTGAAAACAGACACACAAAGAGGTTATATATCTCCTAAGGTCACATTGCTGCTAGGTGACAAAGCCTAGATTTAAACCCAAGCTCTCTAGATCCAACTACAGTGAGTTTTTTCCATTACACCAGGCTGGCTCCCTCAGAAACAATGGGCATTATATCCCCTCTGTTCCAGTGTCAGGAATGAATTCAAGTACTATTATGTAAGTCCTCTCCTCATGCATTTGCCCGGATTCACAAAGTGAAAACACAAAGCCCCCCTGTTAGCTAATCATAGGACTCAGCTGCTTAGAAGGCCAAGGTCTGCAGGGGAGGCCACAGGGGGAGGGATCCCAGCTGGGAGACCATCAGCCTCACCCACAGGCACTTTCCTGCCCCTTGGGGATTTGCAGACTTGATCTAAAATAGATCAAGCCAATGGAATTGGCTTTGAGAACAAATGGCTCAAATATAAGCATATGCTTAAAAATATTAAGGTGACTTTTTAAAATTTATGATGCCATCAGGGAAATTAGAACTCTGAATATTTAAAGATATTAAGGAGATAAGAGCATGTGGTTCCTCTAAGACTGTAGTCTGTACCTTTTAGAGAGTTATATTTGATGGTTTACAGAAGTGACACGGTAACTTGGATTTGCTTTGAGATAGTCTTAGGGGGCAGGAAGATAATAAAACACGACTGACCAAGACAGCGGTTGAAACTGGGTGACAGAACATGGGGTTTTCCATACTGTCCTCTCAACCTGTGTGATCCAATACTGTCATAATAGAAGAATGGACTTAAAAATCACAGCTTCTAAATATGGAGAGAGTGACTTTTGGTGGGGGGAGAATAAGCCCCAAGGAAGGGTAGAGGACTACAGTTTTCTTTATAACACTATAGCATCATCAGCTTTTCCCAGTAGGTAAACATGTTCATTTGAAAAAAAAAAAATGTTAAAAGAAATGAGGAAAAGAAAGAGCACATGAGCCAACCAGCTCCCATCTGCTCATGACAGACATCCCTAGTCAGCCTCAACCTGATTTCCAGCCGAGCCTGGAGGAGCCTCCGGAATCATTCTCAACGCAGCCTGCCAGAGACGAAGCCCATCCTGGGATGATTTCTTACATCGGGTGTGCTTACCTCATGCTTTGTTGGACCATTTCTCACAGCATAGACAAGCTCATATCTGCCTAGAATGCTTATCAGAGATGCTGGGGCTCCCAGAGCCTCCCCATGGACCCTTGGAGTGGGGTTATCATTCCCGACTTGCCCTCAGCAGCCAGAGTGGAAGCTTCCATTCCTGCAGGAGCCTGCTGAGTTGAAATGGCCAGCCCTCCTTCACTCACCGGCAATAACATTTTCCTGGGACGTGCTTTACTGTGAATCTCAGAAAGTGATGAGTGCTAACAGATCCCAGTCCCGTGTAAAAGGAAAACATGGGACTTATGTTTGGGTTGACTTTTGAGTTCTGGGGGGGCTTTTCCATGTCTGGACAGAAGTGCAGTGTCAGTCATGTGTTCTCTGGATGTGCTGGTTTACAATCCTCTGGGGATGTTTAACTGCATCTGTGTAACCTGAGGATAATGGGCAGGGTCTGACATAGCTAAGAACTGGTCCCCATTCATTTTGTGAGAAAACAGTGATGTTGTCCATGAGGCCTTGGACCAGTGGACCTTTCCCCAGCCTTATCCCACTGTAGCCTCCTCAGCCAGCACAACCAGCACCCAACACAACCAGGCCATTGCGCATTCATTCACTGAGAGACTGGGAGAAAAAAAGGGAGCAGAATTAATATATGTTGATTATCTCTGCAGTGTAGGCACAGTGCTAGAAGCTTCCTATACATTACATCCTAAGCATAAATCCTATGAATCCAGTTTTACAGATAAAAATACTAAGATTCAAAGAGATGGTGATTTTGCCTATGGTCTATGTAGCTAGAAAATGTCAAAATAGGATTTAACTTTAGGTCTTTTTTGAATTCAAAAATCTTTGCTCTTTCTCAACCTGATGCTCCAAAGAAGTTTATGCTCACTCATTAGCCAGTGCCAAACCCACAGCAATGGACAATGTACAGTCTATCGCTCATCTAGGAAGGCGACGCCATACAGAAATAGGATTGGGGGATGTTTGAGCCATACCTGTTCCAGGCAGCACTGGTCTTGACACATCTTTCTCAGTAACTTATAGAATATGCAGATAAAAGATTAGCAAAAAATACAGATGATGAGAACAACATGCTTAATCAGTATGATCTAATTTTCATATTTAGAATGCCCCACCTAATATTTGGAGAAAGTACACTCTTTCCAAGTGCATACCAAACATTTATCAAAATAAACCACAAACTGGTCTATAAAGTAAGTCTTAACAAATTTTATATTGAAATCTGAATATCTCCTTTAATCATTGAATGAAAAATCAATACCAGAAAGGTAAATAGAAAGTCATCAATGTTTGGAGGCTAAGCAACTCATATTTAAAGAATCCACAGGTCTTCAAGGAAATCAAAATTGAAATTAGAAAATGTTCTGAACAAGTGAAAATGCAATATAGTAAAACTTGTGAACACAAGGGAGCTACACAAAACTAAATGTATGTATTCAAATAAAATCAATAGATTAAATAAATACGTTTTTAAGGAAGAACAATTAAAGCTTAATGATACATTTCCATCTAAGAAGCTTGTGGGACTGCATTAAAACCAAGAAAAATCAAAGGATAACAATAATAATTATCAGCACAGAAAGCACAAAAGCTATGAAATACAAAATAAACAAGCATGGAGAGAAATCAACAAGTCCAAACATTGGTGGTTTGAAAAGATTAAAAAAATTAATGAACTCCTAGCAAGATCAATTTTTAAAAAAGAGAAATCACAAGTAACCAATTCCTAAGATGAAAAATAAGACATCATTTCACATCCTACAAGCATTAAAAAAATAATAAGAGGATAGTATGAATAACTATTTGGAAATAAACTTGAAATCTTAAATGAAATGAACAAATTCCAGAAAAAAACTATTTACAAAAATTGACTTGAGGAGAAACAGAAAAATTAGAATACTCTTAGATTCATTGAAATACAAATTTTCCAGCTTCTTGACTTTGGACTGCTTGCCACCAGAACTGAGAGAAAAATTAAATTTCTGTTGTTTAAGCCATCCATTCTGTGGTATTATATTATGGCAGTTGGAACAGACTAAGACAGCCACAAACAGAGGTAAAATTAAGATAAAATCACTAAGTATTGAGGAGGATAGGAAACAACTGGAATTCTCATGCATTTGGGGTGGGACTGTAAATTAACACAACCACTTTGAAAAACTGTTTACCAGTATCTTCTAGAGCTAAACTTATGCCTACCCTATGATCCATTAATTCCCCTCCTGGGTATATTCATGAAGAGAAAAGAACTTGTGTGTCCACTCAAAGACATTGACAAGAATATTCTTAGTACCTTAATGTGTAATAGGAAACTGGAAATGACCCAAATTTCCATCAGAAACAAAATGGTTAAATAAATCGTGAACACTTAGCAATGTGCGTGATCCTCAAAGATACAGCATAGAGTGAGAAGAACCAACCATGAAAGACACAGTGCATGGTTTCATTTATGGAGGTTTAAGAACAGGCAAATAGTCTGTGGTAACAGTTTGGAATATTGGCTACCTTGGGTGTGGATGCCTATTCAGGGCTTGAGGGAACCCTGGGAGGCTGGACATATTATGATCTTGATGTGATCCATGGTTTCATGAGTGTCTCCACATAACAAAATTCATTGAGATTTGTGAACTTTATGTGAGTTGTAAAAAGTCAAAAGTATATCTTGATGACTAGAAATCAAATGATTTAAGTTCTCTTTTCAGAAATATGTCTCCATTTTGGCTTGGATAACATTGAGAAGAGTCAAGTGGATACTGGAAACACCATCTATCAAAACTGTTAAGGACCATCTCCTGCAAAAAAGAATACATCCAACGGATTCCTTCTTCCTTGAAATTTATAGCTTGTTTGTGAACACTACCTATATGCATTTCCAGTTCTCCACTTGACTCTGCTGTGAAAACTGTCAGAGCTTCTGTTTCACTTTATCCAAGGAGACCAGTCACATGGTTTTATGAATCCAAAGTGCAAGACATTTCCTTACAGCAAAGAACACACTTTTACACAACGGCTGGATTCCTCTAGTTGCTTAAGCCTCTGTGGAAATTTTGTTCTTTTGATTATTCATTCATTTTTACCACTGTGAAAAGCAGCTGTGTCTCAAAATACCAACCTTGGCTGCAGCCAGAAAGGGGCAGACCTGGTTGTATGGATGTGTCCTGAGTGTGGGGGCACAAATCTGTAAAATGCTGGGTAGAATTATACATTCCTTCCTAAAATGATACTGAAAGGTATCTTTTCTTCCCTTAGGAACATAATGAATGTAAGAGAAATAGACCTACATCAATTTTGTTAAAAAGAAACAGATTTTCTATGAAAATATGGATTTTATATACAACTTGACATTTGAAGACAGATACTTTTATCAAGGAGGTGGTTTAAAAAAATAGTCAATGCTGTATGATCATGGCTGTCAAATTCTCAGCTAAAAATAGCTAAAGCAAAATAAAAGGGGCAATCAGAAAAGTCATGGGGCAGCTCACAGAAATGGAGCTGGTGTGGACATCACAAAAAGGAGCTGGACAATTGGATACTTAATGTTGATCTCATCTCTCCACTGCTGCAGGTGGTAGGTGCCATCCTCTCTACTACCACAGGGCCATCTACACCACGGGGAACATAGCCAGAGGCATCTCTAGCTTGCAACTTTCGGACCACCCCCCTCCACCAGAATCCCTTTCTGGGGCTCTTAGGAAAGTCACTGATTATTTTGGCTGGGGCTACCAGCCTGCCAATGATTATAGCTCAGGGATCGGGGATGGAGCAGACAAAAGCAGTGTATGATCTATGCACAGCAGACAAGTTCAGCTCAAAAAGAAGGCTGCACAGTCTAATTAACTTCAACAGCCCATTTACTCACTTCTCCTGATATCCCAGACCATACTATCCTCTTGGATTTCTTGAAGGTGTGCTGGTTTTGCATCTTCCATCCTCTGCCTCTGAGACAGCCCTTCCATTGGCTGTCATCACTCTCAGCCAGGCCTGGGCTGATCTCAGCACAAACACATGAAGGCTTGAAACAATTGAAAAGCGTGGCAGGAGACAAGGCCATGTAAAACATTTTGAAATTTTAAAACAAGTAGCTTACAGACACTTCAGATTTCTTATATTTCAATATACTTTAACAACCTTAAATAATACTGATCAGATCTACATACAATACATACTTAGACATATGCTTGCCATTCCCACAAGGCAGAGTCATCACCACTGTCAAGGCTTATACAACTTAGAGAATGAAGATCCACATGGAGCAAGTAAGGGAAGCTGTCCTGGTGAGAAACCATGACACCTGTGAGCCCAGAGCCAAGGGTTCTTCTCCCAAGTAACTGTCTGGATGATTTTGAGCAATTTGCTTTATTCCTCTGGGTCCATTTGCTTATTAAAAAAAAAAAAAAAGAGGAAGTTGGACTACATCAGGGGATGGCAAACTGAAGTTCACAGGCTAAATCTCATCCAGGTTTTGGGGGACTTTTTGTTTTGTATTGCTTTCTGGTACCAGGGATTGAACTCAGGGATGCTCTACCACTGAGCTACATCCCCAGCCCTTTTTATATTCTATGTTGAAACATGGTCTCACTAAGTCCTCAGGTGGCCTCAAACTTGCAAACCTCTGCCTCAGCCTCCTGAGTCACTGGGATTATAGGCGTACACTATACCACACCTGGTCCACTATCTTTTTTTATAAGATTTTATTGAGATACAGTCATGCCCACCCCTTTAAATATTTTCTATCCTAATTTTCTGCTATAACAGAAGAACTGAGTGCTTGCAGCAAAGCCTATATGGTCTGCAAAGTCTTAAACATTTACTCTCTGGCCCTTTATATAAAGTTTGCCAAACTCTGATCTAAATAAGCCACCACAAGACATTTTTCAGGGAAAAATGTGTTCAAGGATAAGTAGTGTTTTATCTGAATGATCCAGATAATTGTCACATGCCAGATATTCTTCACCTGTACTTGCTGTTTAACACAAGTCACATGTACCTGTGTCTGTGCAGACTAGCAGGAAACAAACCAGTCATTTGTGCCTACCATATTACTTGTATTGTCCCCCAGGCCATTGCAGCAGACATAGGAAATATCCAAATACTTGTCTCACATTTCCCTGTCCATTTCTCTCTGATCACAGAAACAGACAAGACAAATTTAAGAAGTGATGTCTATTTAGCTCAAAATGACGTGGATTCATGACCATCACTGAATTCTACATGATGACATTATCTCGGGCAACACACAAGGAAATCTATTTGGGAATTTAAATTTTCTTTTTTTTTTTCCTATTGAAATAACTAAATTACTGTTAAAATGCCACATAATTTTTTAATGTGCATACAGTAAGAAAAGGCCAAAATTGTATTAATAAAACACCATACTCACTTTTTTTCAGTTTTCCTGTTTGTGCATAAAAATTTGCAAAATACCATCTATTCTCTGAAGCTTGCACCTCTGAAAAATGTTCTATGTAACATAATAATGGCATACTGGGAAAAACCAGAAAGGGGTAAGCAGGAGACCCCCCACACACCACACACACGCATGCATGCACGCACAAGTGCACGCATGTGCATTTCTGACAGAAAGAAATCCAAAAGCAGTAACCAAACCAAAAATGCTAGGAAGCAGGGTTATAAATTTAACACAAACATCTCCCTCTTCAAATTCCCAGTCCATTTATCAAATTTTAAAAACGAAATGACAAGTTAAGATTATTAGTCAAAATATATAAATAAATCACCTTGCATGTTATTCCCAAGGTCTGTGAATGATTTCACAGTGGTTAGTTGTAATAAGTGAATATTCAGGCAACCTGGGCTCAGCAGAGAGCCTGCTCCAGGTGAGGCTGGAAACTAGCCAGTCCTCAGACAGCACACTAGGCCTGCACACGGGGCCTGTGAGGAGTGCTTGGTGAGCTTTCTTTCACCAGGTAGTACTTACATCTTAGCCATTGCTTGGTCTTCCATCCCCTTCACTCAATTCCATTGTTTATAGAAAGAACTTTCTTTAGACGCTCCAAAAAGCAAGGATTAAGTCAACTCACCATAAATTCCTCCTGCAAGAAACCATCTCATGGAAAAACTTTTTGAAAATACGGTTTGTCAAATGCTTTGGGTTTAATGAAATGCCAAGATCTGGGAGTCATAAATTATCTGCTCGAACAGGAGGCCTCATGGAGAGTGAGGAACCCCGGAGCTTTGTATTCAAGACAGATTGCTGGAAAATTCTCCATCTTAAAAAATTGGTCCTGTTTTAACCTGTTTAGATTTGCACAATAGGCTTTGTTAATAACCCTTATGTGACTGCTGCAGGCCAAATGTAAACAGGAAAACAAGAAGGAAAAGTGCTGTGAGCATATTCCCCTCAGTTGGCCCAGAGCCAGGTCTGTCACACAGGCCCCCTGCCCTGTGGCATTTTCCTCTCACTGCCTCTCATAGCATTGGTGGTGTTGGAACAAAGCCAGCTGTCTTCCTTTTCAAACCAATTTGTCCAATTGCATGGATTATTGTGTTAGGTAATCTGTCACTTCTTGAAAAAACCAATTTTCAATGTCCTTTCCTTCACATGTCACTTTCTGAGTTTTTTAAGGCGTTTTGGTGATACTATCCCATGCCTGACTCACCTCAGAATAAGCCACCCTCTTCTTGGCTAAACAACAAAAATGTTTTCAAATGTAGAGCTGTGGAAACCTAACTTTTTAGATTATTTGTGCAATACCTATAAATGTGGAAGCTGAGCTATGCCAACAGAGGAAAATAATCTTGGTTCATGTCTAAAACTCCTGGCTCAATTATATGAAAGTTCCTGTGGAGTCAGCCCTCTCCTTGGGATTCCCCTGTTCTCCAAACACTTTGGGAACATAGATAGACCTAGAAATAAGAATGGTCTTTTTTTTAATTCACAATATCCTCAAAAAAAAAAAATACTTGGGAATCAATCTAACAAAAGAGGTGAATGACCTCTACAATGAAAATTATAGAATACTAAAGAAAGAAATTAAAGAAGACCTTAGAAGATGGAAAGATCTCCCTTGTTCTTGAATAGGCAGAATTTATATTGTCAAAATGGCCACACTTCCAAAAGTGTTATACAGATTCAATGCAATTCCTATTAAAATCCCAATGACATTCTTCATGGGATTAGAAAAAGCAATCATGAAATTCATTTGGAAAAATAAGAGACCCAGAAGAGCCAAGATAATCCTTAGTAAGAAGAGTGAAGCAGGAGGCATCACAATATCAGACCTTAAATTCTACTACAGAGCAATAATAACAAAAATGGCATAGTATTGGCACCAAAATAGACAATGGAGGATGTTCTTTTTTAAGGAACATTTTTGGTGTGTCCTCAGAAGAAAATACAGGCTATTTTCAAGAAAGACAGTTACTATGTGGAGAACTGAGTTCTGATCTCAGACAGTTTCCCTAATTCAAAACACACACATGATACTCCCCAAGACTGTGTCAAGAAACAGCAAGCTTTCCTAATATACTATGTATGGATCTGTTTGCAATTGCATTTCTATGCATGTAACCAAAACCTGACTAGCAGTTACATCAAACAGGATTTATTTCTCAAACACAGCAAGATGTCCTGAGGTGTCTGGTCCAGGCAGGGGCAGCAGTTCCACAGCAGAAGCCAGGTCCCCGCCTCTTACCTTTGCTACATCACCCTCAGGCTTCTTACCTCATGGTCACAAGATGGTGGCCCCCCACTTGACCCCTGTCCTCCATCCAGACTGAAAGAAAGGGGGAAAGGAAGAAGTTGACACCAGCTTATATCAGAAAAGCAAAGTCTTCCCCTAAAATCTCCAGCAAATTCCTACTGCTGTCTCATTGGAGAGGCTGGGATATGCAGTACCCCAGGTGGGTGTGTTATCTATCATCCCAATGCAAGTAGAATTCTCTCTTCCAGGACAGAAAGGTTACTGGGAAGGTTTCTGACAGGATCCACCACAGTGCATAAGAAGTCATAAACCTTTACCAAGAGAGAATCACACCAGGCTACAGTGAAAGAGGCTGTCTTCTCCAAGACTCTGGTAAGGACCAGAGGCATTAACTCCCTAAGAGGGACAATTTTGAACTGAATTCCTAAGGGATGAAGTCCTGAGTTAACTATCATGCTTTAGGTAATGTTGGCAATTATGGGATCAAGAAGTGGTTGCTTCGAATGCTGGAAGCAAGTGACCTCAGGATTTTCTCTTACCAGATTGACTATAAAATATTAACCACACACATAGCTATTTAAAAGAAAAAAAACTCCTCAAAATGCTCTTCATTACTTTCCCATTGAAATTATCAGCTTGCAAAATCTTATGGAAAAAGACAACTTCCTGGTTCAATATATTACAAAACGTATTCCCTCCTGAAGCAAAAGAAAGGAGGGAAGGAGAGAAAGAGGGGGGTAGGAGGGGTTAGAAAATGTTTACTCTATAAAACAGAAGATTAACGGGGTGATTATTCACTTTAACGAATACATTTCCCTTAAGATGATGATTTTGAAAGGCAAGATTCCCTAATAAATGTATAAGAGCTCAATTTATATGCCTTTTTACTGGACAAGTCTAAGTGCAAAAAATGTAACCTGATGCTTTATTTCAGAAAGGCTTGCCTCAGGTTGGCAAAGAGTTGATAACTGTTAAATCAGGATAACAGATGCATGGGGGTTCATTATAGACTGTTTTCTTCTTTTTGGGTGGGCTTGAAATTTTATATAATAAAATTTTTAAAATATTTGCCACCAGAAAATTAGAAGAAGAGTTCCAGTTTTTCTGGAAAATAATATGAAAAGGAAAGATTAGTACCCCATTTTCTGATTTACAGGGGAGAGCACTGTGTAAGGAACGTATCCAGGTAAATAGGAACGTTAGAATGGAACTCATTAATTCATAAAATCCATTTTCAAATATGCCATACCCTACACACAGATCATTTCCATTTTCAATTTTCAAATAATCAGTGTATGACCAAACAACCAAACAGAACATTTCTAAATGAATTACTCTCTGAATAGAGGGACCAAGATGGTTTTTAATCATTGCAATTTTTTTCTTGAAAGTTCCATTTGCAGCACTATAAAAACACTTCAGTTTTATAAGTATTGTTATGAGGCCAAAATTGCAGTGACAAATGAAAATAAAGTGTTAGCTTAAAAATAGAGCCGTGTCCATCAAGATAGTTTGCAAAGCCAAACAGACTGATGGGCAGGAGCAATTTTTGTATATGTTACCAAACTTGTGATGGAAAAATGTTATACTGCTTAGTTTGGGTTAACTATTCTTGTCCATATACGTATGAAATATAAATAAAATACATATGGTCAGGGCCAATTCTGCCCTGTTGAAGATAAAAGCACCAAAAATGAAAATGTTGGCAGTTGTCTGTACACCACCAGGGTGGTTTAATTTGTACCATATTTGCCACTTTAGGGGAAATGGAAACCCCCAGGGCTATTGGGGCCTGTGATGAAGGTGATATTGGGGAAGGGGGAGTAAGCAAGATCTCACCGAAATACAGACGCTTTGGGTTGCCAGGGTGGTGTGGTATTGTAAATCCATAAAAACTTGTTTCAAAAACAAATTTTCACAGCTATAAAGCAGAGCAGCTCTTAAAGCCACAGGCTTCCTGGCGTACAGTCCTGCAGTTTGAGTAAATCCTCCAGGGTCTCAAGTAAGTAGTAGCCTGGTTTTAAGGAAAGTCTCCAGTGTTAACAACCTATTTTTACATTTAAAAAAAAATTATTAGATGGCCACCGAAGAGGATTTTGTAGAAAATACTCTTTGTTTTAGGAATTTCCCCCTTTATTAAAAGTTTTATGAGAAAGAAAAGGAGAGATCTACAACAAGACAAGTGTGATAGGAATGAACTGCAGAAATACCCTAGAGAAAGACTCATGGGCTCTGGCGTTCATGGAAGGAGGGCTTGTCTTCACCAGGGTGAGGTTAGTGCCTCAATTTCCTACTATCAGGACACTCTTGCTGAAGAATAAGTGTTAGCACTTGCCTTGGACCCCAGTGAACGCTCAATGTAGTCATGTTTACAAACACGTGGGCCCTGCAGAGCTGTGCTGAATCTGTGCCAACATGGCATCGACGCCTCTTTGATGTACAGTGACACTGGGTACAACCTGAGCACATTGGAATAATGTGCTTGAAAACGGGCTGTGTATTCTCAAGAATTTCTTTAGGAAACTCTGAGGAGTGGGGGTATGTTAAGGCAAAGAGAGAAAGATCTTAGGGAAACATTTCACAGAAACCAAAACCCTGATAATACTTACAGACAATATGGTCAGGTCATTGGTCCAACTAACAACACACGTCCCCCGTAAAATCCAGTAGGTGTCAGATTCACAAGACTGGAAGTTGCCAAAGGAAGTCACACAGTCCATCTCCTGCCTCCTCTAGCTGGAAGTCAGAAAAATGGTACCTTTTTTTTTTTTTTTACATCATCTGTCATTCATGTGGGGACTGTTGGTAAGTTAGTTATTGTATTTTGTGTGCATGTGTTTTTTTATTTCACTTTGTCTCCTCGTTTTTCTCCAGTCCTCTTTGCATGAAATTTGTACGCGATAAGGCACCATGGGTATTGTTCTACCAAGCCAACACAAGAAGGAGCCCTTAGGAGATTTCAGAGCTCCGTCCAGTTATCTGCTTCCACAGAAAATTACTGGACATGTTAAAGTTCATGTAACAATGAGGGTTCAGGAGAAAAGCCATGGGATTTGGGAGTTAGAATTAAGTTCAAATCCTGAATTTGTTCATTCATAAAATTGTAGCCACTAAATTCTCTTGTACAAACCTCCCGTGCTTCTTCTTTATCACATCACATCTTAGGGTCTCTGGCTGATACTGAAAGCATCATCATGCTTGGAAATAGTTTGCTTTGTAACCTGCAGACTGTAGGTACACGAGGAATTGTTTACTGGGTCTACCTTATTGACTCCTGGCATGTGAACTGGCTCCAAGTCAGTAACAGAAAACAGTTTGGCGAAAAATGATTTACTGAAAATCAACTGCTCCATGATATGCTTACCTAAGTGCCCAATTCACTGAATTTTATAAACTTATTGACTTATGAAAATCTAGTTTCTTCCAACTGTTTATTGAGTTCATAGAAGTTTGTGTTCGACAGAATGGTTTTTATCAGTTATTGAAATAGGATTTCTTCAAGATTAATTTTAGAGTTAATTTTTCTTACAACCTAAGGAATATTCTATTAGTCAAAAAGAAAGACACAAGGCAATTTTGTCCACTTATGAATGTATTCAATATCAAGAAAATAGATTTCCTTGTTAATGACCAAAATTTCATTATTTTACAAGGCAATGCTTTTGCTTATACTGCCTTCTTTTATGCAATAAATATAATTTCATATCTTTTTATTAATATTCTGTATTGTTCCAAGCTCAACTAAATAAATATTCTGCTACTTGATCTCTGGGCAGCCCTGGCTGAGTTGCCTCATGCCTCTGTGCTTTATTTCCCTCAACTGGAAAAACCAACTTCATAAAGCTTCTGGGAGGATTAATGTCATTTATTAATATATGTAAAGAGCATAAAACAGCAACTGGTATATAGTAGGGACCAAATGAATATAAACTAGTACTATACTTTTTAACAGTGTTACACAAGTTGAGTTTCCCCCTATCCAAAATGCTTGGGATGACAAGTGTCTCAGATTTTGAATTTTGGGGAGATTTTGGAATAGTTACATATACATAATGAGATATCTTGGGGAGACCCAAATCATTTGTTTCTTATGTATCTTAAACACATAGCCTAAAGGTAACTGTATATGATATTCTTAGTGTCCCTGCATTTGACTGCAGCCTACCCCATGAGGTCGGATGTGGAAGTATTTTGAATTTTGGATTTTTCAGATTAGGGACACTCATCCAATATTAAAGCACTTGGGCCACCTTCCATGTATTTTGAAAACACCTTTCTTTGATTCACTCTACGTCTCCCACCTCCAGAAAAAGTCTCATCCTGGGCCACGTGTGCTGTGAAGCGTCTTGAATGTCTCTTCCAAGTACATGTCCACATTCACATCTCTGGACTAGAGCAGAGGCCGCCATCTCTTCATCTCTGGATGCCGCCAGGTCTGGTGCTTGGTGAGCTTTCTGCAAACTTCTGCTAGGAAAATAATTATACAACACATGATTAGTGTCTGGGCTTTATGTTGGTTTTTACTAGTTTCTTTTTTGATGACCTTTTGGTGAACTCTTGCCCTCCTTCTAGAATATACTCTCTCCTAAGCAAGCAGTTCCCATCTTCACTTCGCATCCACACCCTTCCCTTAGAGCCAGGGAGCAATATTACACTAATAAGCATTCCTATCCTCAGAGGTGCCTTCACGGGATGAAGTGTAAATTAATGCCAGCCTGACCACTCCAGGTCATTAAAGTCCAGATGGTGAATTTTGCAAGAGGAGCAACTGAACCCTACTGGCCTGGCCCTGGTCCAACCCTGAAAATTGCCTCCTGCCTACACAACACCCTCTTCTCGTTTCAGGTGCAGAAATGGTTTTCACCTCATCCTCTGACAGTGTGCAAGGCAGGCTGTGCAGGCTTTTCACGCACTGCTGTTGCATGGATGAGGGAGAGAGGCACCATTCCTCCAGGGTCTGCAAAGTGCTGAGGGGCAAGAGGGGCAGTATAAATCTAATCATATATTTAGAAAAATAAGACTTAGTCACTTAAGTAAAAACACTTCGTCTGCCACTGTGACTTTTTTTTTTTTAGTTCTTTAAGCTACAGGAGTGTTCAAGAAGTTGATTGTACCTAAAAAAAGGTTTGATTTGGACTTGAATTGTTTTTGTTAGAATCATAGAAATATGTTCATCCCCTGTCTAGGTTGTCCCTGGAATGGGTCTACTTTTGACATGAAAGCTCCATAAAGCAGTCATGCATGAGCTTTGGCTGGAGCAAATCCCATTTCTTATTATTGTGGAGGGAGACTGGAGAATGCAGCCAGAGTCTCCAATGCCTGCTCAGCATGCAACTGCCTGCAGCAGGGAGGAACTGATTGGCAGCCTGAAGGGAAGAGATTCCTCTGCTTGTGAAACGTCCAGGGCCAAATGCCAAGGTCAGGAGTGACTGGGGTTGATCTGATTGGCATAAAGGTAAACACATGGAGCTTGAGGCAAAAGTGAGTGAGGGCTGATTAGGAGCACCATTCCCAGCCGAGCTGACCCTTCTGCACAAGACTGTTCAGAGCATGCTGGATTCACTTCAAGGGGAACGAAGTTCCTAAAGAGATTTGAGATTAGGTATTGGCTTGCTGAATGTGAAAAACCTATGGCTCAGAATTCTCTACACCTCCCTTTGTGTCCTTGGCCAGAGATAGTGTTTGTAAGGAATGGACTAAAGCATACTTTCTCCACCCAGAGAAATATCACAGGGCCTCAGAAGACCACGCACAGCTTACTGCAGGGCCATTGGGGGCCCCAACTTGCCCACAAACACATTTTCTTCACCCATGGCCTTGGTTCAAACTGGACTTGGAGAAGCTTGACTTGACTCAAGCTAATACTTAGTAATAAAGCTTCCTGGGAAAGTAAGACTGCCAAAATTTAAGTGGTGGGTTTTTATGACCTGGATTATGGTCCATTAAGGGACAAAGATGAAAACAGCAGCTTGTTTCATTTTGATCTCTTCTCTAGGCTGAACCACCATCCTATTTCCAATTAAAGTTCCACAAGAAAAATGCTGACATTTCTCCTCCAGAAACAACCTTCCTGGCTCTTTCCCAAAAACCCACCATGGTCTGAAGCCACACGTTCCCAGCCTTGAGATTCTGCGGCTTTGTTTTCTCCTAGAGAATCAACAACCTGTATGTAGTAAAGTGAGCTTTTAATTTAAATTTTTTTAATGAAAAAAGAGAGCACATAAAATGCATTCAGTCTGAATGGATGTGGGAACCATGCGCTCTTGGATAACAGAATAGGAGTCCTGCTCATGGATCATCTTGACTTTGTGTTGCATGGTGGAGAATATTGACACCAGCTACAACAGTGAAGCCACCATGACCATAAAAAGCAATCCAGCTCATGGAAAGAGAATGAGCAGTCTGGGTCCTCTGTTCTTCTCACGCTAGCAAATTCCAACAATGCCAACTACCATGCATGGCAAAGAAGAGCCCTCTCCCTTTGAGACATGGTCTGGTCATCTTGAGATCATGATGTACAAACATCTTGAAGGCATTCCAGACAAATCTTAATGGATAAGAACACTGGCAGGAAGAAAATTAAACACCTATTAAATTAAACAACTATTTAATGGGCTTTCATCTGTCCTATCCTTCAAGAGATGTCAACGTAATAAGCTCCCTTTTGGACCTTCCCAATAACAAGCCAAAAAGTAGCTTTGTAACACATGCTGCAACAAATTTCAGTCTAACCAAAGAGATTTCATCACTATATAAGGAATACTTCAAAGACTACTTACAATAAAGTTTAAAAAAAAAACTAAGAATAAAGTATTCTTATAAAAGATACTGAAGAGCCTATCAAGAAAGAAATCTGGGGTCCGGGATGTAGCCCAGTGGTAGAGTATTTGCTGAGCATTCAGGAGGACCTGGCTTCAAATCCCAACAAGAAGAAAGAAAGAGAGAAAGAAAGGAAGAGAGGGAGGAATGAAGGAAAGATGGAAGGAAGGATGGAAGGATGGAAGGAAGGAAGGAAGGAAGGAAGGAAAGAAGGAAACGAAGGAGGGAGGAAAGAAAGAAAGAAAGAAAGAAAGAAAGAAAGAAAGAAAGAAAGAAAGAAAGAAAGAGAAGGAAGAAAAGAGGGAGGAAGAGAGGAAGAGAGGGAGGAAGGAAGGAAGGAAGGAAGGAAGGAAGGAAGGAAGGAAGGAAGGAAGGAAGGAAGGAATCTGTTGGGTTATAAAAAGAATAAAGTCATCTTCAGGCAACATGAGAAGGCCCGACTTTTCCCCAGAAAGTGAAGCAATTTCTCTTCAAGAATATTTGCATTGAGCCATGAAATTTCAAATAAATTCAAAGTGGAAACAAAACAAAATGGAAGTTCTACCATCACTAGCTTAAGTGGGTCCAGTTCCGTCAAAGCCTATTGGAAAACACTCACCTGTTTATAAAGACACAAAAGAAAAAGATCCTTTATGGACAACCATACCTAATTTTTTTTTTAATGAAAACTTTAGGACAAATACAAAACTCTGCAAAAACTAAAACAGGAATCAAACTCTTTTTTCTCCTCTCCTTTCTTTCCGTGACCCACTCCAGAGCACATTTGCTCCAGATGATCACTTGGCTTGCTCGGTGCAGGAAAGAGTGTGAGGCATGATATTTCCATGGGGAAGATTTTTGGCCTTTTTTTAAACCCAAGCTTTAAGATCTTGAGGATGGGGATGAGGTAGGGGGGATGTGGACAGACTGTAGGCTTGGGGGATCTCCTAGCTGAGAATTGCATGAGGAATTCCTCCTAAGTAGAACTTGCTTTTTCAGTGTTGAGAGGGTCCAGAGACAATGAGGCACGCTGAACTTGGGGGTTGATGCTATCAATATGTGAACTTGAAATTCACATTTACATAATTACATATGAACAGACAAACTGCAAATGGCAAAAGAAAAAAATCATCCTTCAAGCTTAGTCATACTGAGCTATACCCTCAGTATGACTAAATGAACTGCTGTTATTTCAGAGAGAATCCCTGAAATATTATTAGGAGGTCTCAGGGTACTGAGGCTGCCATAACAGTATGCCACAGACTGAGTAGCTTAAACAACAAAAAATTATTTTCTCACAGTTCTGGAGCCCAGGTAGTCCAAGATTAAGGTGCCACAAAACTCAACTCAAAGTGGATCAAGGACCTAGGTATTAGGCCTAGACCAGAGACCCTGCACCTATTAGAAGAAAATGTAGGCCTAACTCTCATCATGTCAGCTTAGGAACTGACTTCCTCAACAAGATTCCTAAAGGGCAAGAAGTAAATCAAGAATCAATAAATGGGATGGTATCAAACTAAAAAGCTTCCTCACAGCAAAGGAAAGAACATGAATAGAGAGCCTACAGAATGGGAGAAAATCTTTGCCATCTGCACCTCAGAGCATTAATCTCCAGGATATGTAAAGAACTCAAAAAACTTAAAACCAGAAAAACAAATAACCCCAATCAATAAATGGGCAAAGGAACTGAACAGGCACTTCACAAAAGAAGAAATATGATCGGTCAACAAATATATGAAAAAATGTTCAACATCTCTAACAATTAGAGAAATGCAAATTAAAACTACACTGAGATTCTATCTCACTCCAGTCAGAATGGCAATTATCAAGAATACAAGCAACAATAAATGTTGGTGAGGACGTGGGGAAAAGGTTCACTCATACATTGGTAATGGGACTGCAAACTGGTGCAACCAGTATGGAAAGCAGCATGCAGATTCCTTAGAAAACTTGGATGGAACCACCATTTGACCCAGTTATCCCACTCTTCAGTATATACCCAAAAGACTTAAAAATCAGCATACTACAGTGACACAGCCATATCAATGCTTATAGCAGCTTAATTCACAATAACTAAACTATGGAACCAACCTACATGCCCTTCAAAAGATGAATGGTTAAAGTAAATGAGATATATACACAATGGAATATCACTCAGTCATAAAGAAGAATGAAATTATGGCATTTGCCGGTAAATGAATAGAACTGGAGACACTCATGCTAAATGAAATAAGCCAGTCCTCACCACCGCCTCCCCCCAAAAAATCAAAGGCCAAATGTTCTCTCTGATTTGTGGATGCTAACACACAATAAGGGGGATGGGGAAGGAAGAATAAAAGTTCATTGAATTAGACAAAGGGGAATGAGGGAAGGGAGGGGGAATGGAAATAGGAAAGACAGTAGAATGAATTGGACATGACTTCCTATGATCATATATGAATACATGACCAGTGAAACTCCACATCATATACAAGAATGGGATCCTAAGTTATACTCCATGTATGTATAATATGTCACAATACACTCTACGTTCATGTATATCTAAACAAAAAAATTTTTTAAAAATAAAAAGATCATGGTGCCAGCAGGATGGGTCTCTGGTGAGGGCTCTCTTTTTGGGTTGCAGAGATCCACTTTCTCACATGGTGGGAGTGGGGACAGATGACTTTAGTGTCTCTTCCAATAAGGACACTAATTCTGTAAGAACAGGGCCCCATTCTCATGATCTCACCTCACCTGAATTACTTCTTTAGAGGCTTTATCTCCAAATATAGTCATATAGTACATATGAATCTGGGGGATATACAGTTCAATCCATAATAGAGAGGTCATAATATTTAACCACTGGACCCAGGCACCAAATCTGGGTGCATTTGCTGGCTGAACAGGTATGCATGAGCAGAATATCAGCTCAGTCCTTTGGACCTGGGAGAAACCAAACAAGTCTTTCTCTTGGTCTCCTCTAGAAAAATCTCACTGTGCATTTAAGAGAAGGCTCCTATAACAATGTACTGCCAAAAAAAATGTAAAAATAGGTTTTACTCCTTCCTGTTTGGAAGTAAAATGTTGCTTTACTAATATAAACATACTTTTAATTCATCAATCTACTAACAATGTTTATCTGGGCAGAGGAGGATTTTAAGGAACTTTCACTCTACAGATTGAATCAGTTTATCTTGTACATACACTTTTTGTAACCAAAAAATAAACACAGACTTTTATCCTATTCATGTTTATAAATATACCTGCTCATTAGTCCTTAGATCCCTAAAGAAATGAGCCAGGCTAGCTGTAGAGGTATGCCAGCCACTTTTCCTCTGAAGAATTAAACTATCGCATCGAGAGTTGAATCAGTGCTAAGCGTAAAAACAACTTTTCATTCATGTAGGTAGTTTATTTCTTGTTCTGGAGTTACCTTTATTTTCAATGACAATTTTGTGAATGAAAACTTGAAATGCTTAAGAAGACAATTATAATGGTATTCAAAAGAGTGGCTGTCAGAGGCCCCTACCCCTCTTTAAACATGATTACAGTTTGTCTCCCCTGAAACACGAAATCATCTCTTCTCTTCCTCAGGATTTGAAGAAATAAAGTTTTCTTGCCCCAAAAGGAGATGCTATATCCACACGTAAGACTACCCAGACTTGTTGGTACATGGGCTTCCTGCTTGACATCTGTGCCAGTTTCAGAACCCCCTTACTACAGGAAGTTTAGTATGGCATGTAACAATTTACATTTTTATCTATAATCATTCAAATGTAGTTTATAAATATATATGTGTACACAGACATATGTATTTGAAATAATGCATATACACATATATATTTGGAAACTATATAGCACTAACAATCAGAAATTTTAAATAGTAAAAATAATACCATTCATAAGACTATCAAAATTATAGAATATTTAGGGATTGATCTGACAAAACTATGCAAGAGCTATACACTGAAAACTACAAAACTGAGGAGAAAAAATTTGTAAACCTTAAAAAATGAGAAATACACCTTGTTCATGAGTCAGCAGACCCAAAGAAGAAAAGACAAATCTGATTATAGTCAGAGATTTCTATACCCCACTCTCAATAATTGATAGAACCAGTAGACAGAAAATCATCAAGGATGAAGATCAGTCAACACTGTCCATCAATTTGACCTGGATTAACATGTAAAACAATCCATCCAATAGCAGAATATGAACTTTTTTTAAGTGCATGCAAAACATTCACCAAGATAGACCATATTCTGGGCCATAGCACAAGTTTTAATTCATTTAAACCAATTCAAATCATACAAATCATGTTGTCTGATCACATTGAAATTAAATTAGAAATCTATAACAGAAAGATCTCTGAAAACCTGGAATTATTTGGAAAGTAAGTAATATATTGTTAAAAAAAAAAGAAATCAAAAGGGAATTTAAAATATTTTTGGATTGAACAAAAATGATAACACAATATATCAAAATCTATAGAATGCTCCTAGAACAGCTGTTGGAGACAAATTTATAACACTAGATGCCTACTTGCATTAGGAATCTAGAAAGTTCTCAAATCAGTGATCAAAATCTTTTTTAGTTTCTACCTTAAGACACTGGAAAAAGAAATATAAACCCAAAGGAAAAAAAGAATAGAGATCAAAGTGGAAATTAATGAAACAGGATGGACACAAACAATACGGAAAATCAATAAAACCAAAGCTTTTTAGTCAAGAAGATTGATATAATTAATAAACTCTTAGCCAAGCTAATAACAAAATAGAGAAAAGACACATTTTAACAGTACAACAGATAAGGACAGTGACATCACTTCAGATTCTTTACATATTAAAAGGACAATAAAGGAATATTATAAACAACTCTAATAAGTTCAATACTTTATATTAAATGAACAGATTCTTAAAGACACAAAGCACCAAAAATTAGTCGAGAAGAAAGAAATAATAGTAGCATTACATCTACTAAAGAAATTCAATTTGTAGTTTAAATTCTTATCTAAAAGGAAACTCTAGGCTCGAAAGGATTCAGTGATAAACTCTAGTAAATACTTAAGTAAGAAATAATATCAAATCCGCACAATTTTGCAAAAAACTTGTTGAGAATTCTTCCAACTATTGTTAAGAGGACTTTATTAGTTTCATAGTAAAACCAAAGATATTGCAAAAAAAGAAAACTGGAGACAAATATCCCTCAGGAACACAGACACAAAAATTATAAATAAAACTTTGACATGAAATCTAACTATATTTGTGTAGATTTATTTATTTATTTATTTATTTATAAAAAATATAAATTTATATAAATACATCATGACCAAGTTGGGTCTATCCCAGGAATGAAAAAATAAAAAAGTTGGCTTAACATTTTAAAATCAAACAATAAACTTTACCATAATCAAAAAGTCAAGAGTTAGCCAGGTGCGGTGGTGCATGCCTAGAGTCCCAGTGGCTCCAGAGGCTGAGAGAGGATGTTGGAGAGTTCAAAGCCAGCCTCAGCAAAAGCGAGGCACTAGGTATTTTAGTGAGACCCTGACTCTAAATAAATACAAAATAGGGCTGGGGATGTGGCTCAGTGGTTGAGTGCCCCTGAGTTCAATGCCTGGTACCAAAAAAGAAGTCAAGAGTTCATTGGATTAGACAAAGGGGAACAAAGGGAAGGGTGGGGGAATGGGAATAGGAAAGACAGTAGAAAAAACTGGACATAACTTTCCTAAGTTCATAATGAATACACTACCAGTGAAACTCCACATCATGTTCAACCACAAGAATGGGAATCCCAATTAGAATAAGTTATACTCCATGTATGTATAATACGTCAAAATACACTCTACTTTCATGTATATCTAAAAGAACAAATTTTAAATTTTTTTTAAAAGTCAAGAAAGAAAAAAATTGCCATTCCAATAGACACAGGAAAAACAATTGAGAAAATCCAACATCCTTTTTGGATTTTTTTTTTTTAAAAACTCCAAAATCTAGGAATAGAAGGGAGTTCCGTCAACCTAAAAGGACAAGGACATCTTTGGTAAACCTACAATTAACATTATACTTAGTGGAGAAAGAGTAAATGCTTCTCCCCTAAGATCAGGAACAAGATGAGGACATCTCCCCACCATTTCTATTCAGTATTGTCCTAGAAAGTCTAACAATAGGAGGCAAGAAAAGTAAATGGAAAGCATGCAGATTAGAAAGGAAGAAGTAAATCTTCTGCTCATAGCATGAGAGTCTACTTTAAAGTCACTGAAATCTGCCGGGGGTGGGTGATGCATGCCCGTAATCCCAGTGGCTCAGAAGGCTAAGGCAGGAGGATGGCGATTTCAAGATCAGCCTAACAATTTAGCAAGGCCCTAAGCAACTTAGTGAGATCCTGTCTCTAAAAAAAAATATAAAAAAGGGCTGAGGATGTGGCTCAGTGGTTAAGCACCCCTGCATTCAATCCCCAGTACTGGTTTTAAAAAGAAAAGGTAAAATCAATGAAATCTTAAAAAGAAATGCAACTAAAACTAATTAATGAGCATGGCAAGGTTACAAGATAAAAGATCAGCATACAAAAATCTTTACACTGGCTTTATAATAGCATGTCTTTATACTAGTTTAAAGAAGTTTAAATTTCAAAACGATACCATTTAATGTAAAAAAATTGGAAATAGGAATAAATATGACAGAAGACATGTAAGACCTATACACTGAGAACTACAAAACATTACTGAAATTTTCAAGGCATAAATAATTTGAGGGGCATACCTTTTTCATGGGTCCAATGACTCCATGTTGCATGTTAATTCTCCTGAGATTGATCTTTGGATTAAACACAAGCCCTGTTAATATCTCAGCAGCATTTTGTTTTGTTTTGTTTTGTTTTTGTTTTTGTTTTGTTTGTAGAAGTTGACAAGTTGGTACTGAAATTAATTTGAGGGCTGGGGATCTACTCAGTTGGTAGAGTGCTTGCCTCGCATGCCCAAGGCCCTGGGTTCAATCCCCAGCACCACCAAAAAAAAAAAAAAATTAATTTGAAAATGTAGAGGTTTTAAAACAGTGAAAGCAATTTTGAAAAAGAGTAAAATTAGAAGTCAGATACTATCTGATTTCAACACTTATTATGAAGCTACAATTATTGAGACAATGTGATAATGGTGTTACATTATACAAACAGATCAACAGGAAAGAGCAGAGTTCAGAAACAGACTACTATCCTGATAGAGGTGCAAAGGCACCCAATGGGAAAACATTAGCCTTTCCAACAAATGATGCTGGAACTACTGGATAGTCATGAGCAAAAAAGTAATAATAATGAACTTCAATCCATAATTCACACCATATGTAAAATGAACTCAAAGTAGATTGTAGCTCTGATTTAAAATCTAAAACTATAAAATTTCTAGAAAAAATACAGATGAAAATTATTGTGACCTCAGATTAGGCAAAAATTTCTTAACATGACAGCAGAAGAATGATTCACAAAAGAAAAGAATTGATAAATTGGATGATTTTGTTAAAATTAAAATCTTTTGCCCTTTGAAAGACATAACAGAGTGAAAAGATGAGCCACAGGCACATAGAAAATATTTGCCAATCATATACATAATAAAGGATTTGCTTTCAGAATATAGAAATTGCAACATTCTTTTTTTTCTTTCCTTTTTTTTTTTTTTTTTTTGTTTATCTTTTTTTTTTTGCAGTGCTGGGCAAGCACTCTACCAACTGAGCTATATCCCCAGCCAAAATTTCAACATTCAATATGTAAAAATGACCCAACAAAGAAACAGATTGGATACTTCATTCAAAAATAAATATGCAGTTGTCAGATAAGCAAATGAAAAGATGTTCAATACTATTAGTCATTGGGGAAATAAAAATTAAACCATATAAGATATCACTATAAACCTATTTAAAATGACTAAAATTGGGGGTATGAAAGATGGTGGAATGAGACAGACATCATTACCCCATGTACGTGTATGATTTCATGAATAGTGTGACTCTACATGGTATGCAACCATAGAAACGAAAAGTTGTACCCCATTTGTGTACAATGAATCAAAATGCAGTCTGTAAAAATTAAAAGTAAATAAATAAATAATAAAATGACTAAAATTAAAGACTGGCCATACTAAGTGCTGGATATGGAGCAGGTAAAAATGTTCCACAGCTAGTGGGAAGTAAAATAGTATAAACATTTTGGAAAACTTGCAATTTCTTTAAAAGTTAAACACAGCAACTACAGCACCTCCTAGTTGCTTTTTGGTTGGTTTGGTTTGGTTTGGGTTAGTACCAGAGATTGAACCCAGGGGCACTTAACCACTGAGCCACATCCCAGCCCTTTTTATATTTTACTTGAAGATAGGGTTTCACTGAGTTGCTTAGGGCCTCACTAAGCTGCAGAGGCTGGCTTTGAACTTGCGACCCTCCTGCCTGAGCTACCCAAGCCACTGGGATTACAGGTGTGCGCCACTGCATCCAGCACAGTCCTAGTTTTTCCCCCAGGAATATAGAAAGCATAAAGACAGACTTGTACACTAACATCCATAGCAACTTTGTTTGTAAAAGCCAAATACCAGAAACAATCCAAATGTCCATTAATAGGTATGGATACACAAATTGTTATATATTCACCCAACAGATGAATACACAGAAATAAAAAGAATGAACTATTGAGATAAGCAAGAGCATGGAGGAATCGCAAATTAATTATGCTGTTTCAAAACGCTAAATCAAAACAAACAAAATGGGTACATATTGTGATTCCCATTTTGGACTGAATGTTTGTGTCCCCCGACCCCAAAATTCATATGTTGAAGCCCTAATCTTCAGTGTGATGGTATTTGGGGATAGGGCCTTTGAAAGTTAATTAGGTTTAGATGAGATCATGAGAGTGGGGGGCCCTCTTGGTGGGATTAGTGCTTTTATCACAAGGGACACCAGAGGGCTTGCTCACTCTCCTCATGCATTTACAAAAAAGTCCCATGGACACATGAGCATGTAGTGAGAGAGCTGCCGACTGCAAGCCAAGAGAGAATAGTCCTCACAATGAAACCTGATCGGCTGATCTTGGACTTCCAGCCTCTGAACCTGTGAGCAATAATTTCTGTTGTTTACACCACCCAGTCTCTGGCATTTTGTCTACCCAAGCTAAGACAATACCATGAAAAAGACAAACAAATTCACATTGCCATAAAGCAGATCAGTGATTGCCTAGGGAGGAGAGGGAAGCAGGAGGGGTGCAGGAGAGGTAACAAAAGGGCCTGAGGGAACTTTGGGGGTTCTGGATGGTAAGCATAGTTTCACATATATTTGTCAAAACGTGCCAAGTTGCACACTTTAAACATGTGCAGTTTACGCTAACAATTATACCTCAATGACACTTAAAATTTCCAAAACTAGTGTTAATTTAACTGATACTGGCTATACAGTTTACCATAGATGAAGATACCACTGTTCAAGAAATAAAAACTGTGCCTTAAAACATAAAGAGTGCTTAATTAATACATTTGGGATTAAGAATGCCTTTGATGGAGAGGTCAAAATGTTCTAAAACCATTAAGTTCTCTGTCATTCAAGGTTGTGTCCCTGTAATTTGTCCCTCAGGGATACTGGACCACTCTATAACTAGATGATGATAATAAAATACCTGTTTATAATTTGCATGCCATTTTACAAAGCTTTTTGTTTAGACCTAACATTTACCTTGGAGGTAGTAGTATTATTTGTGTTTTACAAAGAGGAACAGACGTTCAAGGCGGGTATGTCTGCCTGAGTCCACATGGCTCCTGTCGCAGATGTGAGGCTGCTCCCTAGCCCACCTGATTCAGAGTCTGCTCATCACTTCCTGCTCTTCCTTCACCCCAGAGCCACTCAGAGCCAGAAATAAGCAAAATCTTGGGTGAGACTCTGTGAAATCCCTTACTCTTACCTCCCCACAAGAGATAAGCTCCCTATCTTCATCCAAGCAGTTACAGAACCAGCCCAAAATGGAGACTTCAAGAATTGAACAACAAATAAACTTGCAATCCACACTTTGAAATGAATGCCACATTGCAAGAGAACATTTCAGGATTTCATATGAGCTAAAAGGACCCAACATCTTTTAAAAGGAGAGAAAGCTAAGTATTTGGTTAGAATGATGAAATCCAACGAACATTAAACAGAAGTTTATTGAGAACCTGAAATGGGTTGGCTCCTAAACAAAACACAAATCAGACCTAGATGTCTATAGAAAATGCAGCTGCTCACTGACTAGCTTATGAAATAAATAGAAAAACAGACTTGCACATTGTTTCAAGTAAAAAATAACAGATACAGGCCCCTTTTTAGATTGAAATTCACATGCCCTCTTATTAAGAGCATTAATAGAAATATTCCCTGAATGTTTACAAGGTATTTACTCAGTTTCTATACTGAAAATCAGAACATCTAGGTACTGAAAATATTTCATGCCCAACAGTTATACAAAACCACTATTTCTTCAGTTTATAGCCTCTCTTAATCTCTTTGTGGAAATCTCCAGACCTCAACCACATTCCTTGAAATTTTACAGGGCACAAGAGGAACAGAAATCAGCTCAAAATGAATATGTGTATTCAGAAATGCATTGAGATTTTTCCAACTTTTCAGGTACCTCATACAAATTAATCTTCTTAAGGGCCCTGGTGGTCTCTGAATCACTGCTCCACTTCCCCAATTCTCAGCACCCCCATTGTATTCTCTTGATAGGAATAACTGCCAGATCATTAGGGAAGAAAAAGTTTATTGAGTCCAAATCTGGGAGGGCCCCTGCAAGGTCAGGAGCAGGTACCACCAGTTTTACATAATTTTTGCATCTGCACCAATTTGATTTAAGGCTGTAAGTGGAATTTATTGGTGAGCATCGCATTATAAAAAGTGGTTTATGCCATATTGTCTCATATTTATTACGATTCAGTCAAAAGTGAATTGTACACATGCCGTCTGCAATGAGCTGATACAATGAGGGTAAGAATCCTGTTCTTAAAAAACACATTTGTTCTCCCTTCCATTGTCTTTAACGATTTATTTAGGTGGAAGAAATAGTGCCTTAATGTTAAAACTGTACCTTTTCCTGTGGCATTGATTACCAAATAGAAAATACTAGAACAACAACAATAAAGAAAAAAAAGTAGAAGGTTGAACCTGATGTGTTTGGAAGATGGTAATAGAGAAAAATAGAACTGTTTGTGAAAAATGTGTGAAATAAGGACATTATTTAGGATCTCCAAGAATAAAATAAATGTGCAGAAAAGCAGGATAAACCATTATGGAGTTTTAAGCTTCTAACAAAAGTAAAAAAACAAAACAAAACAAAAAACAAGTTCTTCATTTAACCTTCCTTATTTGATTTTATCTCTATCAAGAGTTGGCAATCTTTCAAAAGTTGTCCCAGGGGCCTGTCCCTCAGGATGCATCTAGCATCCTTTTTTTTTTTTTTTTTTTATTTACTTATTGATTCATTGAACACAAATGGAGTACAGCTGTTGTTTCACTGGTTGTCCACAAAGTAGAGTCACACCATCTGTGCGTTCATGCATGTACACAGGGCAATGGTATCTGTCACACACTCTGTTATTAATTTTACCCCCCACCCGCATCTAGCATCCTTGAAGGGAATCGATACTACACTCTCTCAAGGAGGATGAAAACTGAAAGTAACTTAAAGGGCACTGAAATTTTTCCCAAGGTTACTTTTTAGAAAGTAAATTGGGCATTATTATTTTTTTCTATGCCAATCCTGCCATTATTTCTCATAAATTTAAAATTATAGTTGGTGTATATCAACAGCCCATCCTACCATTCCAACCCTGGTGGGAGCGTCAGAACCCCTCTGAGACTAGAACCAGGTTCCCAGGTTCTAGTTTATTCCTCCTTTAATATGCTTGTGGTCATATTTACAATATTACTAGAATGCAGTGAAATGCAAAACAAAAACCAAAAAGTCATTCCTTAATCAATGACGTCATGAGAGAATTTAAGATTCCTGATTGAGGTCCCCTAGTAACTGTCTCAGTCAGATCAGAAGATTGAGCATAACTTGGTTATTTCTTCATCCAGTCCTTTATTGAGACTCATAGCTCACAGGCATACTCAGTGCTTTGGTTTGGTTTGGATTGGATTCTGTTTCTTACCATTCATCATGTGATTCAATATCCAAAGGGCCTTTTTTCATAAGTATCAATAAAATAATATCACATCTAGAATTTGCTTCAAAATATGCCATGGATTAGGGGAAATCAAGTAGCTATAAACAAAACAAGACTGGCCATGAGCTAGTAATTTTTTAATCTGACTGATGGGAAAAAAGGATTCACTATATTTTTCTCTCTATTTTCATATATGTTTAAAATTTCCCCGAATAAAATTTATTTCAATATTGTCATTAAGAAGTATTATTCAGGGAACTGAGTGCAGTGGTACACACCTATAATCCCAGCAGCTCAGGAGGCTGAGGCAGGAGGATCACAAGTTCAAAGCCAGCCTCAGCAAAAATGAGGTGCTAAGCAACTCAGTGAGAACCTGTCTCCAAATAAAATACAAAATAGGGCTGGGGATGCGGCGCAGTGGCTGAGTGCCCCTGAATTCATTTCCTGGTTAAAAACAAAAACAAAAACAAAAACACAGTATTATAGTTCCAGGGAAATTTGAATTTTGTTTTGGAAAATTTACATATTGTTTTCTCTTGGACAGCCAGACTAATGGTCTAGGTTGCTGTAGCAGGGTATCCCTTTTCAGATTTGGGGTACAGACTCTTCCTTATATTCTAGATGGAGACTGCTATTGATCCATGAAACAGAGCCTAGGCTAAGCCCTTATGAAACCCATAGTGTCAATTCCCTTAGGGGCAGAATTCCACTCATTGCTCATGGAAGGCTGCTTGGAGGGATGCTGCCCTTGGATATCCCAATCTGAATTTGCAAGTGGATCAGGTGGAGAGAAGGAGGGAAGGGGCAGGAGAAAAAGTGGCATGAGGCTGTTTGGCTTCTCAAGGGAACCAGCTGAAAAGTGGGACGCCAGTTCATCAGCCTGGCAAACAGTGAGTTAACTGAGGCTGTTTGAAACACAGAGAATTGAAGCACCTAGAATTGGACACCCAAGAAAATAAGAGTATCTGGCAAATATACCTTGCATTAAGATGAATCTCATTTTACTCCTTTTCTCTTTCCCAGAACACTTTGGGGAGGGGGGGCAGAAACAAAAACAAAGACCTCTTTAGTTGAGGGTCTCCAAGGTCTTCTTGATTTTCAAAATTAATCTCTCTCTGGATCTGTTATTAGAATGTGTAGAATGCAATTACTCCAGAATAATCTGCTTTCCAGGGCTCTGAAGCCTGGGATGCCCCTTCGTTCTCACTGCAGCTCAGCTCTCTGTAGACCAGCCTCAGAAAATGTCTGGTTATTAGAAAGAAACTGGTGCCCTGTTCAGGCTTTGTGCCTCTAGATCTCAGTGTTTTCTTTCTACTGTCGATAGGAAAACCTACTTCATTTGCATAAAACCAGAACCATCAGCAAGCTGTGCCCTGACAAGCCTAAAGCCTAGGGTGTTTGATGAAACAAATCTCATCACCTCAAGGAGAGCTCTCCAAAGTTTTTTAAATCGTCCATTCCATCAGTGAAAAAATATATATATGGGCACATATTTCCATATTTATTTACTTACAAATTATAAGCAAAATATAAGTAAATATGCTTGTTTGATACCATTTTCCTATTATTATATTGTAATCATGTCAAACAAGTATACTTACATTAATATAATTATGATTACTTATAATAATAAAATTGTGTCAAAAAAGCATATAATAGTATGCCATGTTCTCTTCTAAGAACTTTGCATTTATTCTTTTTGGTTTTTGTTTTGTGTGTGTGTGTGGTGCTGGGGATTGAACCCAGGACCTTAGTGCTTGTGAAGCAAGCACTCTATCAACTGAGTTATATCCCCAGCCCCAGAACTTTGCATTTATTAATGCTCATTCATCTTCACAGAACCCCTATTAGGTGGGCAATGTTATATTTTCGTTTTGCCAATGAAGAACCTCAAGTACAGAGAGTAATTTACCTACCCAAAAGGAGCATGATTAGGAAGTGACGGAGCCAGAATTCAAACTCTGGCCATCTGATTCCAATCAGTTAGTACATGACACAACAGATGGAGAAAGGGGAGAAGGAGAGGGAAAGGGAAAAGGAAGGGGAAGGTGAGGCAAGGGGGAGAATCAAAAGATGGGATTTCTTTTTTTTTTAATTTATTAAACTGTTTTACTTTTTGATTGCTTTTAGGTATACATTACAGTAGGGAAACTGTCACTTTTTGAAGCCTGTTATTTTCTTAAATCTATAGTAACAAGGGGATTTCTTTTTTAATATTTTTTTGTTGTAGATGGACACAATGCCTTTATATTATTTATTTATTTTTATGTGGTGCAGAGAATCGAACCCAGGGTCTCACATGTGCTAGGCTCTTGCTCTACCACTGAACCACAACCCCAGCCCAAGATGAGGTTTTTTAAAAGTACATTAGGATGTCCTCCATCCTCTTCCAGCCCCCATAATGTATCTTCTTGCACACCCCCAGGGGTTCCTACCATCCATACCAGCTTTGACACCACTAACCTAAATGTTGCTCCTTTGGAAGCTGTAGAAATCCATCTAGGAGGAACTGTAGAGTGCAGCTTACCCCTGGTACTCAGTGTAACCAGGGTGACCCAGGACCTTGGATGGTAAAATAAGTTTATATTTCATAATTGGTTGTCTCAGTATGAATGTTCTTACTGTCTTCTGGCTGTACCTTTGGGCACCATTATACACTGCTTCTGTTCACATTATCATTTATTCACTGAAGAGTTCTGTCCTGCATTGTCAGAAAAACAAGAAAGGTGTTGAGTGGTCACTACCACTCTACCTTAGTGACCACCCTTAATTACTTGGTGTCAGTTTTGCTGAACCTCTTCTAAAGCAAGCTCCCTCCTCAGGGCCTTTGCTTGAGCTTCTCCCTCAACCTGGAATAGGCATCCCAGAAATTCACCTGCTTACAGTCATGCTCATTGAGATCTCTGCTTAGATACTTCCTCCTGGAACAAGCCTCCCCTGGCCACTTGATCTATAATCACACCTTCCTCCACTTTTCTTAATGCTGTATTGTCTTCAGGAGCTTTCCCTCTGCCCAATATCATATTATGCAAAGGTATTTTGATAGATTATTTGATAGATTGATTTGTCTCCCTTAAGAAAAGGAAACTCCATAAAGATAGAAATATTCTCTAGTTTGTCCTGCAGCTTGGAATACGCTCCAACAAAAAATCCCTTGATTATAAAATACCTGCTCTATTCTGCCTACATGGAAACCATCCATATAACTTATTCTCAGGACCCACTGCTTGTAAAAGTGAGCCTTCCCACTCCCCCGGTCCCTCAATATACATATTACCACCACTGTCTAGAAAGATGGCTGCAACCTCAGGGTGAAGCTAAATGACATCAGCTGATCCTGCACAGCCACTGTCATTTGGCTCTGATCACCTATCACAATTTGTGAAAGCCAAGAGTTCCCTCTGAGTGGCACCAGTTCCTCTCTGCCCTGGCTCCATTACAGATTTTCTTCTCTGAATCCATCTCAAAGAACACTGGATTAGCAAACACCCAAGGAAATGCCAAGAACATTTCAGACATGGTAGAGGCAGATGCAGCCGTGTCAGCATGGAATGTCAGAGACAAGGCCAGAAAAAATGAAAAACAGCACAGTTTCAATAACCCAGAAAATTCCAGAACTCAGGTCATGCCAAAGGTGGCTTTTTAGTGAACACTAAATCAAATCATTTATTAAGTGCTGTAAGACACTTGGAGGACAAGCATATACCCACTGTCTCCTATCTGAGGATTTGTACACATATCACTTATGTTTTCATTTAGAAGCATGAAATGAGATTTTTAAAAAATAATAATATTGACCCTAAAAGTGACTCAAGTTGCAGCTTAGTATTTGTCTGATTTTGGAGAATTTAACAACTTTAAAGAGCAAGTTTAAAAAGTTTGGAGTGATAATATTCTGTTGGGAGGAACTCTCTTTTGAGTAAGGGATTCCGTATGAACTTGTTAAGGGGCAAATCAAGGTCCACTTAGGGCCACGAGGCTCTGTGCCGTGTGGGCTCTTCCAAGCATAGCACAGGCTACTCCAAAGAGCATTTTTCAACTTTTCATGGGCCTTGACGGATGGGTCCTTAAGATCACTGCTTCTGCAGTATCTGACCTCCAATGAAGGCAGAGATCATCACACTCTGTGGCCTTCATTTCCATCAGAATCAGTTTTTTCTTGCACATACAATCCTTTCTGAGAGTCATTCCAATGGTGAGAACAAAGAAGAAACAGGAGGACTTTTCAGAGTGAGAATTTGAGGATACAAATGGTGCTGGGAAACATTTTTGCCAACATAAGAGAGTGGGGCTCCTGCCAAACATACATCATCTTGGATATTATAAACTACATTAGTTTAAGGAGACTGGATAGCCTATGTTGTAAATGAAGATGAAATGCCTAAATGCACAGCTAAACAAAATGTGGTATATTCCGTACTATGGAATATTATTCAGCCATAAAAACAAATGGAATACTGTTATATGTTGCAAGGTAGATGAACTTTGAAAACATGATGCTAAACAAAAAAAGCCAGTTACTAAGTCCAGATGTTATATGACTCCATTCACATGGAATGTTCAGAAAGGGCAAATTATATACATAGAAAATAAATTGGTGGTCACCTGGGACTGAGAGGGGGGATTAAAGGGTGGAGAGGGGAGTGATAACTAAATAATAAGTGTTTGGGGGTAATAAAAGTGTCTAAAATTGACTATGGAGATGGTTGCACATATCCGTAAATATGCCAAAAAGCATCAAATTTTACACTTTAAATGGGTAAATTCTATAGTATATAAACTATATTTCAATAAAACTAGTTTTATAATAGCAAAGCAAGAGAAGATGAAATACTTAGTCTATGTATGCCATTATCAGTCCATCAAACATATTCTAGAGTATTGATTCTAAATTGTGCATTGGGCAAGAAATTAACTCAGTGCATTGCATCAAGAATTTTTTAAAAACCAAATGGAATAGAACATAAAATATCAGAGTGCACTGCAAAGAGTAAAGGTATGCATCATTTCATGAAGATTTAATTTTCAAATGAAGTGTGGATATTGCTTTGCAGGATGCTAAAGCTTTACAACAGGTGCTTTATGAAGAGTTCCCAATCAAGAAAACTACTCTCTTCCCATGTCTGACCAGCCTACATGAGTCTATTGCACAACCCCAGACAGCTGAAGAGTTGCCAATTTACTCATCAATGTTGAGAGTCCAAGCTGTCATCTGATTTTCCTTGTACCACCTCCAATACCAGCACACTTGGCATGTGACATAGCAGTCTAGACTCTGCCATCAGTATTAATGGCAGACAGAAATGTCTTAAACTCCCAATCATTCTGCCAGTTCCTCTTCTAGTGTGTTGGGCCATCCACTTTCCCCTGCACAAAACTCAGGCTAACTGATAACATGGGGTCTATATCATCAAACTGAGGAAGCTACCCTCTCTGGACTCAGTTGCTCCTGGGAAGCCCCTTGTTACTCTTCATACTACCCTTTTATGGACTTAATATCTCTTGGCTCTCCATTCTGTGTCTGGAGCTTGGGCACATGTTGATGAGCAAGACAGGACTGGCCATTGTCCTCCCAAAACCCATGACCTTATCCGGTGTCAGAATCCAGTTGTCAGAAAAGAGGGACAGGGTCAAGTTCTCACAGAGCTCCCATGCACTTTCCACCTGACCTTTGGCAAGCTCTTCCCCGCTGTCTCAATGAGATTTCTTTGTTTGGAAGCTGGAGGACGACCCCTGAGAACCATAATCTTAGACCTGCAAGGGCCCTATCTAATGAGGAAACCCAGGACTCAAGAGGTGGTATCTTCTTAGTATCTTCTGCTCAGGGACACACAGCCAGCTAGGGACTGGCCTCCTAGCATCTCTATCCCACCTCTAGCACTGCTTGACAGTGAAACTGCATCCGGTCTATTCTTTATGAAGAACTGAAAGACAACCCCACCCCTACCCCCAAGGAAAGACCTTCACCCTGAACTTTTCAGAGAGATGGTGATGCAAAATATGCAAGCTGCATCCAATGTGAAAAGAACCAAAGCCATATTTGGATCTTACTGGAGGGGTTTTGCCAACAAAAGACACAGGAATGAGAACAGCAGGAGTCCCAGTTACCAGGAACATTCCCCTAAAGCCTCATGTGGGTCTCCTAATAAATCTCCTTTTCCCTTTTTGAAGTTTAAGTGCTCCCTTATTGCGTGGCTTTCTGATAGCCAAGGCCCTGTTAGGAAACAATAGCTAAGCCTCCAGCGCCTGGGTGCATAGCAGCTGTGCTTATTTGTTTTAGTTGTTTGGTTATTTGGCTGGCAGGCTGGTTGATAGGTGGAATTTTTTTTTTTTTTTTTGCCCCCTCCCTCTATCCTCTTAAAAATCCAGCCAGCATCCTGGGAGCTTTTGGTTTAGCTTCCTCAAATCCCCAGCAGTTTTCCTAAAAGTCTGTCCCATTAAACATGAAATCCACAGAACACACACCAAGCTACTTTTTCTTTTCCCCTAATAAATCAGGTAAATTACCTCCTTTGTTTTTAAGACCATTTCAAGTTCACCTTTAACATTTTTCGTTAAGGTATTATTTATGTTGTGATGTAATCGAGATTTAATCTGCTTTTCAACACACCATTGTATCGCAATCGCCTTGAATTTTTTACCCATATTATTAAACCTGAGCAGAAAGGTAACGCTTTCCTCAGACATGACACTGATCATTTCCAGATTGTGTGTCTCCCTGGCAATTTTACCCACCTGAGTTTTTAAGGCCTACTAAAATAAATAACAGTTTGGTCTGCAAAGGACTGGGCTGTGTTCATAAATGCATAGAAAGATCTGTGTTTATCTCCACTTTCTAGAAACATAAGAGTCTTCTACAAATATGTGTATACACAGAAGAAATCATGTGAATTCCTGGTAAATATTTGCCTTCACGCTCCTGGGGTAAGTTGTACACACCAGATGGTTTGGTCAAAACAAAATCATACACTCATACACACACACACACACACACACACACACACACACATGCATTTGAGTACCAAGTCTCTCCAGGGCTTATTTTTTTTTTCAACATTTTTTCCCCTTTCATGCATGAGAAAGAATGTAGAAATACTTAGAATAATGACCAGTATGTTCTGTGTTTACTGCTGCTTTCCCTCACTAGAGATTAGCTCATAAAACTTTACTCCAAATTAAACAAACTCAGGCTCTCCTTACAGTCAGTCAAAGCTGCCACTTACACCGAAGGAAATCTTGGCTTCCATCTCTGAGAGGTTGGATGATCACCCCTCTGGAGAGATAACAGGGTCTCTCCTTTCCTCTCTGTTTCCCAGCCCTTGGAGTCTGGACTCTGGCCCCCATGGCACTTCATTTGGAAGCAGGATGGAAACTATAAGGATCCCAGATAGAACTCTACTTTAAAAGTTAACATATCTCCTGATTGCTCCAATTACAGTTTAGATAACTCCATAGTCAAGAATTTTACAGAAGAAATGGGCAATTAAACATCCCTGACTATGGCAGAGAACTCCCAAGACAACTGTGTCTAGAATGGATTCAGGAACTCTCTCACTATCCTGTCTTTTCAGCTATGGCTTCTCTGGGGATAATAAGATGCTGTCTCTAAACAATCCAAATGAGAGAAGGTGTGTAAAACCACCCATTTCTGAGCCTACCAGGTAGAAAGTTCTCAATGGATACTAATTCAGTTGCAATTCCAGTCTTGAGACAGTAATCCAAGAATGCATGTAAAAGACCTTAAGAAAGAAAATTAACAGTATCAAGGTCATGACCTCACCAGGCTTTTTGTCTTCCTCCCTGCATTGCTTGAACCTCCCAGTCTTCAGCTCTCTGAGACAACATTTTTACCTGGAGGAAGCTTAGAAAGGACTTTAATTTTGGAGGGGTATTTATAAAGATTATTTGATGCGAGAGTCTGCAGCTTCCTATTCCTAAAGGTCTGCTTTTTTTCAAATGTGCCCGCCTGGAGCCCTGGTGTGTTTTTGTGTGGTCCCAGCCCCGTTTTATGGATTGTTCCCGGGCCCTGGAATCCCTGGGATACTTCAGTTACAGAAATTACCATGTGCTGGGTCCTTTCTGGTTGACAAGACTGCTTTCCTTTCTCTCTGAGTTGAGTTGTGTTTGTTTACATAGGAAATGTAGTCTTTCCTAACATTCAGCCTGTTTCAACGTCCACTTAGTGCCATAAAAAATAAGAGGTTAAAAAAATTAAGAAGGAAGGCCAGAGAAGGAAAAAGAAAATATGTCTTTAGGTTCTAACCAAGAATTCGGTTCAGGACCAACGTAGGAAATCAGAGGCTGTTTTTCTTTTCATTGATGAGACAATGCTGGGTTTGTTCTCTCTGCCAGAAGGACTACCCCAGTTTGGATCAGTGGGTCACCGTGTGCAAAGTGTTTTTACTGTTAAAACTCTGTGCTTTGTTAAATGTTATCTTTTCCAAGGAAAATTAGATAACCCTGCGTCCCCAGACTATATCCTATTTGTTTGAATAGGAAATGCTAATATTTTTCTACATGTTCTGTATCGGTGTCAGTGAAAACTCAGTTTGGTAGTTAAGACCCACCTCTTGAAGCTCTGGGAATCTCACTGGCCATCCCCCAGAAGTCAGAGGTTCATGGTGATTCTTGAATAATCATCTCCATAGCTATGTAAATTATCTGTATTATTTAGCAAGAGGGAAAGTTGAACTTACCTTTTCTGTATTTAATTGATTTATCTTAACAGATCAATTCATGAGGGGTTTTCTTCTTTATTTCTCTTCTTTTAACTTCCATCCTCTATGTTACTTCTGCCTTCCATCCTGCTCCCTACCAAATCCACTCCCCAGACTTCTGCCACCTCTCCTTAAAGATGATGTCTAATGTTTAAGCCCATCCCAAGGATCTCTGACCCCTCATGTGTTTATGCAGTTCTCCCTGCAAAACCAATGCCTGTTACATCATACATTACCCTTGCCCATGACTAGAGGTTCCCCCTTCCCTGAGTCCCCAGTTCTGTTCAGGTCCTACAACCTAAGATGCAAGAATCTCAAGAGAAACACATTATGGTAATACAGCAGAAATACGTTAGAGTAACACTGCAGATTCTCCATGTGAGCAAGCTTTCTATTAAGACCACCAACCAAGTCCTCCACAGGCAGCACTGTCCCATCCAAAACCTTTAAGAGGGAAGCTTGTTTGTTACTAAGTACCCCAGTCTCATTTCTCTATATCTTCTCTTCAAATACATGTTTAGGTCCCAAAGTCATCTTGGTTCCTCCTATGAAAACCTGATCTTAGAAAATCTCTCATCAGGTGTTTATACCTTACACATATGGAACAAATAGACAATAAACAAATTAGGTCAAGACCTAATGCTGGGTAATCTGGATCATGGACTAGCAGGCTAGCTCCTGGACTCCAATCCTATGATTCAGAGTCCCCAAATACTTCAATAAAATTCCTAATTACCCCATGCCATAGACCTTTGCAATTGCTTGAGAACAGTTGAAATTTTGAATAATAAATCTGCAAATGGAAATGGTCTCATTTAGTTTAAAATCAGAAGTGAGCAGAATACATTATATTATATCATTCAATTAAGCCACTTAAAATGATGGTTATGAAACCACTGGAGAAACATGGGAAGTGTTTTAACACAACACCAGATAAAAAGAACTAGATGCAAACTGTCCTTAAGTCATATTTACAAATATGTAAAGAAAAATAGCCAAGTAGCTATACCAGAGGAAAAGACTGTAAAGAATTATGCCAAAATACATTAGTAGCTGCTTTAGGGTGTTGGATTATGGGTAATTTTTTTCTGCTCTATATTTTTATAAGAGTATCTTCATAATTAATTACATTCATAAATTTTTTAAATTAATATATAATAATTTAAAAATTTAAATCTGGTTAGGGGTAGAACACATCTGCTTGCTTTATCATTTTTAACCATACAGACTCTGCTAATTTAAAACCATAATTTTCCAGAAGATGAAAGTGACTATAGTTTTCTGATTTATTTGGATCTTACTAATATTGCACTAGAGTTTTGCATAAATCTATTTAAACCACCTTATGAGACCAGGATAATCCTAACATCACTAAATAAATATTGCCAAAGCCTCCTCGGTGAGGCCCTTTGATTCAGATCTAAGCTAAGCACAGGGGCAAAAATGACATTACTACCCTTTTAGGCCATAACAACTCTGAAAAATGACTCTAGACCCAGCTACCCAGCTTGGAATGAGCAGAGCTTAGTTATTCTCCAGAGGAAATAGAAGCCTAAAACTTCTGCTAATGAGTATGTATTTATATCCGCAGCAAGGAAGGCATTGCGAGGGGAAAGAAGAATAAAAATCAGACTAGTCAGTGCTTTTCCCCCTTGGACAATCTCCCTAAAAACAGCAGTTCTTTTGACTTTTGACTTCGGCAAGCCCCTGTTTGGTCTCAGTCTTCTCTCATCTCACATCCATCATCATACAATAAGCCCAAATGAGTGAGAACTTGGATCTCATCTCCAAGAAAGTTTCTTGTGAAACTTGAAATGAAAAGGCTGTGGTCCATGTGGACTCCAGCTCCCCACCCCTCAAACACCATCATAGATTTCCCACATCACTGAGTCAGCTTTAACATAAACCCTTAAACTTTGTCAGTCTCCATTAATAAACATGGTTCCAACTAACAAATTCAATCACATTATGAAATCAAATACATCAAATGACAAAACCGTAACACAGAAGTTTATGTAATTAGAATATTAAACAGCCGTCCCTAAGTTGTTCAGTCCCACAACAGCAAGCAGCCCCACTGATACAGAAAGGGCCAGGATTCTGCTGGTTTTGACTCGTCCACTTAAGCCTCTCACATGGTCCATCCCCCAGTACACCAAGGTAGTTCTAACAGGGAAAGTTGGCCCCGAGGAGTCAGGAAAACTCAACCAGTAAAATTTCAAACCAGAACTTTAATCATTTGCCCATTTCTCATTTACTCTCCGGATGCTGTATCTCCTCCCAACGGAAAGTCAGGACTTGAAAACTGCAGAGTTGGAATGGAGCCTTCCAAAAAAGGAGTAGCTCATACACCCACATTCACAGCAGTGTCATTCACAGAAGTCAAAAGGCGGAAACAACCCAAGATGAATGGATAAACAAAACGTGATATAAACAGACAATGGAATATTATGTCACAAAAAGAATGACGTTCTGAGTTATTTGAATCTTACTAATATTGCACAAGAATGTTGCATAAATCCGTTTAACTCTAATTTAAACCATCCTATGAGAAAAGGACAAGTCTAATCTTACTAAATTATAACTCATTGAAGCTTCCTGATTGAGACTCAGTTTAATTCGCATCTAAGCTAAGTAAAAAGGCACAAATTATGTTGCCACTCTTTTAGGTGTGAGAGCATGACTTAGACATTATGCTAGATCTAGATACTTAGACATTATGCTAAGAGAAATAAGACACAAAAGGGCAAATATTGTGTGATTCCACTTATATGAAACACCTAGAATAGGCAAAGTCATAGAGAAAGAAAATAGAATAGAATCTGGGGCGAGGGGGGAAGTGGGGAATTTTGATTGATGTGTACAGAATTTGGGATGATGCAGAAGATCTGGAAAAGGAGAGCATTGGTGATTGCCAGACATTGTGAATGTACTACACATTGCCTAATTGTACGCTTTAAAATGGTTAAAATGGCTAATTTTATGTTATATGTATTTGACAATTAAAAAATTAGAAAAATAAGGCTCAAAAGATCACACCTTTGAAATAAAAAGAAATTAAGGTGACATAATCGATACCAGGTGGCTCATTTCTGCCCTTCAGCAACACTTCTGTCATTTTTACAGTCATTATTAGTAGAAAGTCTTCTATACTCCATGTGGAAGCTCTTATTTTTCAGGGGAAAATACTAAAGAGTACAAGACTAAAGACTAATAAGACTAAAAACAAATTGCCCATGGTGCGTGCACAATGAGGGACCCTTGTCTCCAGCCTGTCTTTTTAGCCCCATGACCTATATCTCATAACTTCAATGTTGAGTCACCTACCTTATTATATAAACACAGAATATGTGCTCCTATTTTTTTTCTGTTTTCTACATAGCCAAAACCTACAGAATGAAGGTACCCTGCCATGCATACACCACATGCTCAGTAAGCAAGTTTTCATCATCATTAAAAGCAACATATTATTCACATATCTGATTCCAGCAAAGACAATAATCATACAGAAAGAGAAATAAAAACAACCAGATGGAGAGTGTTGATTTTATTACTGGAAGAAATACACAGTGAATGATAATTCCATGGCAACAGAATACTTGAGAAAAATATTTTCTAAAAAAAAAGAAAGTTGGGGTCAGGGATGGTTCCTAAGGAGATCACGATGATTCGCAAGGATCAGAGAATCTGTGAATTTAAGGATTACTTTCCAAATCTGTTTTTCACAGCTCTTTAGGGATGACAAAGTGTTAGCTAATAAAAGGGCACTGGACTCACTGATGTGGGAAGGTTTAAATGTCTGGTTCTCACTTGCTGAAATGTGAGTATTAGAACTCAGTAAGCTCATGTACCCAGATTTCAAAGGAATGTCTTTTCTGAGGTCAGCTCTAACACCTCAAGTTGGACCAGAGCAGCATTTCCCAAAGTGGTCTCTGGGGAACCTGGGTCCTAAAAGAACATACCTCAAGAAAGTGTTCTGTGGTCTATTAATCTGGGAAATTCTACTAAATAAAATCTCCCACTTGAAGATTTACTTTGCACTTGAGCCTTTTAGCATTTCCCTTTCCTTGAGAGAGTTCTAGCCACCCCCTCGCCTTTGCTATGCTTCCATGTAGGAGGGTGTACTTACAGGCCCCACTGGGAAGGGTGGTCAGGTGATTTGCCCTAGCCAACAGCATGTGAACAAATATAAATACACCACATCCAAGCAGAAGCTTTAAATGTGCTTGAAGAGTTTGTGCCAACCTCTATTCCCACCCTCCACCTTGAGAAGAGTGTCCCAGAAGAGGCTGTTCCTTCAGCCTAGATCCTGGAATGACAAGAAATGTGGAGCCCAGCCAAATCAAACCAAAGCCAACCTACAGAGAGGCTCTCAGCTTGAAGAATAATGAATCTCCTGCTATTCCTCTGGAAACTATTGGAGGTTAAAACTCATGCATCTAAGGGATAATTGAGGAAACTGACAAAAGGATGGATGGTGAGCACTTCATATATGTCGTTGTGGAGCTGGAATTAAAACAAGCCCCGGGAACATAGATAAGTAAATGTAATGGTTCTAATACAATAAATGAGTTCATGTTGTTGGGGGCCAACGTTCTGACTATAAGGAAAAGAAATACAAAAATGGAATGAGAAAACAAAAAATTATGGGGTTGAATTGGAATTGGAAGTGCATCAATATAAACACATTGATGTCATTAAACTTTTTCTAATTTTGTCTTTTTGGCTGAGGCTGGTCTCCAACTTGCAATCCTCCTGCTTCAACCTCCTGAGTAGTTGGGATTATAGGCATACAAGACCACTCCTGGCCTAATTTTTTTTTAATTCTAAAATCAATTACACTCTAGGTAGCTATGAACACCCCAGTCTTGGTTTCTAAGTACCATTCCTAACTAAAAGGAGCCAGAACTCCTTGGCTGACCCCAAGGTTAGTGTAGGGAAAGTAAAGATGAGGCTGGAACAGTATGTTGTGCCAGAGAGTACTCACAAAAATTATAAAGATATGTCAGAAAATACAGGAGCTAACTTCAAGGGGTCCCCACTGGCAGAATCTGGGGCAATTTGAACATCAGAATAAATGTATTAAAATCCATTTAATAAAATAGAAATGCCTAAGTAATAGATTAAAAAAGAGAGAAAGGGATGAAAAGAGAAAACTCTTCCTCAAAGTAGAATGTGGGGCTGAAGCTGTGGCTCAGTGGTAGAGCACTTCCCTGGCACGTGTGATGCCCTGGGGTTCGATAGTCAGCACCACATATAAATAAATAAAATAAAAGATCCATTGACAACCAAAAAAAATTTTTTTAAGTAGAATACAGACTGATTTACATGAAAGAAGTAGATGGACGCTGGATTAAACTTCCAAACATCCCCTTTGTCCAGGTCACAATTCACAGGCTTGTGTGCACTGGCCCTGGACAGCAGAAAGAAGCACCCTGTCCACTAGAAGCTTCCAAAAATTTTAGACTTCTCAAGAGAAGTTTCCACAGTGAGAGGAGCCAAGAGAAATGAATAAATATAGAAAGAAATAAAAGTAGAGCAATGAAGTAACCAGAGGTAACAAAATAAGAGAAGACCTAGTGGCTGGAACATCAAGTCTCAGATGCACTGACAGCGGAGAAGGGAGCCGAAAACAAAGAGGCAGAAGGCCACCCTGCAGCTCTGTAGCCCTCGAAGCAACAGCATGGAATCGATTACTCAGCATGAGCAGTCACCGCTTCCCCTTCTGAAGCATCACAGCCCTCATTGCTCTGGGAGCTCTGTTTTTATTTTTGTTTTTGTTTTTTTAAGATACACGCCACATTTTTATTTTTTATTTGTTCTTTTTAGTTATACATGACCATAGAATGTATTTTGACATATTATACATACATGGAGTATAACTTCCCATTCTTGTGATTGCACCTGATGTGGAACTTCATTGATCATGTATTCATATATGAACACAGACAACTTATGTCCCATTCATTCTACTGTCCTTCCTATTCCCATCCTCCTCCTTTCCCTTCATTCCCCTTTGTCTAATCCAATGAACTTCTATTCTTCCCCCACGTTATTGTGTGTTAGCATCCACATATCAGAGAGAACATGCAGCCTTTGGTTTTTTGGGATTGGCTTATTTCATTTAGCATGAGAGTCTTCAGTTCCATCCATTTACCAGCAAATGCCATAATCTCTTCTTTATGGCTGAGTAATATTCCATTGTGCATATATACCACATTTTCTTTATCCATTCAGCTGTTGAAGAGCACCTAGATTGGTTGGAGCTCTTTTCTATCACTACCGGATGAGTCCTCAGAATATTTCTCAACATAAAAACCCACTGGTTTTTCATCCAAGGCAAAGGACATCTTCATGTATGTGAAAGTTTGAGGTTGAGGATAGAAAGTAGTAGAAAACAAGGAAAGTGACCTCTAGTGCCAGGTCTCCATTTGGTGCCTATGTTGGAGACAGACTTAAACTAGGGCCATTTATAGCAAAAGAGTATAGAACATTTTAGAATTGTCATCCAAACAGCTACAAATTGATCATTATAGCAATCTGATATTTTAAAGGTTAATTCCTTCCCAGCTTAAAGAATTCTGGATTTAAGCAGTCCAGAAAACTTGAATTTAACTATGGAATGCCAGAACAAGCATGCCTGACTTACACTCAATCCACCTGTGGCACTGGGGAATTTTATAGTCCTATCTAAATCAAATACCAATCAAAAGCTTATGTTCAATCAAATGCCAATCAAAATCTCATGTTCAATTTTATACTTCCATTTAAAAATCAGCAGTTTAGACTGTGAGGGTTCCAACAGAAATAAAACCCCACCAGTTTTCCTATGATCGCTAAAGTCACAGGAATCTGGAACTATTAGCTGTGAACTCTCATACCTTGGAAAATAAAATAAAATGATGCAGAAGGGTGTTAAAGTTTTCATAATAAGACAAAATTATACCACCATTTCTCTCAAGCCCAGCATTCTAGGCCTCAAAGCCCACACTAACTTGCACGACTTCTCTAAGATTATGGAATCTCCTACAAAATGCTCAATTTGGTCACTTAATATGAAAGTCATAATTGGTCTTCATACATTATTCTAGAGCAGTGATCAGCCAACTTTTTCCATGAAGGTAGAAGATAGAAGATATGGACATCTTCTGTCTAACAGAAGACATCTTCAGCTTTGTAGGCCATGCAGTCTCTATCAAAACTACTCAACTCCATGTAGAGAGATAGCTGTCACCAAATGAATGAAATTGGATTGGCTGAATTCCAGTGAAATTTTATTTTCAACAGCAAGTATGGAGTTGGATTTGGGCCATGGTCACAGTTTGCTGAGCCCTGGTCACAGTTTGCTGAGCCCTGGTCACAGTTTGCTGAACAGAGAGCAGATGAATTGTGAAGTGGCTTCTCAGATGCAGCTGCCAACTTTCACCTCACCCCATTTCTGTTATAAGACTTTTCCTCCTGTTGGTTCCTAACACAACTTTGTTTTAAAATTTAAGGGCATGTTCATGCACTTTCAAAGCATCACTGCCTCCTGATTTCTTATTTACAAAGTGTTCTGGGGACTACTGGGATTTAGCTTACCAGCAACCTCTCAGCACAAGCAGAGCCTGGAGGCTCCACTGAGAAGTCTCCTAATGCACAATTAAAATGTCATCACTGGACATGCTGCTTTGCACCCTGTGCTGGAGTTTGCAGGAGAAGTTCATATTTGCCTTTTCATTCCTCACCCTGCGTTATGATGGCTTTAGGCCTTTAGCATGGGCCATATTTAAATTGTCAAGAGATGTCAACAAGTTGTGAAGGACAGCCTCACACTGGCAGCAATTACTGGAGGGCAGTGATCAATGGGAGTCTTTTGTTTGCATTGCAGGATCACCATTGACTCAGGAAGTAGGCGTCCCAGTGGTTTATACGAAAGCTGAAATGGACAAGCAGTTTCACCCTAGCTGCTCGAAAGCCACAAACGTACACTTGCCCCATTAATTATTCCTGCCCCAAAGACAAGGGTTGTTACCATCTCCCGTCTGCCGTCTGCCTGAGAACTCACTCATGGTGGGTCTATTTACGGCGCCAGGAAATGCAGCCTTCTTACATTCCAGGAAAGCGTGATTGCCTGATTCCACTGGGACTCCTTCTGGAAACAGGTACAGACCACGTGACAGTCATTTGGAAGTGCAGAGCTTTGAAACCTTGGTCATGTTTTCCAATTCCAGAGATTATATTCATCTGACACACTGTCCCCATGTATACTCCAGCGTAGGAGAGAAACACCCCCGTCCCTGCCATGATCCTCAGGCCCATGAAGATTTGCTCTTCTGCTTTGCATTTTTAATGTCTATACTTTCTCACTCTAAGATCACCACATGCCTTGTATAAAAGAATCTAGAGTTGGAAGGTGAATGTGAAGTTCACTCTGATCATCCTCTGACTCTAATTTACACATAAAAATTATATGCACCTAGAGTTATTCTTTCAAGGAAATTGAATCAAAGGAAAATGAATCAAAATCCTATTCCACTGATATTACCTTTCTGGATTTGCCCACACTGTGTGCCTAGTGAATAGATGCCTTTCCTCATCTGAAAGCTAGCACCAATCTTTCTCTTGTCCCTGATCTTCCATAGAAACTGTCCTGCCCTCCCCGCTCACTACATTCAGGCATGGCTTTGTGCTTCCATGTGCACATGCCCCACCCCCTCTGCATCATCCCACTGTGAGAGCAGGATCCAGGTCCCGCTCATCCAAAGTCTCCACAGTGCACAGGACTGTGCAGCAAAGGATGTAGGGATTCATGAATGAAGAAAGCTGCTGATACTAGTGCTTGGGGCTTCCCCTCCAGTTACTATCAGAAGAACCCAAGAACACTTCATTCTTTAATAATAAGAAAAAAATCAATGTCAGGCTCTACTATGAGGTTCCTGAAGACCAGTAGAGAAAAGGAAGTTTTGATGAACTAAATTCCAGAGAGAAACCATTAACACAGATAGGAAAAGAGACAGCCATTTGGAAAATGATCTTGAATCCTCATCTCGCCTATACACAATCACCTCATACATTGAGAACAGCCGTGGGCTCTTGAGTTAGCTAGGAGATATCAGGGGAGCCAAAGTGACTTGACTAAACAAGGATCCCTCTGTCTTCTCCTTGGCAGCTCCAACAGAGGCCTCTGGCACACCGGGTCAGCTTCTCAACTCCTAGAACATTCTTCTCTGAGAATTCCCGCCAAATTCAATAGGATGGAAAGCTGGCAGGCAGCTCCAGATGAGAATAGATAATGATGGATGAGTCCCAACTCCAGCGAGACTCTCATTGAGGAAGTTTGCTTCTGAGCACTGACACTTTCCCTGAGATCAGTGAGCAGCGCTATTCCACAGGGACACCCCAGAAATGGAAAGAACAACCAGCCTGGGGGATGTTTCCACTCAATACTCGGCTTTGTGGTGAGGTAATTATGTCCTAAGGTAAATTTTAAATATAAGAAAGGATGGCCATGTCCATATATAAAGTTATACCATTTAACTTCCTCAAGCAGTTAATATAATTTTTAGATGAAGGGCCTGTCTACTTTTCCCATGTATAGTTTGGTATTCTCTCGCTTTTGCAGTTATTGGTCTTTATTTCTACGTGAAAAATCATGCAGATTATCAGAAGGGTAGTTTTAATCATGCAGCCATATCTATAGGGTCTTAAGATTTATGAAAGGAGAGTTTGTGGTAAATAGATTCCTGAGGCCATTGGATTGCAGGAAGCTCCTTTGTGAGGTTGTACTTGGTCACTGCATTTTGTATAACCTGAATGGAGAGTAACTATTTCTGACTTAGTATGTATTTAAAAAAATTACCCTCCTCTAGCTCAGTCTGCAAACCAATCAAATGGAAATAGCAACATTTACCGATGTCACATGAAAAGTTGCAGTTTACTGTTGAAATTTTAATGTTCTAATTATGAAATGAAACTAAATGATAAAAAGGCATTTTTGCAATAATAATAGCCAAGTCACCAAAAGAATGCAAGATGTGGGAAAACAGGTTTTGCTTAAATACAGAAGAGATGACTATGAGCTATAGACTTGGTTCAGGAAAAAAATGAACAGTAGAATGAAGAAAAAAAATTTAACTAATAGAAGGTGGAAGAAAAACAGCAGTGACATAAAACCTTGGCAGGGTCTTCCTGCTTCCTAGGGACTCTAAGAATTCCCCCAGATTGGTCAACCTCACAAATCACATGTATTCATCTTCCTTTTCTGACAGAGTGAGTTTGACTCTGTAAAAGATTTACTCTCCAACAGGTCTATCAAAGACAGTGCTTTTTATCCTGTTTGGTTCAAAGTTCTTGTACAATCTGCTTTAAAACAAAAATAAACTTATACTTTTACATTTACTTAAAATTCACATAGGCCCATCATAATAACAACAACAATAAATACAGCAATAACATCAAATTTTGACAGATAACTTCAGCCTTGTGTTATTTGTGTTATTGTGTTAATTGCTTTATATACATTTTTCTCATTTAGTTCTTACATGTCCCAGCATGGCAGGTATTATTTTGCCTATCTTACAAATGACTAAAAAAGTTTGCAGAGGTTGAGTAAAAATTTACCTACAATTGTGGAGGTTCCCGGTCCTAGGTTAGACCATCCAAGGACCACTATGCATACCCTCCTGCTCTCTGTGAATAGGATAGTACACACAAAGATCTTCAAGACGTCGTAAGTTCAGAGTCATTCTAAAATATCAAAAAGCAATATATGTATGTATGTATCTATGCACATACATGCACATGTGTTTGTGTAATGCATATATGATCACCATGTCCAGGGAGCAGCCGTTTGGTTTTTGGTGCAGCTTCCTGAAGTTGCCGAAGACTGATGAACTGCTTCATCTCTGCCCAGCTCTCCCATCTGACGAGATACTAACATCATGTGTTTACACTCTACACACTCTCATCAAACGAAACCTGCATGCCAGTAGCCATGAGCTCCTGCACTGACCTTGGGGAGTGTCATACAAAGAGCTACCAACCAACAGACATTGTTCCTCAACTGACATTGGTAATGAATAACATATTACCATGGGCCTTGAAACCCCTCTCAGACCCATTACTGATGACCCTCCCTGTCACTGAGCTGATCTCCAGCTGGTATTTAATCATAGGCCCAAAGTGACATCAGAGGTCTGGTACTGGGCTTTGCAAAGGGCCTGGGGGAGGGGTGGTTGATATTAAATGCCACTGAAGAATCTGGAGAGCAGCAGCCCAGAGTCCCCACAGCCTTTCCGTAGCCTGCATCCAGGTGAGGTGGCACTGATCCAGGCGACAGGCTGTGCTGCAAAGGCTCCCCCACTGGCCCTAATCTATCTAGTCCACACAAGTTTGCTAAAGAGACAGCATCTCATCCGTCTACCAAAGGGGAGTCAATCTGAAGAAGTCAGTGTCCCTTCAAGCTTCTAGAGAGTCTGCTCAATGGCACAGCAGCTGTAGAAAAGGCGTGCTAAGAGGCTGGGGATGAAACTCAGTGGTAGAGCACTTGCCTGGCATGTTCATGGACCTAGGTTCAATCTCTAACGTGAAGAAGGAGAAGGAGAGGAAGAGGGTGCTATTACAGCGTGTTCTCCCCTCCTCCTCTCAACAATGAACTTTGAAGTTAGCAAACCAAGACTCCCCCTCCCCCATTTCAAGAAATTATCCAGAAGTTAACAGTCTCTGATTGTGGGAAATCAGTAGCTGCAGCCCTGAAAAGATGGATTTTCCAGAGAACCCAGAGCTTCTCTGTCATATTCACATGTTGATTCCCTACCCAAATGTAATGACCTGACACTTGGCCAAGGGGAGGAAGTAAAAGCAAATTCAATTTAAAAGTATCAGAGAGAGGCCACATCTCAGAGTTTCTGTAAACTCCAGTGAGTAAGAGGGGTTCACAGTACCCCACCATTTTGTGCAGCACAAAAAATAAAATATCTAAGTAGAGCTAAGATACTTTTTTTCAAAATACCATCCTGGAGTTATCTACCATTATCCAACTTTTCAAACTAATCAGTTGTTGATTTGTTTATTTGTTACAGAACCAGGTGTATGTGGCTAATGAAAGCAATCTGAGGGAGGTGGGGTAAAAAGAGAATTCAAAAATAAATCAGGCTAAAGAGCAAAACATGCCTCAAAAAGCTCAGGGTTCAGACACACCTTCAAAGTCATGTTATTCTATGCTATTCATGCCACTTGCCTTATTTATGTAAAACAATTTTTGTTTTCTTTTCCAGAAAGAATGCTGCCAATCGCCAGAGGCAGACATGTTTATCAAGATGTGTATCTTGAAGTCTGACATAAAATCTGTGGCCTTTGGTACAGCTGAAAAACACTCTGTCAACACCATGGAGAGAGCAAGCCCATGGCGCTGGCCTCCACCCAAGGAGTGCAGAGGAATGGACAAAAATTTGACTCGAGGCCAAAAACTACAAGATGAGGGAAAGTCAAACTCAAGGCGAACCAACCTTTTCCATCGAGTCTGTTTAATATCTCCTGTAAGCATCCAAACCACAAATCGGTCAGTGCTTAGGTGAAAAGACAAGTTTTTCTCCCTCTTGGAAAGCTACGTTGCTTAAGCTCCTATGAATACATCAATTATATTCGACCTGAGAGTGTCTGTCAGTGCAATGTTAAAAGGTCTGCTATGTTACAGACTGCCACGTCCGAAACAAAATACCCTTCAAACTCCCTGCCCTGATTTGCTTGGGCCAAAGAGAGCTAGAGAGAGAGGAAAAAGAATAAACTCTACAGGATTGGGAAAGAGAAGAGCCACCCATTTGAAGGAAGCTTGTATTCCCAGTGACCAACCTAATAAAAATCCCTCCAGCACTTGTGTGCCTTCAAATTCTTCAAGTGAGGGAAAATGGCTCTTTTGTGACAGAATAGGTCCAGCCAAATAGAAGGTGGTCAAAGAGCCCCTTCTCCCGCCAGGCTGACTGAGCTGGGGGTTAGGGAGGCCAGGTTGGGTAAGAGGCCTGGAACACCCTCTCTGTGCTTTTCCTTCTGGATTCCTGGATAAGAAATATACACTGTCCAGACACAGCGGTGAATCAGGACTCCACAAAGAAGGGAAACTGGAGTCGGAGTTGGCCCACAGGCCTGGGCAAAATCCATAATCCCATTGAAGTTGCGCACCTTCCAATGGGCTCCATTGCTACCTGGCGATCATGAGTCAATTGCAGTCGCCCTCTGCCTTCACCCTGTGGGCTTCATTCATCACATGCTCTTTCCAGGGTCCCTCTGCCCCTGCCTCTCCTATAGTTCTGTCCCCAGTCTCCGCCACCCTCAGTTGCTTACATTGGCCAATCAGCCTGAAATGGGAGAGTTTGAATCCTTCATGCTATGTGCATAGCCAACATTCCACAAGATTTATGTCACTGAAGCCTGTGAAAATGACAAATGGTGGGAAAGAGGGCCAAAATGGGAAGCAAAAATAAATCCAACTATGATTTAACCAAGGGTGGCCCAGTACCTGTACCTAGAGTGTGCTGTGACATCTTAGGTTCCATGGATTTAACAAGACAAATAAAATGTTACATGAGAGTCTTTGCAATGTTCTTGTTTTCAATTCAAAAATCTCTTTAGAAAAGATTACTTTAACTCTTAAGTCATAATCTTAATGTGCCAAAGTGGTAACTAAACATCTGCTTTGATTGGGTGGGTGACCCCTTGGGGAAAAGGGAGATTTCTCTTCTCAGATACCTTCTCTAAAAACTGAGCACAGGTGTAGAAGGGATTCTGGTTGCCAAGGGAACAACAGGGACGGAAGGACAGCCCCAATGTGAGGGATGAGGTTGGCCACACTGCAAGGCGACTTTTCCACGAGGTACCTTTTTGTCCTGTGCACCATTTAATGAGCTTGAGGTAACCCAAACTTCTGCAAACTCTTGCGCACCCCTGGGATGGAATACTATCCAGATGTAAAAAATTATTTTTAGGAATAATTATTAACCACATAGATATGTTTGTGATGTAACATTGAATGAATAAAAGCAAGATATACCAGGGCATTTGCAGTATAATCAGAACTACAAAAAGTGACCTGCACATAAGGACAGCAATACCCCAACACTTTGGTAATTATCTGTAGGTGGTGGGATTAAAGATAATTTTTATTATTTTCTATGCTTTGTCTTAAGTGTTCTATAACAAGTACATATTTGTCTCTATCATTATAAAAAAAATATTGTGAAATAGGATAAAACCTCTAAAAGCCATCACCACCCACTTCTTTCAAACACCAGATTTTCCTTTGCCCATGGTATGGGGCCCAGGACTCTCCTTTTCAGAGTTAAAATGATACTGCTAAAAATATAGTTGTTTATAATCTGTTTTTCTCAGTCTGTCCTCTGATACCTAAAATTTCTGTTTACCTTAATGGGAATGTGTGGGGTTATTGACTTTGTACATGTACCTAAACTATTTAGAACTGGAAATATCTAGAACTCTGTTAGTCAGTATGGTAGCAATTGGCCACTGGGCAGTTGAGCATTTCGAACATGGCGATTCTGAACTGAGATGTTCTGGGAGTATAAAATCTACACCAGATATTAGAGACAAAGAAGAAAAGAGATTGTAAAATATCTCATTGATAATTTTGTTGATTACACATGAAAGTGATATTTTAGAACAACTGCATTAAATTTTAAAATATTGTTAAAATAATTTCATCTATTTCTTTTTACGTTTTTAAAAATATGGCCTGTAGAAAATATAAAATTACCTATGTGGCAGATATCATATTTCTTTTTTTTTTTTTTGTATTTTTTGGTACTGGGGATTGAACCCAGGGGCACTCCACCACTGAGCCACATCCCCAGCCCTATTTTGTATTTTATTTAGAGACAGGGTCTCACTGAGTTGCTTAGGGCCTCACTAAGTTGCTGAGGCTGACTTTGAACTCTCGATCCTCCTGTCTCAGCCTCCCACGTGCTGGGATTACAGGCGTGTGCCACCGTGCCCAGCCAGATACTACATTTCTATTGAATTGAAGTGCTCTAGGAAAAAAAACTCAGAATGGCAATTTAATTATTCCTCTTCCATCTTTTAGAAAAATAGAAGATCCAAATACACACACACTTCTTACCCATGCCATATGTATGGCCCCCAATAAACTGTATTCTCCTACCCCTGTTCCAAGTTACATTGTATTTTCAGTGGTCATATAACTGCAATTCTTTCCAAATATGGATGCACTGAGGCCAATTCAAGGGCTGCACTAAAGGTCATCTTGGCTTTCTTCAGAGTGATAGGTCCCACATATCTCAGAATTCTCTAACTCCCCAACATCTGCCTCTGTTCGCATGGATTTGGTCTCACATCTGTGGAACACTTCATTCAAAGGACACAGTTCCCATCTGGGATAGTCTCAAATATTCTCAACTCCCAAAAGGCCATGCCAAAGGGACTTCCTCCTCCATGTAGCGCAATAGGCTGTCTCTCAACGTGCCCTGCGGTGCAAGGAGCCAGAACCTTACTGCTCTTGAGAAGGGGAAGAGAGAATGCAAACAGAAATATTATACCTGCAGGAACTGCCAAAGTCTGAGAGGCAGATGCTCCAGAAAATGACTCAGGTCCGCACCATGTTTTTCAAGGACGAAGTTTTCACAGGAGGTAGAAAGGTGAGCATTTGGCTCTCTGGCCAAAGTCATCTCCATTTTTTATGTCCAGGCCACCCCACAGCAAACCCATGCAAGGCTTCCTTTTTCTCCCTGCTCAGAGCCACCTTCTCTCTGTGTAGCAGTCATCAGAATGAATAAAACTCTTATAATCAACATGAGGGCTGTGGACATATTTTTGCAATGCAGTGGGGTTGAGGGTGGTTTTTAAAAAGACCAGAGAAGCCACTGATGCTGCAGCTACTATGTCAAAGCTCATGAGGCTGAACAGAGTTTATAATTCCTAATTAATCCCTCAAAGATGAGCAACACACAGCCCTGTTCTAGCAGTTTTCATACTTTAATAATCTTTCATGCAGTTCTCTTTGCTCAACTTCAGCAGAGTTCATCAAAATGTCTTCATAAAAATTAAGTCTTTTTCATCACAGAGGAGAAATTTAATTCAAGCTTTTCTTCAGGAATGAGAATCCAAAATCCTGACTCTGTGTGTCATTCCACTGAGCTGTCTGCATTTTTCTCTCTGAAAAAATTTTTGGAACAGCTTACAAATTAAAACATTAAAGGAAATGAAATCATAATCATAAAAAAGTAAAGATCGTTATTTGTTTGATTATTTTGCATCTTTAGTATTAAGGTAGAATTTAGAAAGCAAAACCTACAATTTATTACTTTAAAATATACCCCACCCAAATCACTACTACATTAAAGGGTGTTATAAAGAATGACGTCAAACTATTTAATTGACATGATTTGGGGGGAGGCTGGTAGCACACAAGGAAGAATCAAGCTCAAAAGAGAATTTGGTTAATTTTAAAATGTCACCTGAGTAATTACAGTCATTTTACATCCCTGCCTGAGGCAAGAAGTAAAAATACCAAGCTCTCTTGCAAATTTTCCAATGCTATATACATACTGTTATGACATGCACACGTGCACACAAACACATACAGCGAAACCAGATTTTGGAGTTCAGCTATTGCTTGCCAAGATTCACCCCAGAGCAAATATTTATTGCGGAGTTACAAAGTTTTCCTAAAGGAGGACCCAAATGGAAGCGTTTACATATCCTGCGAGTACTTTATGTATGCAGGGGCCACAAGAAAGATATAGTTTAATAAAAACATTTATGGATTTTGAAAGCAAACACAATCCAAGAGTCTTGCACATGTGGGAAAAGATGATATTTCAGCCTAACACATTTTCTCTTGAAGATCCTTTGGCTGTTTGCAGTGAACAAGGCCCAGTTTCCTCTGGGGCCCTGCTAATCCGGACTGTAAAACATACACAGGAAACAAATGAAAGACCAATCTGATACTGCCCTCAGAGACAGGGGCAGGGATGTGGCTCTTCTCTTTTATACACATGCAGAAACTTCCCAGGGTGAACCAGGTTTGCTGCTCAATTGACTGAGAAATTTTGTTCTTATCCTTCCCCACTTCCTCCCCTATCATGCTACCCTAAGGTACCCTAAGGATCTCTTTTCCTCTGCCCTTCTCTCTCTCTCTCTCTCCCTCCCCCCCCCCCACCTCCTCCCTCTCTCCCTCTCTCTCCCCCTCTCCCTGTGCATTCTGCATTCCAAAGTGAATTCATAAATTACAACACTAAGATACACTAGTGTGCCTTCCACTGTTTCAATACTTTTGGTTCTTGCCTCTTCTGCTTTCTCCCACGGCCTGGAAGCTCACTAAATGTGCATAGCCTCAGTTTTGCATTTGAAGTTTGCATTTGAAGTTAACATTTTGTACATTGGCTCCAGTTCTCCACCACTGGGTCTTAGACATGTGTTACCCTGCATTTCATTAGTGCTTTTGTGCTTTCTTCCCCATGAACGCCGGACTGCATCCATCTACCTCGGCGCAGAGGATCAGATGGAGGCCGTGGAAGAAATCACTCTGCGCCATTTATGAATCACACAAACTAGAAAAAGGAATCAACCTCTAGTTTGAAAAAGTTGGAAAGGCTTTGTGGAGCCTTGCTGCTCTCTCCTTGGGCTGTATCGCCCCCTGGTGGCTTCTCCAAAACAAACACCTCCGGAGGTCAGCTCCTCAAGGGTTCAGGCGCCGGGACCTGGGGGACTGTTCTCTGCAAGGCGCTGTTTCCTATAGGGGCGTGGGGAGGGAGGAGATTGACTGAAGGGAGACAAAGCAGAAGGAAAGGGAATTTCGATAAACTCTTCCGGCAAAACGGGTTCAAGCTTCTCCACCCCAAACAAAAGAACATGATAGCTGGGCAAAACATGCAGCTCCCTAAGCAAGGCCCTCGTTTTACAAACGAGAAACTGAGGCCCAGAGAGAGGGTGTGACCTGCCCAGGGAATCTGGCTACTTAAGACTAAATCTCCCACCCTTTTCTGGGATGACAGAGTTTGGGGGTCTACGCTGCCGGGAAAGATTGAGGCGTTTGGCCTTAATGCTGTTAGAAAAGGCAATGAAGTGATCAAAAGAGGGAGGGAATGCCACGGCCTCAATTCCCGGCTCCAGCGTGGAGCCGGGTGGCGCAGCCTCCAGGCCACTCCGGCCTCTCGTGGGAACGCGCCGCGCCCCCCGGGATCCTGGAGCAGCCCGACCCGACTTCCCAGGCCCTGGTCGGGCGGGCGAGACACAAAGCAGGCCCCGCGGGCGGCGCTCCGTGCTTCGGGAGGGCGGCGGTGGGCTTGATTGATGGATTCACGGTGTTTAACCCCCGCCGCCTCGCCGGGGGCGGCTGATCCAGCTGCAGCACCCGGCCGGGGGTGGCCGCGGCTCGGCCCCGCGCCCCCGCCCGGCTCCAGAAAGGGCAGGCTGATTTACAGCCGCGCCGGCCGGACTCTTGCGAAATCACTCGGGCTGGGGAAACCCACTCCCAGGGCTCAGGCCGGAAGAGGCCCGGCCAGGGGAGAGCAGCCGAGGCCAGCGGGGGCGTCGAGCCTCGACTTCCCGCGCCCGCTCGGCCCGCAGGGACAGGCCACGGAGCTTCCCGCCTTCTCCTGCTCCTTCCCCGCGGGCTGAGTTCACCAGAGAGCTGGAGCTGCCGCGTCCCTCCCCCGGGAGCGCTGTCCCGCACGCCCGCTGCCCAGCTCCCAGCGCTGCGGTTCCACCGCCTTAGGGGCGCGGAACCCACACCTTTGGGGACCTTCATGGGGAAGATGCAAAAGAAATTCAGACGCAAAGATTAGGGAGGGGAGCTGCTAGCTTCTCGTGTAAACGTGAAGAGTGAGACCCCAGGCCCCATCTCCATCTGTTTAAACACGTTTTCCTCCCTTTTCTGCAGCGCAGAAAGCAAACATTAAAAGAGAGCGATTATGCTTAGAAATGTAACGTTCTCTTTTTTAAAGGCCGTTTCCTTGAGTCCCCTGCCTCCGTTCATCACCCTTTCTCCTACCTAAAGGAAATAAACGCTCCCTAAAATTCTTGCTCCACTTTTAGCTTCTATGTGTATGTTCTCTAAGCATATATTGCTTCGGGAGAGAAAAAACAAACAAACGTGCAGATAGTGAAACAAAATAAGAAACGCATGGCTTCAACTTGAACTAAGAAATCCGATTTAGTCATTCTAAACTAAAAAATAATGTTATTCCATTTTCTCGAATAAATGTGACCGTAGGTTGAGTTTTCCTACAGATTGTGAAGTTGATCACTAGAAACGGGGACCTGGTGAAAATACCCATTCTTGCCCTACAAACACTAGGGATACCATGCCAGTCTTAAAAATTAATTCACGGTTAGGTCGTCAGGTCGGCACCCTAATTATTAGTTTCTGATTAAACAAAAGTCAACAGAGCACAAAGCAACAAACCCAGTGAATCATCTTTCCTTTTTGTAAGATGAGGGCTTAAAGGTTATATTCTTGAAAGACTTTTAAAAACAATAAATATACCCACTTAAGATCCATTTTTAAAGGCTGGAATTATGAAATTCACAATTATAAGGTAAAGTGATCAAACGTGAGTGTACAATTATTCTGCTTGTATAAATGAGTAAAGAAAACATGAAATTTCCAAGGAAGACTGTCGTCAACCTGTAAAATGTAAATGTAAAACTTGTCGCTTCAATGGAATTTTTTTTTTCTTCTTTCTTCTCTTCTTCCTTCTGCAAATATAATTACCTCTTAGTCTGGCCTCGAAGAGGTGGCAACAAGAACCCCACTCTGTCTGATATGACTCAACAGAAAAACAGATATACTAAAAAAGAAAGGGAGATGAGATCAATACTATCCCAAAGTTTGGTCCTTAAGTTCCCCACTGGAGTTGATAAAAGAAAGGCACTGCCATACCAGTGACTTGTGCATGGAAGTCTTGCCTGTCTGTAATCGGGATCTCAAAATGAACCCCTAAGAAAGACATGCTGCTGCAACAACAGCTTCATCCGAAACAGCGAAGCATAACCTCTGCTTCAGGGCTTGGTCAGGCTGGATTCTCAGGAAGAACGCGGTCTGGGAAATTAAGTTTCCCCTTCAATTTCATTTGAATTCTTCAGAAGCCTGCAGGCCCTGCAAATGACTACCTCAGAAACGCAGCCTCCTTCTACCCTTAGGTTTGCTTTAAGGACTTTTTTTTTCCAAACACTTTCACTGGGTGAGTATTTTCTCACAAACTTTCCTGGGCAAAATCTCAAGAGGAAATTTCACATTAAAGTAACAACCAACAAAGCTTATTTTCATAATATGTAGCTTCTTAATTGTACAAGTATGTTCTCACTTCACTTAGTTATAAAATATAAAAGTGTTTGGTTTTCAGTTTTTCTAAATTACTTGCAGGGTACAGGGCGTGGGTGGGAGGTGAAGAAAAAGGGATCCTTATGCCATCTGGCGGTACCATGTGGAACTTCGCTGAAGCAGCTATATTTACTGACCATCTGTGCCTAGAGTGATTTTCTCCAGGGGAAACCTCTGTAAATCTCGTCCTTTTGAAACCAAGGAGGAAAATAGTTTTCATTATCGAAGATTAATTTGAAGATGGATCCCCTGTGTTGGCGGGAAATAGGAAATTCTATGTCCTGGAAGTCCAGAGATTTTTGAGGAATCATCATACATGTGTACGGCATAACTTTTGGGTTTTTAAATTGTAATTTATGTTTCGGTGACAAAGAAGTTTGAGAAAGGCTAAAGCAAGATGTTGAGAAAGGCTAAAGCCAGTTGAACTTTTTGTACCATTTATTCAGACCTTGCAGATGTCTCTGCAATGTCCACCACTGAACACGTGGGGGCGTACTCAAGTCTGTCAGGCCACTGGTAATATGACTCCTTCCATTATTTGCATGAATTGTTTTGATTGGATGTTAGGTCTTGAAAACGTCAATTTTACGTCACTAGCTGTCAACCAATCGGCAACCTACTCTAACGTGATTGGTTTCTGCTAGAAGTGTCAATCATCCGAAATTTGCATACTAGTCCTTCGACAGCCAGGAGCCTATCAGTCGGCTGTGGCAGCTGGAAGAGAAAGAATCGGACGGAGAAAAATGAAAAATCACTTTTTCTCTAGCTAAGCGAAAGAAAATTATTATTTTGCTGATAGTATTAAAATCAACTTAAGTGTATTTTTACCTAGTAAAATGCATTCAATTAAGCAAAAATAAACTTTCAGCCTTGCTTACCAATTTTATGTACTGTTAGCTGCTTAACATATCAATAAGTAGTCAAAAGAATAATAAAAACGCAAAGAGAATAAATGTGCTAATAAATTCGCATCACAAATGATCACTGGGAAACCAAAAGTGAACGTGGGGCTTCTAAATAAATTACTGTGAATACTTTAAATAAATTACTTTAAATATTTAGGCAAGCCTAAAGTGATATTTTATAAGAAAAAAATACACCAAGGGCAGAATTGAAAAGAACATTACTTTGCTTTTAACAATCGAATAGTTCCATCTCTCTGCCCTTTTTATGTATTTACCAGACACTCGCAAAAATACTTGTTTATACATTTCTCATCTTACATACTCACATAAAATAAAAAAGAAAATATCAGAGCCTGTGAAGAAGTAATTGCGAGTTTCAAATTTCAAAATTCGTTAGACCGAAGCTTTGAAGCCACAAAATTCTTCTAGGTTTACTGTAATTTAAAATATCTGGAAAGCTGTAAGACATTTACTATCTATCTAAAATACGTGCAAATACAATTCCCTCCAGTCTCCTCCTGCTTGTCTCAAAATCGCCCCCAGAGACTTGTCCTAAACCAGAATTTGGATGCAACAGGGTAATGAAGCAACGTTTCAACTCTCCACTTAGCCAGCGCTCGTCTCTGAAGAATTTTGTACTAGGCGTTAACAAGCATTGACATAAACTGAGTAGCTTCAACGGTACCGGATTAGGAAATTATGCTCTAACTTTCTACTCAATAGCAAAAGGATTTTACCTTCAGTATTTTATTTATCTTTGCATACATATTTTTAAACTTTTTTTTCCTCTTTCTAGTTTTCTTTCTTTTCTTATTTTCGCCTTTCCTCCCACTCTCTTCCAGTTAGGATTATCACAGTGTTCTGGGTGTTTTCGTCCCTAGTCTGCGCTATTACAAATCACTGTTAGATGTGTACCTGTGACTACGGGGGAAGCTTACAGGACTAGGGTCGTTCTGAGAGGAGGTGGAAGGGAAGTGTGTGGTGCATAGGAAAGCAGGGTTGTGATACCAAAGAGGATTTAGTTTGTGCTTTACAAAGACTGCATAAACCTACACAGCACTAAAATTAAATCTCTTTCTCCGGATTTTAAGTACAGCCACCTTATCCAGAAACAGTAAAGTATGCTTTCTACTTCTCTTTACTCCCTCCCCAATTAGCCTACTGCTAGAAACCCCCTCAGTAGCGGGTAAGAGAGCGGTCTGCACCACCAGTCTTCTGACTCAGCGGGAAAATGCCAGCATAGAGTACAGCACCTCACTCGTCTGGCAGAAGCAACCTGAATGCAAGCAGTCACCGCCATCACCCCGCCACCACATTATATTTATCCATTCATTCTTTCTCGCTCTCCCCCTTTCTTCTCTCTCTCTCTCTCTCTCCCTCTCCCCCTCCCCTCTCCTCTCTCTCCTCTTGCGCGCGCGCCACATCTCCCCTTGTCAATCACACATGCACACCATATGGCGCATGCGCGCTGGTGGTCACCGGCCCTTACCGACCCCACGCCTTTTCCGTACGTCACCCGGTTCCACCGACCAATAAGAGGGCGGATTCGGGGGCGGGCCACAAGGAAATAACCAATGAGAGCGTAGTTGGAAGCCAAGGATTGAAGAGAGTAAATCCTTCCGTGGATCGCGTTCGGACGCCCCCGGGATGATTTATGAATCCCTTTTATTATTTGTAACACTTTGGGAAGTTATTAAAAGGAAGATCTACTGCTTCCTCTTTTTTTGGGGGGGTGGAACTGGATGGCAATATTTGTCACTGGCCCATATAAGGGAAGAGCAGTGCGAGGTGGAAGGCGGTTGGATGCTGGATTTGTTTGTGTGGGTACTGGTTTTTATTACAAGACAGATTATCCTTTTCATTACAAGCTGTAGACAGGGCCAACTTCGAAGGTCCTCGTGGCTGAATGATCTTCGATCACTCAGGGAGCTGAAACCCGATACCTTCTGACTTTCATGTCTGTATTCTTGGCGCTAGGAAGCGCGGCTCGAGATGATGTTGCAACCCAGGGTTGCGAGGGAAAGAAATACGCAAACTCCCATCACTCTCCACCCCACCCCACCCCACCCCCGCCTTAACATGGAGTAAACCTCGGCCTTTTTCCGCTTGGATACTCATTAAGAGTTAGTTGACTTTGTAGCGGATGCAATAAAACTTGGATGATTTCAGGCCCCCAAACAATCCTGGTTTCTGTTTTCCTCTAGGCACCAACCACACCCCCAAGGAAATTGCCTTTTCAGCAGGCGCCTGCGGGAAAGAACCGCAGGAGACAGATGCCCCTGGGAGGATTGCAGTTTGGGGAGGGGGGAGCCGTCTGGGGTATGGAAATAAAGGGGGCCTAGGTAAGAATGTAGGAGTGGCCCCAGAGGACTTTCGTGTTTGGATTTAAATTTTCTAACTAGAAGGAAAATCAACAAACCCTCAGTACCTGGAGAATACGCTGAGAAGTTAGCGTTCACCCACGGAGCTGCTGCCCACCTCAGTCCTGCTCTGCTGGGGAGGGCCAATCTCGGAGGGCGGAATAAGTGAGGGATTAGACCAAAGCAGAAAAGCGCCAAAGAAAAGTACAGATACAAATTTGCTACCTCACCTCACCTCCAAACCCAAATTACACTTTCAAACATAAAACACGATTCCAAGTAAAGAGGGATGTAGGGAGTAAGTTGCCTCTGTTCTTAGGTCACAGTCAAGAGCTCAGTCGCGCTGCGCGCAGTGGCGCATGCCTGTAATCCCAGCAATTCGGAGCATTGAGGCGGCGGGGATCGCAAGTTCGAGGCAAGCCTAAGCAATTTAGCTAGATCCTGTCTCAAAATAAAACGTTTTAAAAGGTCTGGGGATATAGCTCGACAGTAAGGGACCTCTTGGTTCAACCCCAGTACCGGGGGTGGAGGGACTCAGTCGCCGGTGTCCACATATTTTTATTTGGAATTAAGAAAAGCAACCCAAGATTGCTGCGGTATCGGGATGGGGTGGGGAGAGACTGAGGAGGAGGAGTCGGGTAAAAGAAACCAAGAACTGTTTGATGGCAGGACTGAGTTGAAGGAAAACAAAACCATGAACTTCAAAGCTTGGTCCTAATTCCTCTCAGGTTAATTTGTGCTTCCTAAAAAGTTGATAAGAGTCATTAATCACTTGTTCCGCCCCCGCCAGTCCTGCAGGGTTCCAGAGGGTTTTCTCCCTGCCACCCCCCCGCCCCTCAGGGACGCGTAGTGATTCTCCAGTATCCGAACGTCGGTAGCTTCTCTGGGAGGGAGGAACCTTGGGTCGCTGGGCGGGTGGATGCGTGAGAATCTGCGGACAGCAAGAAGTTAGAATCTGAGAAAGATATTGCAAGGGGTGCAGGCCTGCGTGTGGAAGAAACCGGGTGCATACGCAGTTTCCATTCCGCCTGACCCTAAAAAAAAAGAAAGAAAAAAAAGGAAGGCCTTCAAGTGTGTCTGGCGTGCTGTATGAAGACGGTTACAGTGTGTTTAGAGATTTGCAAAGCTCTACCGAGCAGTAAAGATTTGAAAGGCCTGCCTAAGTTTTGTCAAATGACTTCCGGTAGCAGAGCCCCCTTTAAACCCAGGCGGGCCCTGAGGCCTCTGATCTTGGCTAGGTCTGGGCCTGGAACTCAGCACTGAACTGCGAGAAAAGACTGGGCTAGGCCAGGCGCGCCAGGAGGAGGTTAGGGGCGGGCCCCCGACCACAGACGGGTCCGCCTCCAGTCCCGAGAGACCCCCCTTTGGCGCTGTCGCGATGTGATGGTATAAGTGAAGTCGTGGCCTTTCCACTGACTTTTCTGCGCGGGAACCCTCGGGCATGGACCAAGAGCATTGAAATTGACTGATAGATTATAGGGAAAGTCGCCTGAATCCAGAGGTTGACCCTCCCTAGGTGAAAGTCCTTACTGAGGAGGTCAGGGAGTGAATTGGCTCGAGAATTCAGGCAGGCAGGTCTTCATCTTAAGTGCCCTCGTTCTCACTAGCAATAATAACTACACAATAAAACTTTGAAATAAAACAAATTTTTCAAAGCTCTAAGACAGTGATTATTGAGATGAGGAACGATTAGATGAGTGCAGCTTAAAGCATACTTGGGTTTCTTTCTTTCCAGAGGGGCAGTGACGCGAATTCCTTCCTCCTCGAGTAATGACTACTTGAACCTCAGCACTCCCCAGACCTGCGCATCAGATCGCTCCCTGGACTCGACTCAGAACCCACTGCACCCCGCTTTGCTTTACAAAGAATTTACAGCGTGGGCCCGCCAGGTTGAAATAAATAACTGAAGTAGACTGTTGACCAAGAAATATAAGAGAAAGGGGAAAAGAAGAAACGTAAAGAAGGACATCTGTCGCTAGACCTCAGGTCCCTCTAGGCTCTATGCCTGCACTATACTGGAAGACTTGGGGGAGGGTGTTGTTAATATCCCTAGTATAAGACACAAAGAGTTTATATGATAAAGTTCAAGTCTGGTAGAATTCGTTACACTAAATGAATAATTACTTAGATTTACACATGTAAATGTTCTTTTGTCCACGGAAGAGATATAGACTTAATCTGTCTATAATATACACAAGGATTATACTTCCACTTTGAAAAAAATCATTCTGACTTGATGAGTGATGTGTAATTTTAACACTTTAAATATTTTATGGTCAACGAGTTATAACAGGGCTAAATTTCAAGATATGATCAATTGGGAATTAAATTATTGTCCCCTGGAAGGGGAAATAAAATTATATCATTGATATAATTTTAGGGAGAACACAGAGAACCTTGAGAGAGAAGTGAGGTAGAAAACAGACAAGAACAGGAAGACTATGTGTTGCACAGAGGCATAAGATCAGGCACAAATATAAAATTCAAGGATACATGAAAAGAAGGCAATTAGGATTTGTCCGAGGGACCTCCTCCTCCATTGGTGAAGTAGTCATATCTGTCCCAGATATCAAACTTCCCTGCAGCGGGCTCCACGGATTTTAACTTCATTTCTGAACTAAAGCAGTTCTGGGAAGAGCGCCTTCAGCCCTGCGGTGCAAGACTGGTTTAGCTTCTTTGGTGGACTCTAAAGAGAAGCTGAGAGAACCGAACCCAAAATTCAGCGACCTTATGTCCCAACCCACAAGGAGAGGGTAACAGGAGCATAGTTTTCTCTCTTGACAATCCCAGCCTTAAGTGTCCAAGTGAAAGCAAATATTCTCCACAGCTTTTAAATTAAAATGACTTGCTAATAACCACTGCTTACTCTTTCCGGGGCCCTGGCCTGTCTGAACCCGTGGTATTTACATTCCTAGAGGCCCCGCTGAGGTACACTCGGAGGCTCTGGTGCCCGCAGTGCTGTGAGCCCTGCCAACCGGCTTCCGCAGGCCTAGGGCGAAAAAATTTTCAAGACCTGATTCTCCCTATCCCCTTTGTGGAAACGTAGGGGCATTCATCGAGTCTGCAGTGCAAGAGGTTTCTAAGCGAATAGGAACCTACTATTTACATCCTTTCCTTGCGCAGATATTTATTATCTGAAGGAATATTTAAGGGTCTGTGCTGGGCCGGCCACCTTTGACAGGCGCCGTCACCTCACACTCCGGGGTAATGGACCACACTGTGGCTGCATTTAATTTATTGGTGTGAGAAGCTTACTGCGGGAGGTTTCCAAAGCGGGCCTATGCCACGCAGAGAGGCCCTGCCCCAATCTGGTAGGTGTTTAGATTTTATTTTAGCTTTGGAATAGCAGAACCAAACACAACTCGAAATATGGAAACGCGCGCGCGCGCGCACACACACACACACACACACACACACACACTTCCCTAATTCGGTCCACTAATGCTTAGGAGCCTGAGGGACTGGCTTTGGTAGTTGAGAACTCCCTGAAATGGAACGCTAAATTTGAGGTACCGGTTGTATGGCTCTTTAATTTAAAAATATAAAATTCTGAGAAATGGTGGCCACCATCTGCAGATGAAGAGAAAAAACATTAAGGAGTCATAGTTAAAAATTACACAAGAGCTCGGAAGTTTGCATGGAGCTGAGGAAATCTGAGAAGCCAGGTTAATTATCAGCGAACTATACATGATTTTTCGCCTGCATTAAAGCAATAGATCAAAACAAGCAATAGTGAAATCCTCTAATAGCCATGCTATTGTGATAAACTCAACAGAGCCAAGGAACCTTGCAACCGGCTACCTGGTGTTAATATTAATGAGTTTTTAAGCCAGAATATTTCAATGAATCCATTTTCCCTGTAAACTTCAAGGCAATCCAAGCTCTCTTAATATTGTCATTACCACCGCGGACAGAGGGAACCCGATCCGATGTGGTTCTGAAACAAAATGGGATATTAACCGTGTTTGTTTTCACTTTGATCCATAGGAAATAGGTCCTGCGCCCTGTGACCCATTAAACTAATAAGATTATACACATCAGCAGAGCGGAGGTTCTAATTGTTTCCACCTGTCCCAGATCTTTGCATTTTAAAAATTGATGAAAATAAAACTTGAGTTACAAAAGAAAATACATTGAGAGTGAAATAGTGGCAAAGTTGAACCTCTCTGACCGCACGTGTAATCAATTACTGAGAAAAAAAAAGGTGTACGTGGTGTGGCGCTTTTGGAAGAAGAAAAAAAAAAAAAAAGCAGGAAACATAATCATTTAATTGATCCGGAGGCGCTCCTCTTTTTCTAAAGCAACACTTGCTGGAGAAAAACCACCCAATCAGAAGCGTTTCCGGCAGACACCCTACACTTCCCCGCCTCCTCATAAATATTTAAAGAGTTAGAGTTCTTGATCTGTCATTTAAATATCCCAGAAAAAGTGCCACACAGGCTGATTTTTCATTGGGTTACTCACACTGAGGTGGAGCAAGAGGAGGTGCGTTTGCCCGCGCTCTCATTTGCTTATATTGCCCCTCTAGGCGTCATCGCACTGTAAGCCAATCCCTGAAGCTCACTTTGACACTCTCCCCTCCCTTTCTGGAGGCGCAGCTAGCCAATAGTATGGCTATATGTAAATGAAAGAACGCGGCCGTCCCTTGCTCCGCCCAGTTCCCGCCTATTCCAGGGGCGTGGAGAACCAAACCAAGTGGGAGAGAACGACAACCGACGGGGTGGAGAGAAGGCACGAGGAAGAGGCGGGGAGAGTCGTGACGCATGGGCGGATTTGCCTACGCTCTTCCTCCCCCCCTGGCTCCACCTCCCGCCGTCTGGGATGCCGTTTGGTCATTGGCTGTATTGATAAGGACGGGGCGTGTGCTTCTTTTGCATAAAAGTAGGCGGGCATCCACAGGCCGGGTTGTAACTCGAGAAGGAGTCCCGCCCCGCTTTCTGGGGGGTATGGGCGGGTCGAGGGTGGGTGTGCACCAGATTCGCCCGACTTTTCGCCAAGGTCTTGAAGGAAACAAACGGTTTCCTGAAAAGATTGGTTTTAATTCACCCTCTAAAGGGTATTATATATTCCTAAATGTATCTTTTCGTTTATTTCTACTAGTCGTGCAGGGTTTTATCATGAAATACGTAAAAATTCTCGATATATTTTCCTTCCCAAATTAATGTCCTGCTAATCTGTAAAGTCCACTTTACACAAAGTCCAATACTCTGGCTGGTCTTTTGTGAAAGAATACCTTTTTGTAATAAACTTCTTCTTTACTGGAATTTATTTTTTCCTTTACTATGAATTCCCTGTTCCTCTAATTTTCCACTAGCTGAACTGTGTGTAAAAACCAGAGAAAAGGATGGAAAATTCTTTCGGGCTAAGCGTTCTTGAATTGCTTGTGAATGATGCAAGTGTTAAAATTGTTTCCAACCGTAAAAAGCCCCAGGGATACTCGGTCGATATTTTTTAAATAAGCGAATTATTCTTGTGATTTATTTGGTTCTTTTTTTCTTACAAAAATTTTCCTTCTATGTCTAACTGAACATAGATTTACAATTTCAGATATTATAGAATAAGATGTCAGGTGGCAAATAATTGGAAAATGAAAAGATGCACACGGAATCCAGAAACCTGAGTTTTAAAATACCATCTGTGCCTATATAGTAAGATTTCTGCCGCTTTCAAAAAAAAAAAAAAGTATAACTTGTTCCAAACTAAAATGTTGAAGTGTTTGTTCCTCAATTTAGATTTCCTTTTAAAATCTGAGTAGTCAATAAGTTCCTTTGATTAAAAAAAAAAAAGGAGTTTAAAAAATGGGTTGATTTATTATGGCAGACTTGCGGGACTCTAAACGGAATTTAAAATTAAAATTCATAACGACAGTAATATTCAGCAACACACACACATACACCAAAAGGTCTTTATCTCCCGCTTGGAATATAAAAATTAAAACCTTTCTGGCTGCAATTCCTGACACCCCCCACCCCGTGCCAAAATGAATGGATTTCCAAATGATTTCTGCATTACTAAAAACCTGTGTGTGTGCTGGATGGAGAATAATAGTTCAAGGAAAGTTAAGACAAAAGGGGGAAAAAGTTTTCTTATCAGGTCAATATGGTCTTTTTTTTTCTCAAAACATTTTCATAAGCTTAACAAAAGTAGGAAAAATTGCTAGCTGTCTTTTTGGATTTATAACAGTGTGTTGGTTACATTTAACTCATTCAATTTTGCAGTTTTTAAAATGGCTCCGTGTATTACCTTATGCCTCCTTCTTGAAATTCTATCCAGAAATATTACTTTATTGCTAACAAGTGATTAAGTGATTTAATGTTAAAAAGCATGTTAATGCCTCTGATACGTCAGTTGATAATTTGTTAAAATTATTTGAAATTGAGCTCTCAGTATAAGAGTACTAAAACATTAGCACTTTATACACCTGATTCTTAGTAATTATGGTTAATTTTACAACCTCATGACAAAAAAATTATATTTCATGTTAATTAATTTTGGGAGTTAGCTCTGTAGGAGTGTTTTTGCTGTTTTAATAAATTTTGGGATATGAATAAAATACTAGTTTTAGAAACCTAAATGGGAATTAATTTAATCCAAACCATCACATTGTTGTTTCTATTTTTTTTTTCATTTTTCTTTTATGAATAAGGCTTTTTTGGTTATGCCAGTAACATACGTTTCTGAAAAAGAACTGATAAATATCAAAAGGTGTAAGGGGGGGGCCCAAAAGATACATTCTCACGATCAAGAATTAAATCTAACAATCTCCAGTATTTCATTCCTACCTTTATCTGTTTGTTAGTAGTGGAGTTGTTCTTTTATTTTGTCTTGTCACAAAATTCAGAGTGGACTTTATATTAAGAACTCACTTTTTTCAAAGTTCAGATTTATTTTTACTCTGCTTGAACTGTAATTTGATTTTGTAAAAATTCAGTTTTATTACCTTTATATTTTTATTTTTAAAACAGTTTTATCGGACTGGGGTTGGGGCTGAGTGGTAGAGTGCTTGCCTAGCATGCAGGCACTGGGTTCGATCCTCAGCACCACATAAAAATAAAGTATTGTGTCCATCTGCAACTAAAATTTAAAAAAAATCTTAATTTTATCCTAAAGAAATACATGTTCATAAAATAACCATTTGAAACCACCAAAAAGTAGAAATCAAATATAATAATATTCTGCCCATAAATAATTCTCAGTATCACATGGGACTTATTTAAATATCATTTTTAAATGCAGTATTATCATCTTTAAGCATGTTAATGCCTCTGATATGTCAGTTGATAATTTGCTAATGAGACTTTCTTCGGGTTAGAAAATATACTCAAAATTAATTTACCTTTTCCATATTTTAAAATGATTAGCAAAATTTGTACTTCAATATTCTAATCTAGCACAGGTTGATCTGAGAGTTTTCTTCATGTTTAGCTTATCTTCTACAACATATGCCAGTTATTCCAATATTGTTTACATAAACATTTTCTCCAAACTTGACAAAAATCCTCTTTTCCTATACTTTCTTAAGATGCATTTGTTGATTGTTCTTTTTTCAAATCCTGCAAGAATGCATAATCACTGCAAACCAGCACATTAAAGTCTGTTTTCAAATTGCAAAAATTTTTCTTTAGCCCAATTATGTTTTACTAATGGCATCTGCTTCTAATCTATTTGCACTTTTAGGAATACTGATTTTTATTAATAGCACCTGAAACTACCAGCAAGCCACAAAGGACATGTAATTAAGAATATCATCAAGCAAGTATGTAACAAAATGCATGATTAGCTATGTTTGTGGCCTCTAAATTGAGCAAAAGTACATATCTCATCGTTTTGTTTTACAATCTCTAATGCTATTTACTTCTTCCCCGTCTTGCTATTATGGTTCCAGTTACAAAGCAAATAGTCCTGTTTATCATTAAATCGTAAACTTATACCAATACACTCTTTATAATACATCGCACATCCTATAAATTTCTGAGCCAAATTATTTCATCGTGGTGGTAGATGGTTGTGGAAAGAAATCTGGTTTGGTTTTTTGTTTGTTTGTTTTTTGTTTTGTTTTTTGGTTCCTTTAACTTATGTAATAACTAAGTCTAACATTTTTAAACAGATTCAAGTGATAGAATTCAAGCATATTCTAAATATATAAACTAAATTTCTAACTGTGAGAGAGTCTAAATTTGTATTCAGGGTTATTTTGTTTGAGCTCATGGATTCTGTCAAATAGTTAATTTTTTTATCAATTTTCCCTTGCGGTTTTATAAGAAAAAGTTATGAAAATTTGATAGGGTTCATAAAAGAGAAGCAGTCTGAATCACTATTTTTATCCATGCAAGTGTCGAAGAATTAAATAAGAATATACATTGGCAACTCTCTCTGAATAAGAATGGACGGACCAATTACATGCTCACAGCGGGAAGGTGCTTGATCATATACATTTTAAAGACTCCATTTGCCTTTGTGGACAAATATCATCCACATGAGAGGAAATTAAGAACACCATGGGGGTGTTTGTTTTGTTTATTTCAGGTTTCTTTCATCATGAGTATTTAAAAAAATTAAACAGCATGAATTCACTACTAGAGAGATTGTATGTACATAACATAGGTATATAAATTGTTTCCCCCCTCCCCACGGAAACAAGAAGCATTTTGTGCCCACAGTACCATAATTAATGAAAACAGACTTGAAAAAATGAGTGGCTTTACTAAGTTGCCGTATTTCAGGGTCTTGTAGCTGTTTCTAAAAGGTGGCAAAATAGTTATGAACTACTTTAACTTTCATTAGTATAAAACAATGTAGTATATAAAATAAAAACGAAATAGTGCCAGAATATCAGCTTTCCATGCAAAGGTAAAAATGTACCTGAAGAGAGAAAAAAGTAGATAGTTTGGCTCCCAAATGTAAAATGAACAAGTTTTTTTTTTCTTTTAAGTTTGATTATATTGAAAAATCTCAATTTCTTTTAACAAGAGAAAGTGGGTTCAAGTGATATTTTGCAGCCATATTGTATTCCCCAAACTAAACACTTCTATTCATTTAAATTTGATTGTAAAGTGGATTTTGTACAGAAAAAGATATTTGCTAAGTATTTACCACATATATTTGAGGCTCCAGAGTCCCTCATGGACTAGCATCTCAGTTATAGTATAATGTTCACATTGCTATAATGGCAAACAACCACAGACCAGATAAAATTGTTTCTTTTTTAAACTGTGGATTTAAAATAGTTCTTGAACTTCCAGAAGTGGTAGGATACATATTGCTGATGGAATAAAAAATCAATCCTGAAAAAAATACATATTTCATCACCGTACTCTTCGCTCTCCCATTTTAGTTTATCTTCTGCAACATATGTGAAATGTCAGTATTATTCATTAGAATATTTGAAGGGCTATGAGAAGTAAATGAATGATATCTTGAGGACCAAATTCAAGTGTGAACTTGGCAGATAACTCAATACACACAGGATCAGCCTGGCCTGATCTGAAAGACTCATCATTCAGTGAAAATTGCCATGTATTTGGCTAGCACATTTTAAGATACTCTGTGTGTAATTTTTCAAGACCAAAATAATATACTTGTAATTGTAATACATTTTAAAAACATAGACAATAGAGGAAGAAAAATTTACTTCCAAACAAAGAAAACCACTGCTCCATTTTGACACACGTTTCTGAAAACTTTTTGTGTGTGTATGTGTTTGCAGTTCAAGAAACTAAATATTGCACTTTCTGTTTAGTAAACAATTGAGTTTTTAAATTAACCTCAGTAGATGATGGAATTCTTCCTATGGTCCAGAACTCTTCTGCAACATTATTTGAATTGGCAGAGGGTCTACTCTCAATGATCATAAACTGGATTTAACTTTGAGGCACTATTAAACAGTGCTGTAGGACACATGGTCTTAATGCCTCCATCTGCAGCTGCAGGGTAAATTCCTATGGAAGGCATTGCATATATTTAAGGCTTTCTGGTCAATTGTTCATTTCTTTTCAAAGACTTTTCTTTCTGCTTTCTCACCTTTTCTTCCTTTATTTTTAAGCATGTGTGTGCTGTTTTGTTTTGTTTTGTTTTGTTTTGTTTTGTTTTCTCCAGATGGCCTGTTTTTCAACCAAAAAAGTGACCCAAAAAATAATCTCTACTTGCTTTTAAAAACCAAAACATTCAATAATAAAAAAGACTAAAGCTTCCGTAGACCAGCTTCTTCTTCGTCAGTTCTGTGTGTAGCTTTTGAATCATTTCTCTGTATATTTACCGATAACATGTTTGTATATAAAATGTGTCCTCTGTGCTATAGACCCATATATACTGTTACAAGAGTTCAAATTGCACTCATTTTCAGTGGTGACCATACAACTGAGCTGAAGAGAAGCATGGAAGAGAGAGGGAGAGAGAAAAGGAGGCAGCTGGGACAGGAAGACAAAGAGAAATCAAAGGCAATCTAATCACAGTTATTAGACAATGACATCATGAGCTAAGCTAAGGAGCCAATGTCTTTCTCTTCCTTATTTGTTGCTTGGAGTTTCTTTATTTGAAAAACCATGATCCAAACTTTGTGATCCTTGTGTAAAATCAGTCCACAGTACATTCAGCAGGTGGAGGTTAAAGGGCCTCTGGGACAGCCAAGCAGAATCATTCCTGCTTCTGGAATTGAATCCCTAGTAGTTCTGCGAAGTTTTGCATGCACGCTGTACAGCACCATTGCAGATCACCTTCGGAAATACCTGCAAGATCTGTAGAAAATGAATATCAACCTGGGCTTTGTCTGGGTTTTTTTGTTTGTTTTTGTGTTGTTCTTTGAGGGGGTACCGGGGATTGAACTCAGGGCCACTTGAGCACTGAGCCACACCCCCAGTCCTATTTTGTATTTCATTTAGAGACAGGGTCTCACTGAGTAGTTTAGAGCCTTGCTTTTGCTGAGACTGGCTTTGAACTCGAGATCCTCCTGCCTCAGCCTCCAGAGCCGCTGGGATTACAGAGGCTTGCATCACCTTGCCCAGGGATTTGTCTGTTTTAATAAGCAATTTTAGAGCGAAGTTGAACAGAATTCCCTCAGTAAGGACCCCAGGGCTCAGAAAGTAGAAGTGACACCAGAATTTGGAATTTTCAGCTCTCCCTGTGCTAGCTTCATGGGCTCTGGGAAGCATAGAAGTGCTGCTGCAGGAGGCTTAACATGGTGAGTGCTCCTCTGAGTAATGCCATGATCCACTGAGTTCCCTCTCCATCACCCATCCATTTCCATGTGGATGCAGGATACCACAGCATCATCATAGCACCCCTCATTCTCCTTCCTCCTGACCTTTAACAGGAATGAGCCCCCAAATCCCTTTCTTCCATCATGAGGTCTACCATTATCCATCTCACCATTGGTGTGATTCTTTCCTTACATAAAGGAAAAATACCGTGGGCCAAGGCAGTGCAATGGAGAATTGAGAAGAAGATGAACCATAACATTAAAAAAATTAATCTGTAACTCCTTCATTTATGTTCTCTAAATTTTCTCCAGTAGGTAAATCAGCAAAAATACCTGACTAAACATATTGGAAGTTAGAAATCGACCATTTATTCCTTTCTCATTTCTGAATGTCCAACTGACCCTTGAATGCCATGGAAACAAACTTCCTGTCAGTAAAGGAACAGGCTTCAGGCTTATGGAGAATACTTTAGAGGCATACTAGACATCAAATAACTGCTTCAAAACATTCTGCTACATCAAGCCTGGAAGTATCAGAAACAGATGGGCTCACTTCCTCTCTGTATTTCACACAAACTACAAAAATAAAGGAAGAGTTTGGAGAAAAAAAAAAAAAAGAAAGCATTTCCATTTGCTCATCCCAGGTTTGAAAAATTTGACCAACACCCAACCCATTCTAATTATACGTTTTTATTGCATGGGGAAATTAATTATTATTGCTCCATTAGAGGTGCTGACAAACATTTGATCTTTCAATAGCGTCTGCGTCTTCTTTATGTAGTTTCTTTTACAAAGGCATCAAGTCTTTTGAAAAAAAATCCCACAGAAGAACTTCTGGGCTCTGGCATCAAAATTGATGCCCTGCTGTCTGAATGCATGTGCAGATCAAACCTTTGCACTTGCATCCTTCTTGAGGTCTACTTCCATGGTACAGAAGAAGGGAGACAGCTGTCATCTTTCTAGTTGGTATGAGCAATGCTGTTCCAAAGCAGAGGAATCCCTCCTCTCAAAAAAAAGCCACTCAGGGGTTTCTAATTTTTTACTCAATCCTATGTATTAACTAAATGCTTCCCAGCCTTTACTTCTTCCAGAGCCATAGAGAAATCTAAGAAAGCTATAATTCTGTCTATATCTATGTCTCTATTTGAATGTTTATTCGTATGTTAAAGTACATGGATTTCAGACCTGGAAATGCATGGAGTATAAAAGTAGCCCTTCCCTCCAAGTGCAAATATGGTGAGAGTCTAGACCTAGTGAACTGCGTTTGTGAGAAATATTTATTCTTAAAGATCTCACTCAACCATTGTCCATTGCCCTCTTTAATTGGTCATTCTGTTCTTTTGTCTAGTAAAATCCATCAAGGCTTAGGATCAAAGATGGAGACCCAAAACTTAAACCAGCTCTTTCCTTCCATCTTCTGTTTATTAACTCAAGAGCTAAGACCGGGTGAATTCAATTACTCCTTTCAAGAACACATCTTTATTTTGAAAGGCAGATCCCTAAACCAGCATAAGTCAAGCATCTGTTCATCTGAATAGCTCAGGATTGTGCCCAGATTGTGCCAACTTTCCATTTTAAATACATTCTGGAGAGAGAGAGGATCTGGAAGCCAGGCTGCCTGATGTACTGGCTTGGCCACCTGTACGACCCTAGGCAAGCTTCATAGTCTTTCAATGTCTCAATTTCCCTCATCAGAGCAATGAGAATAATTATAGTATCCACCACCTCATGGGATTGGGGTGAAAATTACATTAATATTCATAAAGCTCTTAGCGCCTAACACATACAATGCAATCAAAAGGACTTTTTTCCCCCTCTTTTCTGGTTTTGTTTTTGATGATTTGGTTCCTATTTGACTAAATAGAAATTCCCATTGTCTAGAAAAACAGGATATTTAGGTCCTCTTCAGAGTTCTCACATAGGCAGTTTGTTCTCTGTATTGTTGGTAAATCAGTGTCTCCTTGGGAAATGAGAGCTTGGGGCTTCCAGTTCTGCTATCTTGCTGACCACCTACCATATTTAGTTTAGTTTTCTTAAAATGCTTGCTTGCTTTTTTTTTCTTCTTCTTCTTCTTCTTCTTCTTCTCTTCCTGGTATAGGGTTAGTGTTGTGCCCTTAACAGCACTCAATAAATAATTCTGAAATGAATGAAGAAGGAGTGAGATGTGGTTTTGTTTTTTTAATATGGTGTGGTTTTATCTTAAAATAATGAATGAGGATGGAATGGGGGCAGGAGAGGATATCTCCTGTGTATGAAGACTTGAGTTGCAAGGATCTCTGTCAGCTCCCTGCTGGGAATTTGGATGATTCTCAAAGGTAGAAACTGAGAATTTTGAGTCTGGTAACCCCAGAAAGAGGTTCAAATGACTTGACAGAGCAGAGATAGCTATCCCATAACAGAAACAACAGGCAAGCTGTTCATAAGCATGAGCTAAATCACATATTGTGTGAGGTCTTCAGGTTTTAAATCCCCATATTTAGGCTTCTTTAAATGCTTGCTTGCTTGGTTGTTTTGTTTTGCTTTTTGTTTTTTGGGTTTTTTTTTTTTGTGTGTGTGTGTGTGTGTGTGTTGTTAAGCACCTTGAACCTCAGATTTCTTTCTAGAAAGAAGATGCACAGCAGTAGATTCTGGAAAGCAAGTAAGTATGCACCCTGTAAGAAAGTTCAAGGCATGGTCATATCTGAGTCAGAAGAATATAATTTAGAGTTACACTCAAGGGAGATATTCATTAGAAAGTTGATGGTGTCAGATCAGACCAGATTTTTTAAAAAAGACTGTGGGATCTCTAGCTGGGGAGAATTTGAGAAAGGCAAGAGCAAGTTCAAGGCCAGCCTGGGCAACCTAGTGAGACCCTGTCTCAATATAAAAAATAAAAGGGGTTGGAGATGAAGCTCAGTGGTTGATGCCCCTGAGTTCAATCCCTAGTACTGCAAAAAAGAAAAGAAAAGAAAAAGAACATCTTTTGGGAGTCAGCGTGAATAAAGAAAAGGCCACCACAGGTCCTTTTGACTCTCACATTCTATAATTATGTGTCCTCATTATGTACCTGAGAGTGCTGGGGACTGAAAGGAATCACCTCTGCTATGGTATCACAGGAGTGCCAGGATAGGAGTGAGAATGGCATTTGGAAGAATGGAAAAACTGAAATTAGGGCTGGCTTACTGATGGGTAATCTCTTTATGGAGACAACTATCTACCCAAGTGCCATCTCATTTTTAAACACTACAACCAAGTTTCATAGGGAGGGCCCGATGCTTATACTATTTGGGGACCCTTCTTTGAAAAAATTATGAGATTACAAAAAGTCTAAACAATGCACAGGGACATGTAAGGGGCCCAGGAAAGTAAGAGGCCCTGGAGTTTAAGCTTGATGCACTTCCTGGCTTGCTTTGGCTACCACTGTAGTGATATCACTGCTTTACAGATTAAGAAACAGAGGCTCAGAGAAGTGAAAGGACTGTTCCAAGACATGCAGCTGATGTGCGGGGCTCAGAAAACCTAAATTTTACAGGGCTAGGATGCTAAGAGGTTTCAGTATGGGAACCACAAGAGGGCAACTGATGACCTGATCATCTGAATGTTAAAAGGAACAAGTTTGTGATGATGATGGACATAAGCATCAGTGTCTAGAGCTTAAGGCAGGAATATAACTTTTCACAAAAAGTTAAAGATGCCAGGGACTCACTCCAACACCATCTTTCTCCAACTAACGAGGCACAGAGAGATTGAACCACCTGCCCTCAGTCATCCAGCTTCTAGAGACATAGTTGGAACTAAGAATGTGCTCCTGGAATTGTGAAGTTTTGTTCCACACCCTCTCTGAGGCTCTAATTCCACAAAACATTCTTTATTTACTTCCTAAACATGAACGGTAATGTCACTTTCAAAAGATGAACACTTAACCATTCATTTTGATTTTTACCTTTTTTCAATGATAAAACAGTTTCCACAAATTTTTTCATCCTACAAAATACTTGAAAAAAAAAAAACTTCAATCATGATCCTTGCAAGAAAGGATTTTTCTACCACTTTTACGTTTATTTAGCTGATGAATTTTATTTCCTGGTGCTTTCTATTGTTGACCAAAACACTAGCCCAATCAGGGGATTAGTGAAAAGAAAGTAACCACACCCACCCTTCTGCCTTGGTATTAGTGGAGGATATATTTTCATGCTTTCTGTTGACTTTTAAAAGATCATTGCCTATGGCAAGACCTAAGATGATCCAACTCTCAGGAGGCTTAGGCAGGAGGATTCCAAGTTTGAGGCCAGCCTAGGCAACTTAGCAAGACCCTGTCTGAAAACAAAATTTAAAAGACTGGGGATGTAGCTCAGTGGTAGGGTGCTTATAGGTTCAATACCCAGCACCACCAACAACAACAATAACAACAAAACAAACAAACAAGAAACTTTACTAAATTGGTTACATCATTCCCATGATTCCAGGTCAATAAATAAAATGTAATGGTGGTGGAGGCCACTGTGCCCCTTTTTTCTATCCTCACTTTTCTACCCTGGTTGCCTACTGGGCTACTGAGAAAATACTCAAAACAACTCTCTAAAGCTGTGCTCTCCAGTAGAATGTTTTGTGATGATGGAAATAATCTAGATCAGCAATGTCCAATATAGTAGCCATTAATTACATGGCGCCACTGAGTCCTTGAAATGTCATTATGACTCCAAAACCAAATTTTTAAATCTTTCTCACTCTCCATTCTCGATCTTGTGCTATACCTCAGGGTTACGTTCCCAGCCATTTTTACTTTTTATCTTGAGATAATGTATCACTAATTGTCCCAGGGTGGCCTCAAACATAATCCTATCTCTGCTTCCCGAGGTGCTGGAATTATAAGTATGCACCACTGAACCCAACAAAATTTCATTTAATTTTAACTTTATTTAAATTTAAATGAGCCGGGCATGGTGGCGCACGCCTGTAATCCAAGCGACTTGGGAGGCTGAGTCAGGAGGATCGCAAGTTCAAAGCCAGCCTCAGCAACTTAGCGAGGCCCTAAGCAACTCAGTGAGACCCTGTCTCTAAATAAAATACAAAATAGGGCTGGGGATGTGGCTCAGTGACCGAGTGTCCCTGAGTTCAATCCCTGGTTCCAATAAATAAATAAATAAATTAATTAATTAATTAATTAATTTAAATGGTAATATGCATTTAGTGTCTACCATATTGGACAATGCAAACATAGAACATAGCCATCATTGGACAGCATAGAGCTAAAGGGTCTATCCCTAAGCAAGAGCCTAGAGGCTTTGGCACATGTCCGACCCTGAGTTGAGCTTCATCATTTGGACTGAGATAAAAGAGAGGTTTTTGAAATGTTATTTATTGGTGAGTGACCCCTGGAAGGTCAGAATAAAATGAATTGGGACAGGGCGGAGACACCACATTGGTCCCAGGCAATAAAGTTTTCAAATACATAATGGAAAAGAAACTTCAAAAAACTTAGTCACTGCCCCTCTTTAGAGATAGAGAAACTGAGGCATAGCCCATTAGTGACTTGAGTAAAATTTAACACAAAAGTTAGTAATTTAGCAAGTTTCCTAATTCCCAAACCATCCTCTTCCCTGTTTGGCTACAGAATTCTGGAAACCAAAGCAGGTTATTCTTTCTTTCACTACTTTAACACATTCACATTATATATTTCTTCTGTGCCAGGATTCCTATGTGCAGGACAGACAAGGTGGAAGGCACGAGTTGTCTCTTGGTGGGGCCGGGGTTGTTCATCAGCTTATCTCAAGGGTTGTAGAGAGGATTGGATAGAGTAAGTGATCATTGCCTGGGACTGACTTAGTTTTAGGTCTGAATGTCTCACATTCCAAGAAACCCTTCAGTCCAAGACAAATCAGGATAATTTTTCACACTAAGACCAATAATAACATCACCTGCCGATCTCCCAGAATCCAGATAAGGCAAAGAACCAAGGCAAATTCCACAATTCAGTGGGTGGTTTATGCCTCTGTTTCATACAGTTAGAGAAAAAGAAGTTTCCTAAAGTAATATCCTGGTATTTTTCCCTTCATCTGAATTTAATTGTTCTCCACAACCAGCAACCTGCAAGCAGCCCTGCTTTTAAATGGACCATGCCTCCTTGCAGAACATTACATCTTAAAACATACCTTTAAAAGACCATAACATGATTTTAAAACCAAGATATGGAGTGATTAAGCCACAATGTAGGACTCTGTTCTGGAGTTTGAGGCCAACTGTTATAAGGTGAGGGCATTTATACAGTCGTCAGTCATCTGCACCAAAACCTGCTTAAGTGGAGGTCTGGGGATTTCTAATGGTCTCTTTAAGAATGCTTTGTTTCCACTTGAATCACTCCTAGATAGAAACCTTATTCAGGTACCCTTCGAACACCTGGATACAGCATCAATTGGTCAAAGCCCCAGGATGAAGAAGATAGCAGAGCATATCCAGAAGTCAGAGGTTAGGAGACAAGAATCTGGACTTTAGACTTAATTCTGCCAATTAGCAAGACTTTGTAAACTTGGGAAAAGCACTTGAATTCTCTGATCCTCAGTTTCCCCATCCACAAAAGGGAGATAACAATTGTCCAGTCCAAGTGCTCTCACAGGGAAGTTGTGGGGAGTCAATGAAGTAACAAATGTGAAAGTGCCTTGAAAAATACAAAGTATTAAACAAGGACAAGATACATATATAGTGCAGGGCCTCCAAAAAGCTTTGGAAAATGTAACCATGAGAGGAACCAAAGCACATTTACTGGGCCTGGAGATGAAACTTCACTTGAATCATTCACTCTACGAAGAGGGAGAAAGAAGGACACATGAAATCAAGAAAAGAAACAGCTCAAAAGGCACTAGTCTAGAGAGAATATATCGAAGGACTGGGAGAAGCCAAAAAAAAAAAAAAGCCATTATCTTATTCCAGCATTTTCTTTTATAACAAAGAAATAACTTCATACTGTGGTCATTTAAAACAAAACATTGAAACAATGTCAAGACTTCAGAAAGGAAGAAATAGGCACAAAACATATAGACTATTGATATATTTTTATTTTGGATTCTCTAGTCTCTAGATGTATTTCAAAAATATTTCTTCTTATTTCTGCATAAAATACATAGAAGACCTCACAATTAGATCACCTCCATCTGAAACCCAATCTAAATTCTTTTTCTATAACTTTTTTTTTTCATAGTCTATATTTTGGTTAGCTATTGCTACAATACTGCATAACAAAGAAGTGTTTACTTCAGCTCGTGAGCCTAAGGGCAACTCTGGAGGCCTCCATTGGGTTCACTTAGGCACCTGTCATCAGTCATGGGTTGGGCAAGATCTGCTGATCTTGGCTGGACTCTGCCACAGGTTCAGGGTTTGGCTGACCAACATAAAATATTGTCATCTGGGATCTCTTCCATGTATAGAGTTGACAGATACAATATAAATAAGAATTTCAGAAAAATAGCAATTTTTTAGTATAAGAATATCCCAAATATCTGCCATAGCTGCCACCCATTCATCCCTCTAGCAGGCCAGCCAGGCATATTCCTATGGCATCAAGGGAAAATACAATGGAAGATGCTTGACTGCTCTAGTTCTAGGCTCAGCACTGATGCCACACTGTTTTCTATTGGCCAAAGCAAGTCACAAGGCCCTGCTCAGATTCAAGGATTATAAAATTGAGAAGGACATGAATACAGGAAGGTAAAGAAGAGGCCATTTTGACGACCTATCTACCATAGTTCCCCACAGCAAAATCACCACCAAAAGATGTCAGCAAAATCCTTTAAGAACATGTACTCAAATGTCACTAATCCCTTCTATTAAAATATAGGAGTGTCTTGATGAGGTACTGGGGGAGAAGACTCAAGTTCTTTGTAAATCACTTTCTTCATTTTCTTGGTCAAAGTGTGTCTTCTCGGGGGCTCAGTTTCTTCATCTATAAAATGGTAAGTTTGCACTCTTGGGGTCTCGCAGCTCTAAGAGTCAATAATCTTGAATATTTTAACTCGAGCAACTGGCCTCCTTCCATCATTTCTCTCCAGAAAACTCTTCTAGCCTAATCGACTTTATGACTATATTAGCAATGCTATAACTTAAAACAGCCCATTATGGTCCTCATTGACTGCTCCTGTATTCAAAGTAAATTCAATCACCAATACATATCCAATAAAAAAATGGAAATCTTCAGGCCAAAGGGACATTGGCTCCTGGCAAGAAACAAGCCTCTTGAATAAATAAATCTGCTTTGCCCAATATTTTCCCCTCTTGATTTGAAGAGAGACAGTAACCCTTTTTCTGTCATTGAATTAATTTGCTAGAAGTGGCTGTAATTTCTATATAAATCCTGAGATTGTTTCTAATTTACATGTTATATATGAATGTTTATGCATGTGGTGCCTGCCTAATGTTCTCCAGGGATGCTCTTGGAAACTGTATGAATCATGTAAACAAAATTAGACTGAAATAAAAAGAATGTATGATATTTTCTTCACTAGTGCTAATTTTTTTTTAAGTTTGGTTTTCTCCATAATGGTCTTCCTGCTGACTTTAATTATATTTATGGCACAATTATCCTGTGCTGGGCACAGCCTCATATGCCCGCTGCTCATTTGGCATCTGTCTGGTTTGGGGACGCCTTGCAGACAGAGAGGCGGTGTGGCTCATCCCTTGTTTGTTCTCTTTGGGGCTCGTGAGGAGGGAAGGGGGACAGAAGATGTTATGGTGGCATCTATGTGGCTCTTTCTCTCTTCCCATCCCCATTTCCCTTCTTTTTTATAAGGATGAACTTAGGTCATGGGTAAAGCTGAAACAACGTCTGGGGAACTTCTTTCTGTGGCCTCCCAAGAGTGCCACTGGAAGACCATTACTGCTGTTAATTAATGATTTACCAGCTGCCTACACTGATTTGATAGCATTTATGTATGCACATGCATTGTACTTTAAGCTGCTTTTGGTAAAACCAACACAACAAACATTCAACATGATATGAAACCTCTGGTCTGTTTTCACCATGAGCCCGGCCTCTTTGGGATGGTTCCATCTTGTATAATCACAAAGATGGCTGTGCCATACCAGCAACCAGCAGGGGGTCACCTTCTGAAGCTTTGTTTCCCAAAAGGCCTCTACAGGACGGCGTCAAGAAGGGAAGAGTGCTGGGCACGGTGGCGCACGCCTGCAATCCTAGTGACTTGGGAGGCGAAGGCAGAAGGATCACAAGTTCAAAGCCAGCCTCTGCAACTTAGCAAGGCCCTAAGCAACTCAGTAAGACCCTGCCTCAAAATAAAAAATGAAAAGCGTTGAGGATGAGGCTCAGTGGTTAAACGCCACTGGGTTCAATACTTGGCACCAAAAAAATAAAACAAATAAAAATAATAAAAAAAATAAATAAATAAATAATAAAAAACAAAGAAGAAGAGAAGGGGTTATTGCCCTTACAAAGGGTAATTACCCTGGGGTCCTGATGTGAACATCACAGCTCTTTTCAGAAGATTAAACTCTTCCAGGGTCTCCTCATTTTTGCCAGAAGTAGGCATCAACATCTCCTTTGGCTTCTTCCCTGCTCTGTTCTCATTTCTGTTTCCAAATTTGTGATTGCTTTGGTCTGTCTGCTTTTGGTCTGAATGTCCATCCAAGCATTTGGACCATTCCTGCCCTGAGAAACCAAGCAAATGTGCAACCAGTCATTATAAAGTGGGACATAGGGCTGGGGTTGTGGCTCAGTGGTAGAGCACTTGCCTAGCACATGTGAGGCACTGGGTTTGATCCTCAGCACCACATTAAAAAAATAAATAAATGTTTAAAAAATCTTCACTTAAAAAAAAAATAAAGTGGGACACAGTGTAGTGGCTCAGCCTTTGCTTAAGCTTTCAACATGAACAACAATGTACAAAAATATTTTGCTCCCTAGATAGAGAGGAAGACACTGCAGAAACATGACATAGCCCCTTGGGAACAAAAGAGAGGTGGGGAATGTTTCTGAAGTGCAGGCTGCAGGTCAGGCCTTGTGCTCTGTCTTGTTTCATCTTCACAACACCCCCGCATGTGTTATCATTTTGTAAGGAATGAATCTGAGACTCAAAGAAGTGAAGTTATCACTAGGAGAGAAAGGAACACAATTGAAGAGAGCACACCATGGTTAAGTACCACACCAGGAGGCTCCTGCTAGAAATGCACCAGAGGTCGGGCAGGATGAGCCAAAGAGGGAGAGGGGAAGCACCCAGCAGACTCTGCAACAACTGGAGGACTTGAGAGGTAGGAGAGAACATTCTATAAAAGAACCTAGTGGAAGAAGGCAGGAATGAGCTCATGTTCACAGGGGTTAGGCATCATGAAAGGCCCAGACTGGGCAGAAGAAAGTGGGTAGACTCTGAAGTCTGCAATCCAGGCTGCATGTGTTATTTAAAGTTGGAAGTTGGTGCAATCTGAGCATATGTCTGAACTACTTAAAAGGATCAGAAAAGGAAGTGTGGCAACCCACATGTCATACAATGGTATAGTCCTCCTCTTCTTAGGTCAGAGCCTTATTCTACCCAGAGGACCCTTCTGGGGCAAATTCAGTTAAAAATAAATATATATATATATATGTATATATATATAATATATATAATAATAATATAATAATATAATATATAATATATATATTATATATGTATATATATGTATATATATAATATATATGTATATATATTATGTATGTATATATATGTATATATATGTATGTATATATATATACATACATATATATACACACACACACACACACACATACATACACACACACATATACATACATACAAATTTATATCAAAAAATATTAGTAATATGGCTTCCCACCATGTGGTATATTACCAATCTGAATCCTGGAGAGGAAGTATATTGCTGTTAGCATCAAATGCCCCACCTTTCGGAGGGTTTCTCTTTTCTAGGTCTCTTTAGGACACAGCTATTAATCAAATGTGCTTATGCTCTATTCCAACACTCTGAGCATAAAATCCTATGCATTCATCTCTCTCTATGCACATGAAGGTTTTGGCACAGGCAGGAAAGAAGCAAAGTGAATTTGGAGGGAATGGAAGGCAGAAATGCTTTTTAAAAAGTTTTCCTTTTCAATATTGAATCCATTCGAGAAGAATTCAATCTCCAAGGTCAAAAGTAGGTCACGTATCCTGACTTCCTTGCACCCATGGCTTAATAATCTAAAAATAAAAATCAATTCTCGTCTGAGAGTTGTGAAGAGCTCATAATTGCTTTAGAGTGGAGCTCAGAATGACTGTGCCGTCTCCTGCCTTCCATTTCTTAGAGATGAGAATATCATTTTTCAAATCCAAGGCACTGTCAGTATTAGATTGCATGGTAACCAAGTTGAAAGATGTCTGTTTAAGATGAAATAATTTTCATCATTATAGTCTTCATGCAGAAATGAGGCCCTTCTTTAACGCTGTCTTTAAAGATGGCAAAGAAGTAATATGAACCAATTGTTACCAACATTTTTCCTTTAAAAAAAAAAAAAACAGCATTGGTTTACAATCTCTTTTCTTCCTGCTATCATGCTAGTAGTTTGAATCAAGAATTTGCTTTGATTTTTATAGGAAACCAGGTTGCCCCTTCCCAGCTACTGGATTTTCTTTCTCTTTCACCTCAAGATCCAGCTGTGTTGGACCTTCATTATAACACACATGTTCACCGTGAGCCTGACTGGATTGAGTTCTGGGTTCATTTACTTTATTAGATTTTGTACCATTAAATAGAACCTTGAACTTCTAAAATGCTAATGAATTTCCCACCATGGCTACAAACACTTTTGCATATATGGATATTTGTGAGAGGGACAACTTTCCATTTTATGAGCATCCTCTTTTAGAAGTATTTAGCCTTTCAACCATTCACAGTTGTTAAAAACCAATTCCCAGAGTTTTCATGAAAGTTTAAAGTACCTATCAAGAGTCCTTTAACTGTTAGGATCAGCTATAAGATGGAAATGAAAGAGTCCATTAAAATATCATTACAGGAGGGGAAATTCTTGGCCTTTTTTTCTTAATTCCACTCAACAGGACTGGAACTGCCCTCCCTCCCTCGGTTATATTTTGTTATGGCTCTCTATTAAAACCCAAGGACTGGCATGGGAGTCACAGCCGGCTGTCCCAGTCCTCAGGCTCAGACACAGGTACACACATGCTGTGTGTGCTGCTCCCGGATGCTGCCACACGAACCCCACTTCATCTGTTCTCCTTACACCACCATCGTAACAAAACAGGCTCCTCTGTGCCTTGGAGAAGCACAGCGCTCATCCCAAGCCTCCCAAGTCCTATTTTTAATCAACATTCAGAAATTGCCACAACTTAACTTCTTTGAGACCAAGCCAACTTTCTTTTAAGCCCCAAGTCTGTTCTGTGAGGCCAGTTAATTAGCCTCCCTGTACCAGAAGTACTCACTTTTTATTACCTTTAGAAAACAAAGCCAGGTTTGAGGAAGTGTTGGATGTGAGCTGTCTCCGAAACCTCAGGAAGGGACCCACCTTCCAAACCCCTCCTCCTCCCCAGGAAGATTTGTGGTCTGGTTAGAAGGACCATTTAGATGATGAAAGGAACCAGTGGACAGCCCCTGATTTATAACCAGTGTGATTTTTTTTAATATCCACCAAATTAATATTTTTATGTCTGTTCCCCCATCAAGTTGCTTGGGTTTGAATTTCAACGAGGGGAGCCTGCCAAGATAGTGTAGTAAAATACAAACTGGATCATAAATCCCAGCAGGGGTGGGAGAACGTAAGACAGATTGCTAACACCTTGGAAAAAAAAAAAAAAAAAAAAAGACATTTAAAAAAAAAAAAAAAAAAAAAAAAGTCAGGAATTTGCTTTAAAGTACACCAGGCCCAGCCAGAGGCTGGGAGACACAGGCCTGCTGAATGCAGAAGCCCATGTGCCTCCCTGGTATCACCTTTCCAAGGGACCCAACCTGCAGAAAACTATTTTGGCAGGTAACTCAGGCCCCGGGAGCTTTTCATCAAAAACCAGTGATGTCTCTCTGAGATGTGTGTTAGAGATAAGACAGAAACACTCTCCAAAGAGCACCTTCCAAAAAGTTGAGTCTTTCTGCCTCCTTCTCTCTGGAGTGACCATACACACAGCTCATCAAAGTCTCCTTTCATTAGTGCCAGGCCAAGGGAAATAAGTGCAGCTGGCAAGATGGAGTCTGAAGCTGTAAGAAGAAAGCCATGTGTTTCCTTCCTAAGACTAAAATCATTTCCCCACAAGGAATAAAGAGCTTTTACAAACCTTCTGGATGGTTATGCCTTCGAGGGGGACAAGTTCATTACTCTCATACCCTCACGGTGCACCAGCAAGAGAAACAGAAGCCCTCATTTGCTCGGTTTATAACAAGTTTACTGTATTGAGCATACATGGCCAAGTAAATGCCCTTATAACCTAGCTTATTATTACGCCGATTTGGATAAACCACAGGTCAAATCATGTCGGCTGAAACGTATCGCTACCCAGGAGAAGTCTGATGGAACTCAGTCGATAGCCTATAAAACAGACGCTAGTCCTGTCTGTCAACACCAGCATTATAAAGGTGTTCCACTAATCCTCCTTGTGGACAACACTCAAGCCTCCTGCAATGTTGTCTTTTCATTTGCGACTTTCCGCGTGCCCGGCTCTCGGACTCACCACGTGCTCCCGGGGCCGGATGACTACTCTGGCCGCCTTAATGAGTGGCACCCCGCGTCACAGCTTCACCCGGCGCTGAGCCACCGAAACACATTTTCAGACCAAATTACGGGGCCTCACAACACGTTGCCAAAACACCCTTTGGACTTTGTTTTACTCGCGCTGGGTTCAGAGGCAAAGCCGCAGCCAAGACCACTCAGCTCCCGACCAAGGGGCTATTGAAGAGACCGAATGCAACTTCACGAAGCCCCCACAACCGGGGGTTATTTTCTAGTTCAAGGATAAGAAGGTTTTGAATTTGCCAGTTATGAACATTTAATTATAAGTGTAGTAGGAGACTCATTAAGGTAAAGACAGATCTGACATAGCATATGCATATTTTTAAAGGTGAAGTTTAGTTTTCAGATTAACAGCCCAAACTTCAGAAAGTCAAACTTCTCACACAAGTCTCCACCAATGAGACAAGCTTCAATCCGGAAATGAATGAAAATAAAAACATTTTTTTTTCTTTTTTGCTAGTAGAACAATGACTGAAATTTGAATATGGTCTGTACATTAGATAATGGCAGAGCAATGCTAATCTCCTGCATAACTGCACTATGGTTATATTAATGAACTTAGGAAGTACATACCAAAGTCTTTAGGATAAGTGGCGGCATGTCTATAACTTAATCCCAAACCATTCAGAAAAGAAATGTGCACACTTACTCACATTCATGCATGTGTGTGCACACATCAAGTGATGAAGCAAACATGGCAAAGTATTGACACTTAGGGAACCTGATGAAGGGTACACAGGAATTCTTGGTGTCATGAAAATTTTACTTAGATATGAAACTATTTCAAAATTAAGTTTTAAAAAGGCTTTTTAAGGCCCCCAGTGTTACAGTTGCTTATTTAAAATAAAAACCTAATGGAGTGTATTTTTAAGTTCTTTGGTTTGCTTCCTCACATCAATCTAAAAAGAACTTGGTAGGTCCTATTTAAGATATCACTGAAGAAAAACAGAACAGGGGAGCCAGAGAGAAGCCTCCCAAACACAAGTTGCTAGCATTTAAACAAATGCCCAGAGAAGGACTCTGGAAGTGGAAGACCTGTATTCTCTGGACCCAGTGATATTGAGTGGGATTTTGACCCCCGTGGGCCTCCTCGTCTTTAACAGGAGAGGCTGAATGCTGGGCTACACAAGGATTGGAGTAGCAGGTTTGTGTTCCGCAGTGCCTGGCACCTGTCAGTGTTCAATCAGGGCGGCTTGGTTTAGCTCCGCCCACTCTCCCAGCCTCAAGTCTTCCTCTGGAGCAATGAGTGGGCACCCCAAGGCCGGTGGGAGGAGCCAAAGTCAGCCCCTTGTATTTGGAATGTTTGGGAAAGCCTCTGCTTAGGTCCCTAGAAAGAATGTCTTCAACCTCTGAAGACAAGCCCTTCCCTTAAGATCAGTCTTTGATAATGGAAACATCCCAACCACAGGCCTTCCTGCTAATCACGTCGAGTTTGGGCTGAAAGCATGCTGACATTCATTAGCCTAACCTGCTTCTCAGAGATTTCCACTCACTCTGAGCTAAACATGTGGGCCCCAGCCCTGAGCCAAAATAAAGATTGTTCTTTCTTCTTTCTCTTTTGACCAGAAACATTATTCTGCTGCCATTGGAAATTGATGCCCCTGAGTACAAAGTGTCTGTTCTTTGCACCCCTCAAACAAAACATGGCCCAGGTTCAGCACAAGCATGCACACACACACGCACACACTCGCACACATCCTCAGTCCATAAAAGTCAACCACAGCACTGAATAGCTAAAATCCACCACTCAGCAAACACCATCTCCTTCCTGGAACTTTTAGGGATGTGGACAACGTCCTGTCATTGAACATGTGTGTAGCTGGGACTGATCATAAATTGAAGCACTAATCCTGATGCACGACAGCACCTGCAGTAACAGAGAACATCTCAGCAGACGACACACATATAAATCACGTTTATTTTCATAGCACATTTAAATAACGTTTTGGCCCTGGGGATTTTCTGCCAAGTAATGAAGCATCACCCAATGAGAGTGTGCAACGTTGCGCCAATCTGCAGAGCCCCCTCACAACCAAAGAATAAAACCTGTGATTTATATGGATGTCATCTGGGTGGCATAGGGGGCTTCCTTTCCTTTGCACAAGACATTGCTGTGCATCCGGATTAGCGATGAGATTTATCTGCAAAATAAACAAAGAACAACTCCCCCCTTTCCTCTCTTAATCACAGTAGACAAGACATCAAGCACTCACATGCATGCACCTGCTTAGCAGCTCCACACGCCCCTCTACACACACACACACACACACACACACACACACACACCACAGGCAGGTTTATTATGAGATAGGAGAGAGAATGATCCTGATAAAAGATGATCATTTGTACCTTGATGAAGATTTGCTTTATTGGCAGCTCCTTGCAGGAAGCATTCAGCTTCTGGGCCTCAGCTGTCCATCTGCTGTGGTGCTCAGTCCACATCAGTGTGGACGCCAGCGTGGCGCCAGCCTCAGGGGCCTAAGTCCTGCCATGCACATGGTGGAAAGAAATCAGATCCACACACTGCAAGGTGGTAGTGCGATTCCAATTCATCTGCCACTTTCCATCTTGCTGTTTTGGGGGAAAATGTGACCTCATTCTAGTAGGATTTTCCCTGGATGGTCATGTGGGTGGTTGCCCCCCAGGCTCACTTAGGATGAATAGGATGAATTGTAAATTGTTCTGTTGAAAACATCAGGAGTTCTCAAGCTGTATTTCTTCTTCTTCCCTTCCTTTCCTTTCCTCCTTCTTCCTCCCTCTTTCTTGCTTCCTCCTCTGTCTTTTCTATTCCTTCTTTCCCTCCTTCCTTGGAAATCATTTATTCTCTAGAGCTCCCCAAGCCTCCATATATGTCTTAACTTGAGGCCACCATACACCTTGCTAAGTACAGGTAATTTCTAACTTCAGAGAAGTATGTAAACTACATCTATGGGGACAAAGCCCTGTTAGAACATGATTTATCATAGACATATTTAAATGCTACAAGACAATTTGTGACTGCCAACTTATTTGAACTCCAAATAGCAAACACTAAAATGACAAAAACAACTCACATTGTTATGGTATTTTACAGTTAGCAAAGTATGTCCATATCCAGCATATGATCACACAAACCCATAGGATGGTGGGGTCATAATGTGGTATAATCTTAGAAGTAGTCCTTGTGCTTGGAGAAATCACAGCTGCTTCAAGGACTAAAGGTATTTCACTTTTTCACCTTAAGGTTCACATGTTTCAGAATCATGGAAGAAACCAAAGGAGCAAGTCTCACATTTTAATATGAAAGCCATTCCTGGCTAGACCGGAGTGATAATGGATAATGGATGACTGGTGGCAGTCTTGAAAGCAGGGATCCTGAACAGCCAGTTTCACTTGAATTAACCTGGAGTCAAGCTCAGGATCTCCACACACCCCTTATATACTTCTAAATAAGGTTATTTCCCAGAAAAATATACTTACTGATGTATATTCTATTTTGATGTCAAAGGGTTGACTTCTCATTTGTTCAAAACTGACTTTTGTGGAATGGAGGGAGACTCTAATGTCACTTTTTCAAAGTTTCCTGATGCCTTCAGGGAAAATAAGTACATTTTCATATTTTGGTCCAGGTCACAAGTTTGGCATAAGGAAATGCCAGCCCAGATTTCTCCTTACTGCTTTGTAATTATCATGTCAAAGGATGTACCAAGCAATCACATATGTCTTGATCTAAATATATGTTCTGCTCCTCATTTTAATTTCTCAAATCTGTACTGAAATTGTACCACAGTCATCCATATCACAAGGAGTTTTTAATTTACAAAAATGGTTGCCCCAAATTAACACTTTGTTATAAAAGGAAGCAGCCTTGCCTAGCAGGACTAACCCATGACTGTTGGAGAGGGTCAGCTTGCCCCTAAAAATAGGATGACCACCTGTCGCTATTTGCCTGCAGCCCTTCTGGCTTATGCTATTGTCCTGGCTTAATTATTAATAGCCTGACTCTCACACCATTGTCCCAGTTTGGATGCTGAATCATATAGTCACCCTACCTATGGACTAGAGAAAAATCCAGTTGAAATAGGTCTTATTCTTTTAAGACCTTTTAAGGGCTTTGAAAACAACCTGAAAATGAAATTGGAGGAGAGAGAAGAAATTGTGCAGCCAGTTCAATTGCTCAGCCAGAAAAGGCTTGGAGAGATGGTATCGGGTTTGTTCATGTAATTCTAATTATGAACCAATAATGTGGAATAGAACTAATTTTATTATAACCAAGAGCCTGCAATAAAGCAAATGCACAAAATAATTTGTTGCATTGGGAGACCTAGATACAGATTAACTCAAGTGTTCACGTGGGTGGCAAGAGGATGGCCCATCACTCCCCCTCCCACACCAGTGGTGTAGGTGGCAGTAGGTGGGAGAGAGGTGCACTGTGCTGAGTGAGTTGGTGAACTGCAAGTAGATGGAATGCAGTCCCAAACAGGTTCCCATGGGCATGAAGGTCAGGGCCACCCAGATGAGTGAGCCATGGACAGCACACCTCCTCATGTGGCATATGAGGATCACAGGTGCCCACAGCTGGCCATGCCCCCTGGTTCCCCTGAAAGAAAATGTGGTGATTTACAATTACTGGGGACAACCTTCCTTGGTTGTGCCCTTTACTCCTGGTGCCTCTGCTACTCTGCTTAAAGCATCTACCTCAGTGGCAGATGCAGGATCCACATCCCCATCACAAAGTCAGAGAATCCAAAATGTGTCATCCCTGCCTGCCAGCTCCACTGTGTCCCCCAAGCCTTGGCTCAAGCCCCAAACACTGCGGCTAACCTTCTCCCACAGTTCCCTCCTCTCTCCACTCCCTCCATCCTGGGATCTCCTCATGAGAAGCACACAGGAGTTTAGAGAGATTTCTCCCTTCCTGCTGGTCCCATCTCTGCCATGGCTCTCTCCACCCTCAGTGCCTCAGTGACAACTGCTTACCTGCTGCCTCCCCTTCTAGCCGTCACTCTTGAGATCTGCAGTGACGTTCTTCTCTGGATATCCCTGGTCTCACCCAGGGCCATGCTCACCATACTTGCTCCTTACTCATGGAATGAATGAATGAGAAGGACGTGAGCCCACCTGAAAACAAAATAAGTGGTATAATAATTATTGTATGTTTATTAAGCACTTAGTACATACATATGTATATATATTTTGCAATTCAATTTTTTAAATTGTGATAAAAAGCACATGGCATAAATTAGTCTTTTTGGGGGGTGGTCCTGGGGATTGAACTCAGGGGCACTTGACCACTGAGCCACATCTCCAGCCCTATTTTGTATTTTATTTAGAGACAGGGTCTCACTGAGTTGCTTAGAGCTTGCTTTTGATGAGGCTGGCTTTGAACTCTCGATCCTCCTGCCTCAGCCTCCTGATAAATTAATCATTATTAAGTGTACAGTTGAATACTGCTAAATGTATTCCTATTGTAGTGCAACTGATCTCTAGGACTTTATCACCTGAAAGAACTGACAGGCCATTCAGTTCTAAGTATGTTCTAAGTGTGTTCTAGGTATGTTATAAGTATGTTCTAGGTATGTTCCAAGTACAAGGCATTGCCTCATTTACATCTCATAGTACTAGAGGTAGGAAAGATTATCATTTCCATCTGGAGATGAGAAATTAAGCAACCAGCTCAGGATCACACAGTACTGGTAGAGCTAGATTTGAAACTCATCCATCTTAGCAGTTTCAGGCTAAGTAAAATTTCCATAAAATTGTGTATTTCTAGAAATTACAGGTTTTTGTTTCACCTTTTGCCAGATTTTTATGTTTTAAAAGTAGTTTTTGGACTTTTTTTGAAACTGGAAAACAATGTGGGAGAAAATTCATCTCTATGGAAGTTCATTGCCTGAATCTAGAAAGAAGAGACAGATTTACTCTAGCAGCTATAGATGATAAAATTTTAGCAAAAAAAAAAAAAAAAGGCACAGAAGTCATCACAGAGTCCAGCCCCATTATTTTGCAGATACAGACCCAAGTTGGGGAGAAACTTAAGAGAACGTGGTGCTCAGAATGCAGAGCTCTCCCCCACTCGCCGGTGCTGGCCGGGAGAGTCTGGCTTGAATGTCTATGGCTATTTTCTTTTGGAGTAATATGTATGCTAGTGGCATTTTAAATAAATGTGCTGTGGCCTATTTTCTCTCAGGGTCTCTGTGCCCAGTGCCAGCCCGGGGCCCTGCTCTAACCCAGCCTGCTGCTCCCCTGTTCTCCATCTCCTCCCCGCGAGATCAACAATCCTTCACCCCTTCTCGTACCAAATATTCAACACATCACCTTCTCCCCAGAAATGAAATTCAGGGATCGTCTACATAAACACACCATGTCAACAAGTCAATAGACTGTCCAGTCTGTGATATAAAGAGAAAATGAAGTTTTTGATAAAATATATATGTATTCCAAGTCAAGGTTCCAGCTGCAATACCAGGAGACATGAGGCCATGGTCAAGGCCTGCTGCTCTGCATGGCGCTCCCACAGTGCTACCCCCTCAGTGTGGCTCCAGGGCACACAGGTGGCCTTTTCCCAGCCAGGAGAAAAACACTTTGTAATTTCTGACAGCAGTCAAGGGCAACCTTCTCTTGATTTGCATGATGGAAAATTCAGAGTGCCAAAAGCTGAAAATAAAAATTGTTAAGCCTTTCTATTTCATTATAAAACAGCCTCAGTAACTAGGCTTAGATGATTATAAACAGGTCTCTCATCAGAGACTGGTGGGATGTTTGACAGGTGTGCAGAAAGCAGGGTAGTGTTTTGCTGTTGTCTTAGGCATCATGGACCTCCCATAACTTTGGCCACTGTCCACTGAATATTTTCACTGTAACCATGAAAGGAATCTGCCCAAATATCCAACATGTGCTAAAGGGTTGGCACCTATCCCCCCTGAGAACTCCACCCCACGTTCCTTCCCAATGTGGACTCCACGCAGTACACAGTCTGCACAGTGAGCCCTCAACCTGCGTTTGATGTCTGGAGGATGGAAGAAACCAACAACAGGGAGACACTGTACAAAGAATTAAACTACCAGAACATCACATGTATTAATGAACTTTCCATGACTATAACAAAATTCCTGAGGCAGCTTATAAAGAAAAGAGGAAGCTCAATTTTGCCTCATGGTTTTGGACATTGTGGTCCATGATCCAGTGGCCCCCTTCTTCAGGCCATAGGTGAAACAGCACATCATGGCAGAAATGCATGGTGGAGCAAAACAGCTCACCTCCTGAACCAGGAAGCCAAAAACAAAACAAAGCAAGAGACCAGGATCCACATTCCCCTTCAAAGGTACACCCCCAGTGACTTAAGAACCTCCTACAAGGCCCCATTTCCCAAAGTTTCCCTACCTCCCATCCTGGGGAACCAAGCCTTGAACACAGGGACCCCGGGCAATAGTTATCCAGACCACGCACCCCAGGAGACCAGGATTTTAATCCTGGCAGCCAACGCCAGTTACCTGAGAATATCATCAAACTCATCAGCCTCCCATTGTTCCCATGTTTGTATAAATGTACATATTTTTATATTTATAAGAGAAATGCACTTATCTCTTTATTTCATGAAAATACAGAGAACATATACATGTTCATATTTTTTCAAACAATCCTATGTGAAATTTGCTTGTGACATATAGGCAATATTAACTAATTACAGCTATCCACAATTTCTGTCTATATACCGAGAAATTTTCATTTGAATTTAATGATGCGAAGGGAGTTCCTGGTTTTGAGTTTCTCTGTTTTGTTTTTTTATAGCTGAACGCAGGATAATTTGTCTTTACTGCAGAGAATAAATATGAGAACGGCTATTTGTCTTTCCTGCCTTGCAGAACAGTGAACCAGAAGCTGAAAGGTTTTTCTTAATCTGTAAATTCAATACTCAATAATAACACCTAAATAAAGGTATGGAGTGTGTGAGTTGTAAATGGATTGTTAAATCCTCAAATAATAATAATAAAAAAAAAACCCTCTGCAAATAAACCATCTTATGCCCACTTTGAAGATGCTCGGAAGCATGGAGTGGGTGAGGAAAGGGGAACCCGTGGCCAGGCCTTCAGGCTCCCAAGTCAGTTCTTTCAAGCACAGCTCTGTCCTCCCAGGTGGCGAAAATGAGGACACTAATGCCCCTAATTCAACTGTACTTTCCCAAACAGTTACCAGGTCAGAATCGCAGGGTCATGGGACGTGTCGCCTCACAGCGAAGGCCTCTTCACCGTTTCTTCTGTCATCAGCGAAGCAAGATGTTGGCAGAGCTATGTCCAGCCATCCCCCTCCTCCTTTATTTGATAGCTATTCTTTAGCACCCACTGAGCAAGTGGGCCGTGTGACAAGGTCAGCACAGCCCCTGCCCTCAGGGGCTTCCAGCTAGAAGAAGGGCAGACGTCAATGACTGGATCATATAAAAAATACATACCCAGACACCTCAAATAAAAAATACATACCCAGACCCCGGGAGATGATTCTGTGATGCAGTGAGAGCCCAGGTAGGGACCTGGCTTGGTCTGGAGTTTTGTTTGTTTGTTTGTTTGTCTGTTTTGGTATTGGCAATTGAACCTAGAGGCATTTAACCACTGAGCAACATCCCTGGCCCTTTTAATATTTTTTATTCAGCAATAGGGTCTCACTAAGTTGCCCAGGACCTCACTAAGTTGCTGAGGCTGGTTTTGAACTTGAGATCCTCCTGCCTCAGCTTCACGAACCATGGGGATTACAGACGGAGCTGTTCTGGGGTTTGGATAATGTGAATCATTTTCACTTTGATTAAAGCCAGCTACCATCTGAAAGGCACCTGCAGTGTCGTTCCCTCCGCCAATCACATCCCACAAGCCTTCTCTAATCTGTAAAGGTAGGTATTGTCATGCCCAATTTAGTAATGAAAAAACAGAGGCTGAGAAAGGGCAGGAAACCTGTCTGGAGTTGGCGGTGACTGAAAGGGGCTTTATATGGGGACCTGAGAAGCTGTGAAGCTCCTGTGGTGTCTGTATCCTGGGCCTCTTCCTCATAACACGAGGGTCTCCATCTGCATCGGTGCTTAGTGCTGCACTCTGGGGACCCTCTCTAGTTTACAGCTCCTCTCTCCACGCCCCTTTCCTAGAAAAAAGTGCTGTGGGGCCCCTTGGTCTGTGAGGGTTCCCATCTCTACAATGTCCTTGCCCCCTCTTTTCCTACCTGGCTAATTCCAGTCTTCCAAGCTCATAGGGAAGCCTCCCAGACTCCTCTGGCCTTCCCTCCCTGACTCCTGCCTCTCTAGCCCTGCATTCATCCCTTGGGCTGGGAATGGCTGGCTTTGCTCCTGTGTCTACCTCCCAGGCCTGGAGCTCCTCAGCACAATCCTGGCACATTCAATCCCTGCAGTTAAATTGACTTCCACCACCACAAAAAGGGGAGGAAGAAGAGAAGCTTCTTTTTTCATAATGTTCTGAAATTCTGGTTGTAGCAATTTTGAGGCCAGCCAGATTCATCAATAAAAACCAAGAATCTAAAATTCTCAGTCATTATCTTTCTACTTCCACTTGCTAAATGCATGTAATTTAACTAGTTTCCCTTTCCTAGGAACAGGAATATTCTTATTAGAATAAATTTCAACACTTTTTAAGGAGAAAATACTGCCTTTTTTAATATTGTAATTTTATCTACAATCCTCATTCTCATTTTACAGACTGGCTCTATATGTCTTTTATTTAAATGAGATCTCAAGGAAAAAAATTAAGAATGGCTCAATTATTACACCGATAATTAATCTCTGAAATTAAAAACTGTCCTCTGATTTACAAAGAATGTTTTAATGAGGAAAAAAACTGCCTAATATCTGCCATTTGAAAAAAAAAGTGAAGCCAATAATTTTTTGAAGGTGAAAGGGCTTCTTTTCAATATAATGCATGGTTTCAGTTTTTAAATCATATACTAGCAGTAATGTAAAAATTATTTTGGCACTGTGGTGTTACCCCATTTGAAAAAGGTCCAGAAAGAAAGGAGCCCAGCTTCCTGCCGCCCCCCGCCCCACTCCTCCTCCACGTAACCCTGGGCCCCAAGTCGCAGGCTCATAAATAAATCAAGTTTATGCTAATGACTAGGGCTGGACACAATTACAGGCATTTGACAATTCTATAAAAGTGCCACCAGGGGGCACTGCAGGACCACGTTTCGTGATTTCAGGCGCCATTTTACCCTCGGATTTGGGCAATAATTTCTTGAAAAAACTGTTAACCTTCTAAACCCCAGAAGTCATTTTATTTATTGCTTTCAATATCTTATCGCCACTAAGCTTAACCAGCCAGGCTTGGAAGGTTATGTTAAAGGACACTGCGCTAAAAGAGACAAAGGCTTCTTCATTTTACTTGCCTGTAGCAAGTTGTGTGTGTGTGTGTGTGTGTGTGTGTGTGTGAGATATTGTTAGTAAACATTAACAATTAATGGCACCATTTAAGGAATATTACCTGTGCAATAGTCTTCATGTACCTATTAACCCAGTCAGTAAATATCTGTTGAAGTCCCTCAAGTGCCCACAGGGACCCCAGGCCTGGGCAGAACACAGGACCTGAGCCACATCCTCCCCCAGGGCTCTGACCATGGGAGAAGACAGTTCTCTTCACCCCTGGGGCACACATACCTATAAGTGAAACTAATACTTCTTTTTAGATTGTTTCTCTTTTCATTGCTTTCCCAAAATACATATTTCTCAAAGGAAAATATTAAAACCACTGCTTTCTAGATGGGCTGTCTCACCCTGAGCAAGGAGGATTAAAACTCTCTGGCTGGAGTTTCATGCAAAGAGTCTGAATTTCTATGAATGAAATAGCACAGATGCTTGTGGGTTGGAGGGATTTTTCCTTTTTTTTCTATCAAAGTCCTATATCAGTATGAATAAATTACCTTGAAATTTAGTAAGGGAATCAGAACTAAGTGCCATTCCACCTGGCATCTTATGGAGCATGTTCTCTGGAGCCCCCTGGGCCCTAGTGGGTAGTGCTGCCACCCAAGGCTGGTCACAATGGGACATGGGAAGTCTGTTTCCTTCTCTCCCCCCTCACCTAGTCACAATGATTTGTACCAACAAATATGAGGATATGACATAGATATTTTATATCTATTATCTCTTTTAATATGCACAGTGACCTCACAAGATACCCCCATTTCCCAGTCAAGCAAACCGAGGTTCAAAGAGGTCAATTCTTTGTCCAAGGTCGCACAACAGGAAGCCAAATCCAATTCGTCCACCTCTAAAGACTGTGTGCCCTCTGCTATTCAAATGTCAGCATCCCAAACAAGGAACCTAAAGACTGAAATGAACAGCCGTCAACAGACTCACTTCAGTGTTGGTTTGAAGGCAGGTGTGGCAGAGCCTGCCAGGTGCTTTCTTAACCCCATCTTCTTCCTACACCCACAGCTGGACTATATTTCCCAGCCTCCCTCACTGTGAGTTTTGGACTCAAGGGTGGCTTCCAGGTGTGGAATGAGAGCAGGAGCAAGGTATCCTGCTTCCAGACCCACCCATGCCTGCACAGTCCTTCACAGTCCCACCCTACCAGTCTCAAACAAATGTGGAGATCCAGCAGCAAACCTCAAGGACTCCCTGACCTGGAGGCCTGTGTTCCAAAACCTCTGTGTGGGAGGTGCCACCCAACACTGGCACATTCAGTGGCTCCATGAGCAAGATGCAGCTTCTGTGTGTCCAGGCACTGTGGTTTGGGATAATTGAACAACTAACCTTTGATAACAATAACAGGAGGGAAGATGAGGTCAGCCCTGAGGGTTTCCCTTTGCCCATCCAGGGGCCATGGAGCCTTGCCTGGTTCTGGGACAGTGAGTGTGTCACACATATCTTCCTGGGCAGTAGGGAAAAAAGGGCTGGCGCAAAAGCTCTCTAAGGTGTCTTCGTGATTGAGAAAATCCTATACTCCTATGGGGTCCTCTTCCCCCCATCTTAAAGGCTGGGATGAAGTGGCCTGAACCAGGAGGGACTTTGCCAGAACTTTTACCACCCGGGAGGTTTCCTTTATACACACCTCTGCCGGCTCTGCTGTGCCCCTCTAAGCAGACACACCCTGCTCAATTGGCAACAATATGTGATGTGTAAATATGGACTGGTGGCTCTGAAGGCTCTGTCCTGTCTTGTGGTAACCTCCCCTGTCCCATTCCTGCCCCACTGCTGCCCCATGAGTAGCGTTTGGGAACATAATGAGCACTTCCACCAGGAGTAGGACTGAGGGAGGCCAAGACCTCGGGGCCCCGGGGACTATCAGAACAAATAGAAGAAGTCAGGCTCTTTGAAAGCACTGACTCTTCAAAGGATGTCATTTTGACATTTATGAAACATCATGCTCAAGGTATTTGGAATATCTCTTCAGTGGTTCATATATCATTTCCTGTCACTGAATATGATATGTTCAAAATGAAAATATGGTAATAGAGAGAAAACCAGAAATGAGGATTTCAACACAGACTCCTGGACAAATCTGGATAAGAGATGTTCACTGCGTCTGTGATTCCAGCTGCATCCCCGCTGCTGAAGTTCCTCTCGCCCTCTTCTGGCCTGCCGGGGCACTTCCAGAGAAGGGATGGTGTGCTGCTAGGGCTCACGGTGTCTCCCCCACTGCCCACGCGGCTTTGCCCTGCCCTAACTCCCTGGCAGCAGGATCTCTGCCTTCCATGCCGGTGGCCCTCACGGTGCCCATGGCAGGGGTCCGTGAACAAAATATTGTGGAATTATCTAGAGAAACTAGTGAGGGTGGAAGACTCAGATTCTTGAGAGTTGTGACAAGTCGAAGATGCAGATGTAAAACCCCATCGGTAGCAGATGCAAGCAGCATTTGGCTGTTTGGATGTGTTCAGAGGGTGGGGGGAGCACTGCCAGGAGAATGGGGACACAGTACAGGCTGTTTGGTGATGGCCACTATTTCCCCTCCTCCCCAGCCTCTTCAGTCAGATTCCTCCCTCTCTGACCTCAGGACAGGAGTGGGTGGGTGGGGAGTGCCTGACCCAGGCCTAGCCTTTCAGAACCCCCACTCCACGTCAGTATCATTGGCCAACTAAAATCCATCCCTGGGAACTTCCCGCTGCCCCTCGCCCCCTCCAGCTGTATTTCCATCCCCTGTGAACTGGAGACTCCTAACCTTGAAAGCTCTGGACAGGGCACACAGTCTGTTTTGTTCTAATGCATTGGCACCTGGCTCATCTCCCACCATGAATTACCATAACTTCCAAGGCCAGAATCCAAGGTTAATAACGAAAGAAATTAATACTTAGTTAAAAAATATAAAAGTGTTCTCATGCTACTGCAAGATGAAATAAGGTTAATTAAAGTAATTTTCAAACTATTAACAGGACCACGGTTTGAGCAAGTGTGAGAACATTGTCAGCACGATTGCATCTTTCGAGGAATGAAACCATTTATCCAGCCATAGAGAGAGTTCTTGTCTTTGTGGAGGTCAAAATCAAGGGTAAATGACTTAGTTTTATTTTTGTAAGCTTAGTTTGTTTTCTACATAGAGCAGTATTATTATATATAAGATTTTAACTGCTTTGAGTATTATTGTACATTTCTGTTTATGAAAGAGGTTATTTTGCTTATAGGAAAAATAATTGACTAAGTTTAACTGTTCACAAATGGACGGTTATTTGTAGGTACTTAAACATGAAGATCTATCGGAGTATAGTAATTTGTCATTTTTAATGCTTATTCGACTGCCTGTAAGAGCACAATTGAGTACAAAATGGGCCTGTTTCCGTGGTGCTGCTGCTACTTTGATTGATAATGAGAAGATATGGCCACCATTTTTAATTTTTAAAATGTAAGATTATTCTGGAGTAAATTAACCTAATCGCACAGCACAAGTAAATTAATTTCAGCTCATTACCTAATTGCAAAAATAATATTAACCCAAGGAATCTAAATCCACTTCTGACACATATTCAATTTTTATAATGTTACATTGACAGTTTTTCTGGATTATATGTGGTGGTTTCCAGCGTGGGCTTTTCTGCTCATTGGAAATGTTGGGTGGAAGTGAGAACACAAATATTCCAACTGTGGAGCAGACGCTTGCTTTTAGAATTGGTCAAACTCCACTACAATGCTGATGCCACTCAAGTTCCACTGGGTATTTTGCATGGCAAGCCTGTGGTCAACTCAACCAAGGGAGAATTTCTCCAGGCTTCTGCTCTCCTGGCATATGTGGATTCTTTCCAAAGTGGCCCAGCAGTTCTCACTTGAAGAACTCAAGTTTTCCAGCCCACATTTCCCCAGCCTGCCCCCAGAAGAGTGGAACAGTGCTGGCACTGTCTTGGACAGCATCTTGTAGGCTGGAGCCCTACGTTCTCCTGGGATGGGGTGGACACAGTTCACGCAGACTGGAGAAGAGGCCCTGAACTCACAGAATGTCTCCTCAGCCGTAACGCTGCTGTCCAAGTTGGGAAATTCATGGCGCAACCTTGAGAAAGGCAAAGTAAACACAGAGCATGCCAACTATTTGTTTTCCCCTGTTGATGAATTCTCCAAATTCAGACTGGAAGCCCAGGGCTGAAGTCTCCTCCAAAAGCAGAGTGTTAACCCTGAATCTCTCTGTAGGTTGCTTTTGCTACCAGTTCTCCATGTCCTTCTCTCTCACCTAAAAAGTTCCAAAATTTTGCTTGCTATGCATTTAGCTCTGATGACTCAGTTCCTCTTTATCATGCATAACAAGCCAGGGCCAAAGAGAGGAGGAAGAAACCTGATGGCTAGGAGGTAAAGGGAACTCTCAAGAGCTTCCTGCAGCAAGACTTCCTAGTGCCCAGCTTTTGCACATTTAGTGAAACTCAACCGTGGAAGTGACTCAACTATGCAGAGCCAAACTTCTTTAGTTTTAGATATTTGCCACGTGCTCTATAGCGATTGTGCTTTTCCTCTTTAAATCACAAATCATAATCTTTTCCTTGTACATGTAACACTTAGACCACATGTATTCAATTTTAATTGTTCCTGAACATCAGCTGTACAGTGTATAGAACAATCTTTGTAAAATGATCACTTGAAATCCCTGATCACTCCCCGTTTTTTGTGTTCACACTTACTGGTTACTCTTACATTTAAAAAAATTTGAATGTAATCTTTTTATTAATTATGTTATTAAATGCTTTTTATAGAAAATGTGGGAAATGGGTATAAGTGTTTTAAAAATTTATTTGTAATCTCATCATGCATGGTTAAGCATTATTAATGTTTCAGTCTATTTCTTTTTTTCTTTGCTAATTATTCTTTCTGGAGGTCGATTATTTTTATTTAATCTTACATCTTAAACATTTTCTCAATATTTATTTATTAATAACCAGGCTTCAAAGCAGATTTTTAATGATCTTGATAGTATTCCTTCTTTGCACTATCCAGCCATGTTCTTAAGTAATTTCCTATTGTTGGGTATCACAAGTAGCATTCCAGTAAACATGTTTCTATGTAAACCTTTGGCCACATATCTCATTAATTACTTAGGATAGGTTCCTGGACGTGGAATTACTGGGTCAAAGTGTAGGAAGAGAATTAAGTTCTTAATACATTTTGCCAAATTGCTTTTCCCAAAGGATGCTTATCAATTTGCACTCTTGTCACAGTGAGTGAGGTGCTCTGGCTTGCAGCATCCTTGTGCTCATGAAGGATCGCTGTTTTTATCTTAGCCTGCACAACAGAGAGCTCTGTTGAAATCAGTGGCATGGCCCAGGATTGGAAGGGCTTTAGATTGGGAGTCAGGAGACCTGGGCTTGAACTTGATCTCTTACTGTGTGGTTCTGTGACTTTGTGGACAACCCTTAGCAGCAAGAATAAAAACTAGGAACAGTATTGACTGCCCAGATGGGATAAAGAATGTGAAAATGCTTTGTTAACGTAAAATAAGAGGCTTTCTTTTTATTGTTGCATGCCCACCCATCACTACAGCTTTGTAAGAAACCTTGGGAACTAGATGTGATCCTAATGAACATGATTTTTTTGTTGTTGTTCTTAATGAATGAAAAGGTGAAATTTCATGGAAATATTGATTTGAAATTTCCTTTTAAAAAATAAGAAAAAGGTAATTTTCTTATTAGCATATTTTTCACATCTCTGAATTCACCAGGATAAATTATCCCATATCTATTTATTTGCTAGGCGGCAGATGAGCCTGCCTAACTTTAATGTGTGAAATAAAGCCAGATATTATTTCGGATGACACAGACTAAACCGTGGGTTAGCACTTTCCTGGAGGGTAGATTCCAGTGCAACTGGCATTCACTGGGGGAGCAGCATAAACTCAAGACATTTTTCAATTTTAACTGTCATAGCCCAATAGAAAGACTTCCCTCCATTCTGCCATATTCTTTTCTGCTTCTCTTGTCTGCAGCTGTATTTCCTCTAAGGTTTGCCCAGGATCTGCTTTCTCCTGAAGACTTTCCCAAGTGCCCAGAGTGAAAACTCCACCTTCAAAGGATTCTTTCCCTGGATCCTCACAGGCTGCTACAGGTGGCAGTAGTTTTGTGCAGTTCTTTCATTTCCAGTGCACAGATGTTTCTTGCCCATCCAAGCTGTACGGCCTCTGAGATTCCGCCTTTGCCTTGGAAGCTGTGTGTATACTCCTGGCTATAACTAACTTGCCCCTGAGGTGAACAAAGAAAGCTTTACCAAGGCCAAAGAGTCGCTTTCCCAGTAACTCTCACTGGGGAAACTTTCTCTAGACTTTGTCCCTCTTGGTGAGGGTGATGAGGGCAGGTCAGTGCCTCCAGTCACATTTCTTCTGGTGACTATTTTTCTCTCATTAATTGTCCTGTCAGGATTAAGAATAGCTCACAACCCAGCGGCAAAGGCTAACATGGACAGTTTTGTTCTTTCCTCCTTTTTAAAAATTCTTACTCTACTCTTTGGTCACCCTCCAGTGTCCTTGCTAAATATAAGCACCTTTCTGATTAGGTGTCACTGTTCTTTAAAACAGGATGAAATAAGAGACTGCTCTTAGGTGTGATCATTATGATTCCCAAAGAAATATTAAATTGTGAGGGCCACATTTGGCAGAGGCAAAACTCAATTGTGTTTCAGTGACAATCTGAGATGCACCATAATGTCCAGAGGTTTAATTAGGGCACGTAGGATTGCAAGAAACCTAGCCAAATTGTGCAAGTCAAAAGATAGAATAGAGATTAAGGGGGCTCCACTAGCCTTTCCAATGCAGTCAGCATGATAGCCTTTGTGTAATTTATGAAGGGTGTACCAGACTAAGGAATTGCTACAATTGAAAGGTAAAATTCTTTTCTTCTCCTCAGGCAACGGTGAGGGTTAAGAGAACACGCCTAGACTCTCAGAGCTGAGAGACGAGGTGGAAGGTGGTTTCAACTCTAGTGGAATACAAAGATCATAACCCGTATGTCTAAAATTGGGGCATCAGGCCCTGGGTGGTGACCCAAAACAAATTTCCTCAGACTTTACAACACAGTTACAAAAAGAGCATTTGGCAACTGTCCTGAGAGGAGGCTCTGAGAAAGAGCTCAGCAACCCAGCCAAATATAATCTCCTTTCAAAATTAGGTCAAAGTTGTCGGATGTCACTGAGGACTTAAGGCTAAAGTCAGAGCACTGGCCAATCAGTTTGTAAACAATTCCATTGGTGGCCTCTTTCAGAAACCAATCCATGGGATTTATCTGCCTGGTTGGCAATTATGTCTTAAGAATGTATATGAGGGAGAAACTAGAAATCTAAGCTTGTGCCCCCTACCACCAAAGGAAATCATTCCACACTCCAGAATTTTCAATGACTTTTCTTTCCATGGCTTTCATATTTCAATTTCCTTCCAATTTTAGAATCATCTCATAACTACTAAAAAAAGACTAGTACCTAAGTAAGGTTATGACTAGCTCCCAATGCCAGGCTTTCTATAGTTTGGGAAATGGTGAACCTCTACCCCAGCTCCCAGATACAATCACGCCAGACCCCTGCCACCCAACTCCTTCCATCCTCTAGTCTTCTGAGCCTCCGCAAACACAGATGAGATGATGCCAAATCCATCACTGACATCACTGTTAGCAAAAGATGAGCCTGTACTCTACCAAGATTTAGTTCCAATGACAGAATAAATATTACTTGTAACTTTAATCCTTTGGTATAGCCCAGTTCCAGGAACTGAACCAATGGGCTATTCCCTCCTTCAGTGGTTGACCTTGCCTTATTATGTGTATCAGAGGTGTTGGTACAGAGATGAGATGAGGTGAGAACATGGAAGGGAAGGACTGCAGTTCCCTTGACTATCAGAAATTCTCTTTTTATTACAATCAGATAGGATGAACCATGCAAAAGAGCTTTGAAAATAATAAAGTGCTAAGAAAATGCAAGAGCATGATAGAAATATTACAAGGGATAACTTGTCACCTATTCCAAACAAAAATTGAATAAAAACTATTGTTAGACCTTAAATTCAAAGTCCAAAAGAGAGAACTGAAATCAAGCTAAAATAAGTTTGTGGAAGAGGCAACAGAGCTGTCCAAAGGGACCAGGTGCTTGCCAACATTTTCTGCCCCTATTTGATAGGCTGGTGTAATGCATACCTCTGGCCACAAGACAGCAGCAGGGTTGACAGACTGTGTAGCACTTTCATCCAAACTGCTTAGGAAGAGAGATGGGTTCCCCACACTTCCCCACCTCCTGCTTCAGGTGATCCTGGAAACCACATCTTGAGATGGAAGGAACCTGGATCCCTGAGTCACCAGATGGAAGAGTATCCTCTCACTGGAATGCAAGGCTTAGTGTGAGGGCTGAGGCTGTATCTTTAAAAATACACTCACTGTATTCAATTTCTTCAGAAACAGTGCTCTTTAGAGTTGCTCATGATGAAAAAAATTGATTTTTAAAAAATAACATAATTGTCTTCATCTGTTTTCTGTTGATATTAACATAATACCACAGACTGGGTAAATTAAAAAGAAAAGAGATTTATTCTGGCTCATGGTCTGGTCCAAGATTGAAGGGCTACATCTGGTGAGGGCCTTCTTGCTGGTAGAGTCCCAAGATGGTGAATGATATCACATGGAAAGAAGGTGTGAGAGACCTGGCTAAACTGGCCTTTCTAGCAGACTTACTCAGGATAACCCATTAATCCACTATCACATTAATGAATCCATTCATGAGGGCAGAGCCCTAATCACCTCTTAAAGGTCCCACCTGGTTCTACTTCTTAACAACTCATAATAGGGATTAAATTTCAATATGAGTTTCCTTTCACAGGGAACAAACTGTATTCAAACCATAGCTGTAATTCACGTACCATGTCTATACCATCAATGATCTAGGTAATTAAGGAAAAAGAGTCAATCCTACATTAGAAAACATTTTATACAGTGAATAAATTTCTAACCTAATGGTTCAGTAGATTAAAACAGCTGACTTTGGCATCCAAGGTCTCATTCTGATCCAGTCATTTATTCTAAGACCTGAGTAATTCAATCTCTTCTCTCTGCTTTGGTTTTAAGATGTAGAGGTGGACCTGCCTCAGAAGGTTTTGGTGAGCAATAAAAATAACTGTGAAGCACTTTTCCGGCACAAAATGCTGCATAAATGCTTAATGATTTCCTTTAATGATATCATGGATGGGGCATTGTACTTTTAAGTGAAATATTTTCATTTGAGTTATAGCATGTAATATTCTAGATGTCAAGGCCTGATGGCTGAAATAAGGATTCTTTGTTTTTTCTGGAATCCAGATAATTTAATCATTTCTCCCTCATTTCAAAAATTACATCTAATTAACACAAGCAGGAGTTGGATCTTACAGAGGAGGCTAATGATGGGCTATATAAAGAGAAGGGACTTCGTCAGATGCCATGGATGATGCAGTCATAAGGCCATCAGTTTTGTTCATGAATTCTGCTTTGGAAGAAAAACACTCAGTTGGACTTTCTTGTTTTAATTTAATTTGGAAAATCATTGCTTTCTATTTTACTGAGCCCAGTTCAGAGTCCCAAAGGGAAGGTATTTCCCTTCTAACAGAGGTGGGCATGTTGTTCTCTAAAGCAGAAAATAAAATATTTGGTCAAATATAGCCATCCACTATAAAGAGGATCCAATTCTCTGAAATTAGGTAAAGAGTAAAAAGGGAAAAGGGTTGGACAATGTCTTGGAGACAATAGTCTTCAGGGGTTTTTTTTCTCTCTTATAAAAATGTAGTTATGGAAGCTTTTGTTATTTTTTTTATGTGTGTCCTAGAATAAGTGAGTTTGAGAAGCTCTCCCCTACTGACCAGTCTGCGAACCTCTATAGTTCACTCACATAGATGTTATATCTGACTCATTCCAACTCTCCAATGCCAGATGTGGTCTCTCCCCTTCCCATTCATCCTCTCTTAGCAGCTACAGATGCATACTTTGTTCCAGTCTGGTACAATGCAATTAACATGATCTCATGTGACTCATATGATAGTCCTGTAGAGTCTAAATTATTTATCCTACATATCAGATGAGGAAATGATGCTCAGTGCAGTTAAGAAATTTACCCATGGTCACAGAGCTGGTTTGAAGCAGCTCCTGAATGCAAACTGGGCCCAGCTGCTCCCAGCGTGGGCTGTGGACCCCAACACTTCCCTGTCTCTCATACAACTTCCTTCTCACATGGTGGAAGAAGGGAATGAGGAAATGGAGGAAGGAAAGAAAGGTTACTACCACCTCCTTTTCTTAGAAAACAAGAAGGTTCAGACTTGGAAACAACCCTGCAGATGTCCCAGCCACTTTTTAGAAAAGAAAACAGATTTCTCAGACAAGTGAACAGCTTTCTCAAGGTCATGTAGCACAGCAGGGTATATTGAGCCTGGAACCACATCCAGGATTTCCTACTTTGTCTTTCCACCATAGTACCCCACCGCAATCTTGACAAATAACACATTAGTCAATTTATCTCGTAGTAATAAAATTGTGTAAATAATTTAAATTGTCTCAAAGACTTAGAATAGCAGAATGTATAGATGGTAAGACCAACTCTTACAAGTATTCATTGTGCCTTTGACCAACATTTCAGAATATCTGCCATGTGCAGTGCTGTGTGACAGTGTTCAGCATACAGAGCTGATCTGGTTGAATGGGTCTCTGCCAACACTGAGCAGTTTCCAGCCTAATGAATCTGATAATTTAAAGGATTTGAATCTTCTACCACACACTATGGATCAAGAGGGGGGAAAAAGTGAAGCTGATCCCAAACATTGATTCTTTTAATACTATTCACTGTATGCACAAATCCTTCCTAGTTTCTACAAGACCTGAACATTTTAAATATAGGGAGGCAAGGCACTTCATTCATTCATCATATATTTGTTATCCATTGACTGTGTACAAGGAAATTTCTAGGGATGCATCACTAAACAAAACAGACAAAAACATCTCCCCTCATGGAGATTACCCTCTAACTGGGAGAAATGGGCAGTAACCACAATGAATGAGCAAATTAGATATTAGTTTAGGTGAGTCAGTGAGAGAAAAACAAAATGGCAAAGGCAAGGGGGATTCGGCATTCAAAAGGGAAGAGGGGCAGATGATCCTTTCAAATAGGATGGCTGGAACGGGCCTTGCTGAGAGTACTGGTGCATACTTACAGGTGAGGTAGGTAGCCTGTGGATGTCTAGGTAAACAGCATTCCAAGCCCAGTGCAGTGGCACACACCTGTAATCCCAGTGGCTGAGGAGGTTGAGGCAGGAGGATCTCAAGGTCAAAGTCAACCTTTGCAAAAGCGAATCTCTAAGCAACTCAGTGAGACCCTGTTTTTAAATAAAATACAAAATAGGGCTGGGGATGTGGCTCAGTGGTCAAGGGCCCCTGAGTTCAATCCCTAGTACCCAAAAAAAGAGCATTCAAGGAGAGTAGATAGCCAGTACAAGGCCCTAGGCAAGAAGCAGTAAGGAGGCCATTGCCCCTGAAGCAGAGGGAGCAGGAGAGAAAATAGGAGTCAGAGGGAGCAGGAGTGCATCATGTAGGCCTTGAAGCAGGAAGTTTTAGTTGCTGGTAAGGACTGGCTTTGCTCTAAGTGAAGTGGAAAGCCCCTAAACAGTTGTATGCAGAGGAGGGATATGACGGGATTTAGGCTTTAAAAGAATCATTTGGCTGCTACAGTGAGAACATACTTCAAGGGTGGAGGGTAGAGGCCAAGAGACCAATTAAGAGATACTGAAGTAGGGTAGCCCAGACCCGGGTAATAGCAGAGGAGGCAGGAGGCTAGCAAGGAGCCTGGAATCTGGATACTACAGGTTTTCCTGGCAGATTGGACTGAGGGTGTGGGGGGTGGGTGACGAGCCAAAGAGAACCTCCTGGGGTGATGCCAAGGCTTTTAGCCTGAGCTGCTGCAAACAGAGGTGTTGCTTCCTGAGGTGGGAGAGTGTGGCAAATCCAGTGGTTCAGGGTGGCTAAGGAGAGGGTGAGCAAGCCATTAAGATGGGCCTGAAGGGTGAAGGTCTGCGCTGGAGATAGGAATTTGGGGGAGTTCTCCCTTATGGTCCAAGACTGCTTTGGGGCTTTGCTAGCTGGCAAAAACTGGTGAGAACGACCCTCCCATTCAGATAATCTCATTTCCCCAAAGACGTGAAAAGGAAAAGAAGTAACCAATAGCAAAAGGATTGTTTGACTATTATTTATTTTTTAAAAAGCCCCAGAAACAGGGCTGGGGATATAGCTCAGTTGGTAGAGTGCTTACCTTGTAAGCACAAGGCCCTGGGTTCAAACCCCAGCACCGGAGGGGAAAAAAAAAAAGCCCCAGAAGTTTCTATTTTTAAATTTTATTTTTCTCAATTATGGTAATAGCTTTTGGCCAGGAGCCACAAGCCTCTGTAATGAAAATTCACAAATGTTCGGGTGGCAAGCACGGAATTTCTTGTGCACATGAACATATGAACATAGGCAGGACCAGAAAATACCACAGTCCATGAGGCCAGGCTCGTTAGTGCTATCTCTGGAAGACTAGGTTTCATGTCTTGAGGGCTAGCCTACCAAGAGCCCTGGATGCAAGGGGCGGGGGTAACTGAAACCACACTAGCAGATATTTGTGTTAGAGGTCTACCCTCTTGGGATCTACCATCTTTACCATGCTAATCTCAAAATGGGAAAAATGTCTGGGTTGTAGGGTACCCATGCCAGCCTGTCCTGGCTGCATTCTTTCATTGAGTAGCTGTGGCCAGCCACTGCAGCTCCATCCACACCCACAGGAGAAGGGAGTCCACCCAGCAGGAGAAGGCTGTGTCTGTTTCCAGGAGGATTCTGCACTTCCTCTCATTAGAGGAATTGCCTTCTCCTATGCCTCCTCCCACCCCCTACTACTGCCATGAGCACCTGAAAGTTTTTGGCCAGGAATCCAGTAGTATTCTGTGTGCCCTCTGAAAGGAAACCTGGTCTGGAGATCTTGCTCTATTGCTGCAGGGGGTTGGCAGCCATCATATGCATTTGCTTCATCCTCTGGGGATACAAGCACTGCAGGGTCAGAGATTCCGCCCTCACTGCACCGTGTGGTTAGATCCCGGGAGACTTCAGCTTTGAGCCCTACACCAATGGGCGTTTTGATGTTTCCTTCCTTTCACAGGACTCTGGTTGCTGCAATCAGAATGAGATCTCTCTCTTTCTTCTCCCTCACCCTCAATCACACAAGTCTAGGTGTGTAAATACCCAATAAGGCCAATGTTGTGTGATGGTGAATCAGTCTCTTCTTGCTTCTGACTTTAGAATCCTAGGCAAGCTTACATGGGAGGCCCCATGCCTACACTTCCACAAATCAGTCCTGTTCTTTCTAAGCAGTCCTCCCAGGAAATTCTTATTCTGCTGGCATCAGTGTGGCTGCTATAATTGCTCATAAAGCCATCCATGGGACTTTGTGGCAGGCGCCTTTACTAAGCTCTGTAATTAATTCTTGGAAAGCCATAGAAGGGGCTTGTTCAGAGCACTGTTAAATCAAAAACAGGCTTCCTGCTGGCCTGCTCACATGGAGCCCTGATAGTTTAAAACAGATAATGAACCAGGCTGAAGAAAGCTCCTAACAATCATTCATTCCTACAGCAGTGAAATCTAGGTGTCACCCAAGATAAAAATACCATGCATGGGCCACCCAGATGCAGAGACCCCTGCTCCTTGGACACACAGAGAGACCTTGGAACATGAACTTTAACTATTGGCTTTAACTTCAACTTTAACTGGTTGGCTTCACATGATTTTCTTTAGCATTGTGCTTGCTTGTTTGTTTACTAATGGACACTAAGGTTGTTCTGATAATATTTCAGAAAGATGTGTGGATGTGACTGATGCGTATAATGTAGTCAGGGGCAGACTGGTTAAGTTGGTTGATGGGCCCTCCTCTACATGCATAAGCTCAGGTGGGGTAATAATAATAATAAAAGCCATAAGTTATTGAGTGACAGCTGTGTCAGTGGCCTTTGACCTTTTTGCACACATTCTCCAAAGAGCTCTAAAAGGACAGAGTGATTATTTCCACTGTACAGATTGAAGCCCTGTTATTGTTTTAGATATGAAGTATCCCCTAGAATCTCACATGCAAGACAATGTAAGAAGTTCAGAGGTTAAATGATTGGGTTATGAGAGCTTTAACATAATCAATGCATTAATCCACCAATATGAATTAACTGGGTGGTGGGGAGGCAGGTGGGGAGTGGCTGGAGGAGGTGTGTCATTAGGGGCATGATTTGGGGGTTTATGTTTTGTCCCTGGTAAGTGGAGCTCTCTCTGCTTCCTGGTTGCCCTGTTCTGAGCTGCTTTCCTCCTCCATACCTTTTTGATGGTGCTGTGCCTCACCTTAGGCCCAGAGCAATGAAGTCAGCGACCCATGTGATGAGATTTCTGAAACTGTGAGCCCCAAATAAACTTTTCCTTCTCTAAAGTTGCTCTTGTTAGGTCTTTTGATTCACAGCAACAAAAAAGCTGACTGAAACAAGCCTACTGTTATAATGTTCTCATATATCACAGATGGCTTCATGATAATACAGTAGAACTATGGTTGTCTTTCTCTAAAATAAATCTGTTCTAAATAAATCTGCTTTTGTAAAAACTTGGTTCCTTGAATACATTAATGACTAAATAAATAAGCTTATTGACTCAGTGAAACTAATATTTAGTCACTTTTTAAAGGTAACATTATTTCTCTATAGTAACAATTCTCCACTGGAGGTGTTTTTGCCTCTCAGGGAACATTTGGTAGTCTCTGGAAATGTTTAATTATTGGCAACTGGGGGAGGAGGTGTTTGTATCTAATGGGACCTAATGGATAGAAGCCAAGGATCCTTCTAAACCATCTACTACACACAGGACAGTTTCCCTACTCTACTCCAACAAAAAATTATCCAGATCAAAATGACAGTAGGGTTAGGTTGAGAAATCCTGATCTACGTGTAGCCAAGGTCAACTAATAGATCATCCTTTTTTATTGATATCTAAATTATAAAATATCAAACTTATAAAAGAAAATGGTTAATCCCATAAGATATGATAGTAAACTGCATACTAGAACTAGCCAAAGAGGCATCCTTTACATTCCAAAATCGAGACAAGACTCTAACACTAAAATTAAACCATACACATTTGGCTGGGAGATATCTGAGAAAGAGTGAGATGCCAAGTTCAGTCTTGGGTGTGGCAGTTAATTTTGAGCTATAATGTGAAATGTAAATCCACATTAAAAAAATCGGTTGTCCCCTAAGACCAGGGCAATTTCTGCAACTTCTCCATAGTGAGCAGCCATAGCAGATCATACGTGGGGGTCCTACAGGAGTTAATGCCGATGCAAGATGAGACCCCCTTTTAAAACATATGAGGTCCTGAGCAACTTAGCGAGACCCTATCTCAAACTGAAAGATAAAAAGGGCTGAGGATGTGGCTTAGTTGTTGAGAGACCCTGGGTTGAAACCCTGGTACAAAACAAACAATAAACCTCAAACAACCATATGAGGTAATTATGTGCCAAGAAAGATACTCTATCTACAGTCTAAACAAACAGTCAAATTCTAACCTGAGCAACTAAAAGAGCAATATTTCCAACTTTTAAAAATTTAAACAAGCATTTTAAATTGCTTGCAGAAATAAATATATTATCAGTAATAACAGTATTATGCAATCAGAAGAGACAGATTTGAAAATCAAGGGCCCAAATATTTTAAAATATTCATTGAAATAAGAAACTCCATAGATGAGTTAAACAGGAGGCTAGATAAGACTAAAGATAAACTTGGTAACTTGGAAGAGAAACCTAGAATTTCTAGGCAGATGGTAACCAACAGAAAGTGTGGCACTATTAATAATTAGTAAAAATATAATTCCAGGTAAGAGTCAACTGAATAGAAAGGTACTTTATCAAAAGGAGCCCATCAAAAACTTTCTACTAACTGTTAACTTTCATATATCTAACAAATGTACTTGGAAATACATGAAATGAAAATAGAGTTATCAGGAGAATTGATAGATCTCTAAGTCACTTCTTCTAAAAACTGAGAGATCAAGCAGGCAGAAACTGTGTTAAGAACTAGATGACAGGCTTTGTTTAAGGGATACACATGCAAATATGCATACACATGCATAAAAATATTTGTGCATACTACATACACATACATGAATATTCATGCATACTACACACAAATATTTGTACATACTACATAAACATACATGAATGTGTGCATACACAAAGATATGATGCTCTGTAGGTGTTTATACACAAATACATATGTATATATTATAGCATTATATGAATATTTACATAGAATCAGACACCACACAAATAGAAAGCACTCATTCTTTGAGTAAGGAGAACTTGAACCTGTACCAAGAAGGAAATTTCAATAAATTCCAAGAAACTGATATCATGCAGACCATGTTCTCTGTCCACAATAACATAAAAATTATGATCCAACAATAAAAATGAGAACAATTTGAAACTGAAAAATATTTATTGAAATAATGCATGGATTAAGGAAAAACTCATACTACTTCATCAATTGCTTTTGCCGCTTACTAATCTATCCTATTTACCCCATTTTTGCAAGACTATTCTAAAGTACGACTTGGAGGGTAGTATCACATTATCATATGTGGATGGCATGCAATTTACTTAACCAGTCCCTTATTTGGCACAGTTATATTATTCTTGATTTGTTTTGCTATTATAATAATACTATAATGAACATGAAGCAATATTTTACTTCATTGTTCACAAATGTATTTTGCAACACTTAGGTTCTTCTTTAATTAGAATAATCCAATTGGAAACCAGTTGTACATTTCACCTGAGAGAAGAATAGCCATATTGCTCCAGGAAAAATCAAGCCAGGTGATGAAGATTTGTGTCACCATTTCAAAAACAGAGAAAGGGGTCTGGTACCTGCAGAACAGATACTGCACCATCACTAACATCATCATTTACAGATCTCACATATCACTATGTAAGTGACAGATGCCAAGCCATTTCCTCTGCAGGTTTCTTCTAAATTGAAGTGAAAACTATATTACTAAAGTTAGAAAGGCTAGAACAATAAGGGTGATAGATCAAATAATGATATGAGTTTCACTGAACACAGAAAAAAACAAGTGTTTCCAGATAACTACACATCATGCAAAATAAACAATTCTGGAAATGAAAGAATGAGGCAAAACCAAAAGAAAGAAAAGTAGATGAAATTCATCAGGACTAAAATATATTGACAGTCCCTGGACAGAGGTATTAATTAAGGTGAGATGCATGTGAATATTGGTGCAAGTTGACATTGCCTGACTTGCAGGAGACCCCAGCCTGGCGTCAAACTGCCTTTACTACATTGCATGGTAGAGCGGGGTGACTTTGGCCAAATTCTTCAAACCTCAGTTTCCTCACCCTTAAAATGGATCTAAGGATGTAATAATAGCTTCTACATCATAGGGATGCTATAAGAATTAAATGCAAAAATCAATGTAAATGAAGGGTTTAGCACAGTGCCTAGCACATTAATGTGTGCTCATGAGGTGTTGGTCATTATTACATGAATTTCATAAGATTGAGGAAAGCCAGATGGTCCCCTGAGAGATGGGAACGGGAGCTAGCTATTGTCACTAGATATTGTCACTAAGCCCTGTGATACATTCTGTAGCTCATGTTAACACCAGGGCATAAATTGGGTTCTTTGGACCATTTTCTAAGTGTTCTCAATTCTAAGTGTAAAGTGTTATGAAATCTGGGTGCAAGTTTCCAGTAAAAGGTCGAGTTGTTAAAATAGATATTTAATGTATCATGGCAGAACTTACTGCCAAACTGAAACCAGTGAGCATGGGTGGAGGTTCACCTGAGACTTTAAGGAACCCAAAATCAGGTCACCTGGGCCACCCGAGCTACACCAATTGGAGGTCAACTGCATTTGCGCAAGTGGTGAGGATATAGATCCAACTTCTGTGATTTGGCAAAAATAATAAAATTGGATTTATATGTTTCAAATGCATTCCTTTGATAGTTACCAGATGCTAGAATATTGTTTTCTGAGCTTTTTTTTAAATAAGGATTTGGCTTTGGAATATGGAAATTCCCATGATGAGAGTCCTCTCAGGAAGAACTAATGATCCCTGAATAATAATCAACCCCTGAAAGTGCCTCTCTACCATGTCCATAAAACCCTTCCAATCGGAGATGGCTTCTGCTGCCATTCTGTCAAGATCCAGTCTGTCTCTAATAGACCTTTTTGTAGATTGTATTTTAGGTCTTATTCATTTATGAATTGAACCAACAGGTAATCTTTCCTCTTCTGAAAGCAAATCTAGTCTCTTTGTTCTCAAATTCCAAGTATAGTATAATAGTCTATAAAATTCTACATGGTCAAGATTTACATTTTCAGACATTTTTTTTATTTTCAAGAAAGGTGAAATGTCTGACTCCAAATACAAATAGAGGGCGTGAATGCCTCCCTGGGACAGGAGATTCTTTTCCATGGGGGACTTGAAGTAGTTGGCCCCTTCCCACAATTAGGACTGTTTTTACACCTCTGGTTAGAGGCTGGATGTTTTTCCTTGGCAGAGAAATGTATCATCTATTTTAATGCTGACCTGTGATGTTTTATTCACATTTTAAATCTTTTATTGCCTGTGGCTCCCATGAGATTTTCCCTTTTGTTAGCATTTTTTCTGATTGGTATTGATTCTCTATTTTGCCAAAGGGTTAGGAAAACTCCTGCCCTGTTGGCACGGTTGCAAAAAATCTGACTGCTGTTTTCCTCCCCACAAAAGAAGTATCTACAGCCATTTAATTATGTAGTTTATTTTTAAAGCAAGAATGAAAGAACCAGGGATCATCTTTCACTTAAATTCAGCTTAGCATGTTCTCAGAATGTTAAACATTCTCAGTTTCTTCAGTTATTGAAATGGAAGTCCTCGTCTAAAGAAAATGAGTGCATTTGGTTTTACCGTGTCTATGTCTATGATTTTATTGTATACTGCTTTCTTTTGTCAGATAGAAATAGAGTCCATAACCTTAAACATTGTCAAAAAGAAATAAATATGCTCTGGGAAAATAAAAATTCTCATACATTTCAATTGCAGAATAAATTCCCTATCTTCCACTGGACATAGACTACGTATAATGGTGACTCCAAAACTGCCTTAAATGCCCTAACAGAATCTGTTCCTGCATTTATATCCAGAAGATACTAAGGTGTTCTCTGGCAATTGAATTTTAATACGATAAAAAGTGTTACTAGTAAAATCCAAAAAATGATAAGCAGGGATATATCAAATAATTCATGTCACTAAAGGCCCAAGTAAATGTCTGTATCCAGAGGGGGTTGACCATCTAGGTTAGAGAGATGTTTCTTCAAGCTGGAAGACCTGTTCTGGGTCGTCCAGAGTTCCATCCACACACAGCCCCCATCTGGGAACTTGGTATTCTGGGTGCCTCTCTTTTTGTAGAAATCTGAAGCTCTGAAGCTCTAGTTTACTTCATGGCACTGCAGCTGATTCAAAGGCTTCTTACATGGAAGGAATTGCAGGTGGGGAAACCTGAAGGCAGGAGGCTGAATCCAGCTTGAGTGGAGATCCCTTTTCACACATGGAAAGGAAGCTGTCGGCCTGTTCTTTCATTGACCAACTCTACCCCAAGGAATGGATGCACATCTGACCCTCTGGGAATAGCTGAAGTTTTCCAACATGGCCAGTCCTCCCAGAACCCCCAAACACACACCCACAAACTCCCATGCTTTGCATTCTATAAAGCCACAGCAGAGAAATGGAGAGTTGATGCCTCCATTGGCTGTGGGACAGAGCACTGACTCAGATGCCCACTGCACCTCCCCAGCACTGCCTGGGTGGCAGCAAACAGCAGGGCACTTTCACTGGGGGCAACTCCAACTTCTCTACCAACTAAAGGGAGCTCTGGCTGTTCCTTAAGAGGAAAAGGATGGATCTGGACAGAGGTAGGAAACAAGAATGTCTCCACCTAGATCTACCAGACCTAGGTGGAGACGTAACTCCAAATATATACACTGAAGTCACAAAAGTCACAAAAAGGCACTACATGCCATACTTTCCTGCTGTTTTGCAAATTTTTTGTAATGATTGTAACTTAATTGCTAGTGAACATTTGAGCCTAGAAACACCATTGGCTTCATGTGCCCCACTGAAGGATCTTGTATCTTCCCCATCTCCGTGGTTATTTCTGGAAATTTCCAATGACTGCCACATCTATGAGACACCAACCTGCCTGCTTTTCCCAGAGTGTGGCTTCCTTGTGGAAAGCCCATGAGCCAACGAAGAGACAAGCCACACCCTGGCCTGGGCTGCTGTAATCCTGAGACAGAACACTTTCTTGGACTCGCTGTTGGGCATGGCAGATACTACCATGGCTCCTCAGTCAACCAGACATCCACCCTGCTTTCCTGAGATGCCCATGTTCCTCAATTAAGACTTAACTCTCATGAGGTTCCACAAGGAGAAACTGCCCCCTTCACATCTGCCTGCACCCACTGTGTCTATAGGAGTCTTGGAAGCTCTCAGTCTTTGGGGAGGATGGGGAGCTTGTTTAGAAATGTAGATCCTAGAGATCTGGATTCAGTAGTGTTGATGAGGGCCCAGGGAATCTGCTTGGAAACAAGCTTCTCAGATGGTTCTGAAGCTGGGGGTCTGAATAACACTGAAAAACATGGGAAGAGGCCACATAATGATGAGTAACACTGGGTTTTATACAAAGAAGAGTCAGAGAGCATTTGGGGAAACTCTGTAATAAAGAATGTAATGAGTAAAAGTGGCTATTACATATAGGGCTAAGAGAGTAGGAAAGAAATATGAGGCATTAAAATAGCAACCATGGCAAGGAATCACAATGTAAGGATTGCACAGGAAATTAACACTGCACTACCCTCCCAGCTTCTTTCCACCCAAAAGGAAGGGCTCCAGGAAATCATCCAGCAAACCACCCCTTCCCATTTACAAGCAGAAAAGTAGTATCTGCTGGAATAATCCATCATATGAAGGCATAAAATAACAAGTTTCATGCAGAGCAGTTCAGACATGGCATTTGTGATATGTGTTTCAGTGGAACCTTAGCTATTTTTTCAGTAACCCTCTGTTGCACACCCTCACTCCACTTACCTCTTCCCATCATTCTTCAACCCATCCTGTCTGCTCCATGACCAGGGTAAGGAATGGTCTCAAGGAAACAATAGGTCTGAAACAAGGAAAAGAAGAGTGGGTTTGGGCAGGTTTACATTCCTTCAAATTCCAGAGTATTTTAAATTCACAGAAAAGTCATTTTTTAAAAATCTCTTGTCAATCCTAAGTGAGGGTTAAGATACCCACTCCTCTCCCTTTGTGATGGCTGTTGTAATTGATTCCCCAAAATACACTCACCTCAGATGACTGGTCCCAGTCAATCAGAATATGGTATTCCTGGACAATGGATGTCCAAATTGTGCCCCATTAGACTAAAGCAATGCTGTCCATAAAAATATTGCAAGTTTTATATATAACTCAAAATTTTTGATAGCCACATTTAAAAAAAAATGAAAATTAGCTTTTCAAATATACTTATGTAATCTAATATATCTAAAATATTATGATCAAAACACATAGTCAGCGGGGTGAGGTAGCACACAACTATAATCCCAGCAGCTCAGGAGGCTGAGGCAGGAGAATTGCGAGTTCAATGCCAGTCTCAGCAAAATCGAGGTACAAAGCAACTCAGTGAGACCCTGTCTCTAAATAAAATACAAAATAGGGCTAGGGATATGACTCAGTGGCTGAGTGCCCCTGGGTTCAATCCCTGGTACCGCCCCCCCCCCCAAAAAAAAACCCCAAAACCACAGTCAACATAAATACATGAGATATTTTAACATTCCTTTTTTCCAAGTCCTAAAAATTTAGTGTGTTCTTTTTACACTTACAGTACATCTCACTTGGAATATTCACATTTCAAATGCTTGATAATCACATATGGCAGTGGTTACCATAACAGACAATGTAGGACTTTAATTCCATTGTAGAGTGGAATAGAGATAAAAATGAGGTCCTTATCCTCCTCTGTCTGTTTCTCTTCTTCCTTCCATGAGGATATGCATAAGGACGTGCATTGCCTCTGTGGCTACTGACCACCATCTTATGACCATGAGGAGATCCAGAACTGGATTCCTATGTCCTTGATCACGTAACCAAGCTTTGCTACTCCAGCGTCTGCCTGCCTCTGAACTCCCAGTGATGGGAGACAGTACACATAATATTTAAGCCATTTAGAGTCTAGTTTTCTGTTACAAGCATCAGAAGACCTGATAACCTATAAACCTAATCCATACTGTAGCCACAAAGAACTATTTCTAATCCTTGTAGTGATAGATTTTTTTGCTATATCAAAGAAGTGGGCACCAGCCAAACATACTTCTCTTCTAAGCCACAAATTGGGAGAGCCAATAAAACTCTAAGCCACCAATAGTCAGGTTTTTGCTGTTAAAGTCTATTTTGGCTCATGGTTTCAGAGATTTCAGTCCATGGTCATTTGACCCTGTTGCCTTTGGATGTGAGGTAAGGCAACACATCATGGTTGGGGAGGGATGTCTGGCTCACCTCATGGTGGCCAGGAGACAAAGAGAGAGAGAAAAGAGAAAGGACCAGATTTCCAATATCTCCTTCAAAGGCGCTACTCCCATGATCTAACTTCCTTCCACTAGACCCCACTCCTAGAAGGTTCCACCACCTCCAAATGGCACCACAGGTTGTGATCAAGTCTTTAGTCTACGGGCTGTTGGAGGATATATCAGATCCAAACACAGTAGCCACTTATTTCCCTGAAGACTCATAACTGTACTTTCTTTTGCTCAAACGTACTGTAGTCTTTTTTATAAATTCAGGTAACATTTTATATTAAATATTGTAGAAACAAAAAAGTAAACTAATTTCCTTTAAGCACTGTGTTTCAAAACAAATAAGCTCACCCTTGGATAAAGACATAGTCACTCCTTGGATTATATGCAAAGGAGTTAAAATCAGCATATTACAGTGATGCAGCCACATCCATGTGTATAGCAGCTCAATTCACAATAGCTAGATTGTGGAACCAACCTAGATGCCCTTCAATAGATGAATGGATAAAGAAACTGTGGTATATATATGCACAATGAAATAGTATCCAGCCATAAAGAAGTGTAAAATCCTGCCATTTGCAGAAAAATGGATGGAGTTGGAGAATATCATGCTAAGTGAAATAAGCTAACCCCCCAAAAAACAAAGGCTGAATGATTTCTCTGATAAGTGGATGATGATACATAATGGGGAGGGAAGGCACGAATGGAGAAAGGATAGGTTGTATAGAGGAAAATGAGGGGTGGGGAGGGATTAGGGGGAAATAGGGTGACACAAACATCGTTACCCTATGTACATGTGTGATTACACAAACTGCGTGACTCTACCTCCTGTACAACCAGAGAAATGAAAGTTGGACCCCATTTGTGTGCAATGACTCAGAATAATAAAAAAATTAAAAATTGGGGTGTTTTGATACACTATTCTCTTACATCTTGTGGAAAACAAAGGTGTTTTTATAATTGTCATTAGTTTGCTTTACCAGGGATCTTTCTGTCTTCACCAAGATCTGAGTTCCCATCTAAGGTCCTTCAGCGCAACCTGAAGGACTTCCCTCCCCCGGGGCACCTCAGGTGGGGACCAACGCCCTGAGCTTTTGTTAATTAGGTGCTGTGATTTGAATATGTGTGTCCCTCCAAAACTCCTGTTGACAGTTCAGCCTCAGTGTAACAGTTTGAGAGGTGGTGAGGCTAGGAAGCTCCAACCCCAGGGATGGGAGGTACACATTAAGAGAGCTTCTCCAGCATGTGCAAGGACCTGGTTCAGTTCCCAGCACTGTGAGCACCCACACACACAAACACACACACACACACACACACACACACACACACGTAATCAGTACATTTGTTAAGCTGGGTGCAATGATGTCTGGTTGTGTTTTAATTGGCTTTTCTGTTGCTGTGACCAAAGCACCTAATAAGAACAACTTGGAAGAGGAAAAGATTCTCTGGGGCTTACAATAGCTGAGCAATTGAGTTCATAGCTGACTCCATTGCTCTGCCCAAGGTGAGTCCATCATGGGGGAAGGGCCCAGGGGAGGAAAGCTGCTCAGTTCAGGGCAGCAAAGAACAGAAACCTTGAGTGTACCTATGATGAGGTCTTTCAAAACCACAAAGTTATTACAGATTTTCAGACTCAAAATGAAAAGACCCCTGAAGTATCCTATAAATTTTAATCTCTAAACAAGTAAATATCAGCCTCAACCCACTAAAGCAAAAAACCTTCCAGAGCCCTTTCTGACTGGGATTATGAGAGTGGAAAAGATCCTAGAAGGCCCAAAGTGAGATGACCTCTGGGGGTTATGCCCAGGTGTGACTGGGTCATTGCTTGCTCTGACCTCACAAGGAGTCATTGTGATGGAATTTCCAACTGCAGGTATAAAAGAGAATGACCGCAGCTTGGTTCTTGTCCATAAGTACAGGAAGCTCTTGGTGGTGACCTGTCGGACTCCCAGATAGATAGTACGTTTGGTGGAGGTTGGTGGTTGGTGGCTGGTGGTTGTGGTCTTTGGCTATTGGGTTTTTTGATTTGGGGTTTTTTTTTCCCCTTTGTTATTTTGCTTGCTTTTGTTATTTGGGTTTTTATTTTGGTTATTTGTTTTAGTTTATCTATTTATTTTTTTTAGCTATCCTAGGATGGCAGTCCATTTTAGGATAAGTGAGAGTAGTGAGAGCAGGGTAGAGCCCCAGGGGCCGGGCTCCTATGAGCCGGCCTTGACGGACCATTACGAAGTTCTGCAGGGCATTGGGGAAGGGGGCTTCGCCAAGGTGAAGATCGCCCGCCATCGCCTCACGGGGACACAGGTTGCGGTGAAAGTCGTGGAAAAGAGAGACCGGACCCTCCCCTTCCTGTGTGAACCTGATGTGATGGCGGGCTTGGATCACCCACACGTGGTCCAGCTTTTCCAAGTCATTGAGACCAACAGATATCTGTACATCGTCATGGAACATGCAGGTGGGGGACATCTACGGAGCCTCATCCCGGAACCTGGTGGCATGCCGGAGGAGGAGGCCCGCAGGCTGTTCCGACAGATCATGGGAGCCGTGCAGCACTGCCACGGGAAGGGGATCGCGCACCTGGACCTCAAGCCGGAGAACATCGTGCTGGACGCCAGGGGGAAGGCGAAGCTCATCGACTTTGGCCTGAGCACCCGAGTCACCCCTGGGCAGAAGCTCAGCTGGTTCTGCGGCTCTCTGCTCTACTCTGCCCCTGAAGTGGCCCGGCGGGAAGACTACGAGGGCCCCCCTGCGGACGTCTGGAGCCTGGGCGTGGTCCTCTACTACATGCTCACTGGGGTCCGGCCCTTCCTGGCCAACACCGCTCGCAAGGTGAGGAAGCTGGTCACCGAGGGAAGGTACGACACTCCCCCACACGTTCCCCAGGGAGCTCAGAGCCTCATCCGAGAGCTGCTGGCGGTGGACCTCACGCAGAGGCCCACCCTGGAGCAGGTGATGGGGCACCCGTGGCTGAGCCAGGGCGAGGAGGCCTCCCCCAGCCCTGGCGAGGCGCTGCCCAACCTCCCGGATCCCGCTCTCCTCGCCACCATGTTCGACCTGGGCTACGACCCCTACACCACCTGGGTGTCCCTGTCCAATAAGAAATTCGACGACGCCATGGCGACATATCTCCTGCTCAAGCAGCAGCGAGCCCAGGGGACAGGCTGCGAGTGCCGGGTGAAGCCCGAGTGCCGCCGGAGGGTGGTCGCGCCTCCCCCGTGCCCCGCGGAGCCTCCCGTCCTCCTCCCCAAGAAGTGCCCCAGCGAGCCTGCCCTTCCCTCGCCCGGGGAGCAGCAGCAGCCCCGGGAGGCCAAGCGGACCTGGCAGAAGGGTCGGGGCAGCGCCAGGGTGCCCGCCATCCGGGTCCGCTTTTTCCACGCGGACCCACCCCCTCCCAGCCTCGCCTCCCAGCACCACCCCGTGCCCAGCAGCCCCGACCCCTCCACGAGCCTCGCTAGGGGGGTCGCAGAAGACCGCAGCTCATCCTCCCCAGCAAGGCCTACCGAGGAATCCCAGGATGGCATCGGGCCTTGGAAGAGGGTGAGGAGGAGGATCTCCAGCTGCCTCAGACAGCTGTGCTGTGTACCCTGCTTCGGTCGGGCGGTGTTCAAGGACAGAGTGGCGCCACAGGAAGTGCCCGGCCAGCACCAACAGAACCAACGGACAGCCCGAAGACCCTGAGCTGTGCCACCTGGCTCAGGACTCTGCCCGGGATCGCACCTGGATCCACCAGGACTCTCCTCTGCCCCCACCTGCGAAGACGCCTCATAGAGACTTTGCCCTGGACACTTCCCCCTGCCCTGCTCTTGGTCCTTTCTCCCCTGCTTTGGGAGAAACTGATTCTTAATTTCTTTTTTTTAATTGTATAATAAAATTGATATTTCAAAGATTGAAAAATGGCAGTTTTGTTTTTGGGTGTTTTTGTTTGTTTGTTTGGTTGGTTGGTTGGTTTTTAAGAGGCAGTCCTCAGGGCAAAGGTCCAGGCCCAGCAGCCATCTTCTCCAGGGTCTGGACCACTGTGCCTCCCTTCTCAATCAGTATAGATCCTTGCTAACCTTGAGCCAGTGTAGATGGGGTCTTGATCCCCTTGACCTAGGGTAGATGGGCATTCTCCTCTTGAGCCAGTGTAGACTTGATTCACTTTGAGTTGATCATCTTGGCCAGAAGGAATCCTTTTCCTGGTCTTCAGGCCCCTCCCTGAAGTGTGTGGGCAGGGTGGGTTGCAGCCGTTGAAGACACCTGTGGCAAGGCATCGGAGACTCCAGAGCCTTCTATGGCTTCATCTCCATGAGTCCAGGTGTAGGGAAGGCAGAGGTGAGCACGTGGGCAGGTGGGTAGGGGTGGGTCTGCCTGCAGCAGTGACTGGGTATCTGGCCACATGCAATGCACTCTGCCCACCCAAAAGATTCCTCTTAGTCAAAGCTAAAGGTCCTGGAGAGAGAACACATGGGATTTGGGGAGCAGAGATGTGAAATCTCAGGGATGCTACTTAAAGAAAAGCATCTTACACCCATGTGGAATTGCTCGAATCTTTGGGTTCTGTTGACAGTGAATTTTGTAAAATGAAGTGCACACAAATAAAAAGAAACACTCAGGATAGGAGGCTCTGTGCACCCTCCAGCCCTGGCATCTCTGCAGCTCTGGAACTCCAAGAGAGAAGTTTGTTATGGGGCACAACTTAAGAACAGACCAATCACCACTGAGAAGTCCAAGACTGAAAGATTTTATTAACCGGCCACCTGAGTGTCTCACACAACACCTCAAAAATGAATATTGGGAGAGCAGCCCCAACCATAGGGTTGTAGGGTTTTTTATATCATGTAAGTATATCAATCGTAAGTGTCTGTTGCTATGATTTAAAATTACAAACTAACATCATAAAATCTGAAATCATTAGCAGAAGGGGGAAGTGGGTCAAAATGACCTTACTTTGTACAAATTAAAGTATGGTTACTAACATCTAGACAATCACTGCTAACATCACTGTTGACATGGTACGTTGTTTAGGAAAATCAGAATCAAAAAGAGAACAATTTTTCATTATACAAGAATTGCCATTCTGTGTTGCCAAACATGTCATGCTAAGCAACTGATGATGGGTACAGAGGCAGGTTGTTCCCATGCAAGAAGCATTTCCTACATGACATGGAGTCTCAGGGTAAAATGGAGTCTGTTTAGTCATTGCCCATATAGCCTGGCCTGTAACATTTCCATGGAGCCAATTCTGTCAACCTGTCACACGTTTTTCAATAAACATACTCTATCATGCTGTTTTAAACATATGTTATTTGTAGGAGTAAGAAGATGGAAGAATGAGTATAACCATGTTCACATGACATAGGTTTTTTTCCATTAAATTTATTCAGAAAATTGCTCTTAATCTTTAAAATACAGTTGTGAAAATCCTAATTTTTGTAGCATTTTGATAATGTTAAGAAGGCAGCTCTCTAATGGACTTTGTGGTATTTCAGTGGAAAATGCTGTGTGCATATCACGCCCATGGTCACAGAAATGGCAATTGATCCCTCAAAATGGCAAAATGTTTTCTTTTTTTGAGAATTTTTTTTAACACTGAAGACTCTGGACTCTGGGCCATCTGAGCTGAAATACCTGCTTTAACCTCCCTATGCCTCCATCTCATAAACGTGAAATGTGGGCAGTAATAGGTCCTTCAGAGTGGACTAAAGGTTCAATTAAGTGATAAGTCGGACATTGCCCTAGACCCATGCTTACCACCATCCCACAAATGTTCATGCGTATATAATTTAATGAAGAAACTAACTTTCATGATTACACCGTTTTCCAAGTAAGGCCTCATTTTGGGAAAGTGTTGGGTTTAATTAACTAAGGCTACCTTTGCTTCATGTGATATAAAATTTCCTTCCTGATCTGTCCAAATTCCCAAACATATGGTCATTTTAATCTGACCAGAATCACTAGAGAGTTAAGAAGATGTGAATTATTGTAATCACAAATGGAGGTTCTTCAAAGGCATTTGGTGGAATGAATATGAAGTTGTATAATAGATGTATAAATGCTGCAAAAGCAGACTGAAATACTTTGATATCAGAAGGAGAGAAGGAAAGAAGGGTGTGTTTAGCATGCACATTTAGAAAAACAGACAGGGTTAGGGTACGGCTTGTATGGGTCCTGGGTGTCAGTACACCTAAGGGCTTTGGCCCTGGGCTCCGTGTGCTGCTGCACCCAGGAAAGAGCCTTCCACATCCTTGGAGAGGGTGGACACAGCAGAGGGGCAGCCTGGGACCATCTCGGTGGCTCAGCATCTTTCTACCTTGTGCATGTGACTGGGAGTGAGAAGCAGATGAAGCTCCTTGCTCTGTGATATCATTGCAGCCTTCTATGGAGAGTTTCAAAGTAGATGCCATGCTTCTAAGAATAAACCATAGCTACCTTTAGGGGTCACTGGTCACCCTGTGTATACTATGAGCATCTGTTTTCAAAGACAGCAGCATGAGTTCCAGGATGGCTTAAACTCTACCTATTTCCAAATGCTTCTTAGACCACTCCTCATAGGACTCCATATTTTCTCTTAATTCATTTCTATACCACCTGCTCAAGCTTCAAATTTGTGTTCTCTAAAATACCCAGTTACTCCAAGTTGCTCTCTAAGTTATGTTGGAAATTCTACGTAGATTCCTTTCTTGGAGAATTCCCATTTATATCACTGTTTAGACTATGAGCATTTTCCAGACTTATCAGTCACCATGAATAAACAATGTGTATTTAGTAGTACTCGTGTTTGGGATACTTGACACTTAAGTTCAGGATTTTTATGTGGACTAAATAGAGAATGCACATAGTTTCTAATGCATAAAACATAATCAGAGCTCAATAAAGGTAGAGTGATTATCACCAAGCCTAGCTAAAGGTCCTGCTGTGTCCTGAGCAAAGCCCACAAAAGTAGACTATAGCTGAATCTGTCAGCTGCTCCTGGGTGACAGTATGGGAGTGGATATGGTTGTCACATCCTTTTTCTCTTACATGGTAATTCATTTGGGGTCACTGATGTGACTGCAGGTAAGGATGGGGTACTGGGCACAGCTGACAGCCTACAGGACTCTCAGGCACATCAGTTTCTGGTGGGATAGGCAGGATGCACCACCTGTGGCACTCAGTCCCAGGTGTGTACACCAGGTCAACCAGGACACACCTCTGATTCTCAGGGGTCACTCTGAATTGCTTTGATGCCCTGCTGGATAGGATGTAGGGTGTGTAGGGTGACATCAGAGTCCTGGCATTCCACATTGTGACCTCTTTCACTCCCCAGTGCCAGTGAGTCTCAAGTTCCAGGATCTCTGGGCCCTGAGCCAAGGCCCTGGCACTCACCCTACTTATTTTCTAAAGACCCCTGTTGAGGCTAAGAAAGAGTATCTCACAGGAGTCCTTTAGCCCCAGACACCATGTCCCTAACAATCTACCTCCTTAGGAATCTACTGTGTTTCCCTGGTTCTGAGTCTTGCAGAAATGCCAGTGGATGTGATCCTAAGAAGGAGGGCTGTGGGGTGGATGGAAGTCTGGTGCAGGTCACAGCTTTGGGCTTGCTGGCCCAACTGTGGCCTTTTATTCTGTGCCCAACAGCTTTGCCTGAACAGAACATGGGTCTGTCATTGTTCAGAACTTAGGAAGGTTCCCTGCCCCTGGTCCAGCCAGTGCCAAGGGTTCCTCTCTCAAACTGGCATAATCCATGATAAGCACAGGAAAGGAGGTAGAGTTTTCTGCCACCATGTGACCAGCACATTCCAGGCATGATGGGGAGGCTAGGGATCTGATTTCTCACAAGAAGTGAATGATAGACATCGAGGAAAATGAGGCCGAAATGGGATGAAGTTAATTAAGACAAGATTGCCCTCCACAGGGATTCTAGGCTTCAGTTTCCAACACTTAGGGGTGCAGGATTTTAAAAATGGCTGTAACACTCTAATACATGCCTTGCATCAAGGTGTGAAGTCTATGTCTCCTCCTGGAATCCTGGACAGCCTGGTTACTACTTCAAACAATAAAACATGACCTCCAAGGCTGGGCAGTAACAGGCAATGGGGCCTCTGCCTTGCCCGCTGGAGCCCTTGCACTGGAACCACAGCTGCATGGACAGGACTCACAGATGCACTCTGATTGACGGGGCTGCTGAGCTCAGTGTGCAGGACATCTCCACCCAGGTGCCAGGCACGTGATGGAGACTCCCAATGATTCTAGCTCCCTCATGTCCCCCTCTCAAGTCCCCCTCATGTCTTTGGGTCTTCCTACAGGAGATACCAGAGAGCATGAAGCAGAGACAAGTCATCCCCCCTGTACTCTGTCCTAACTTCTGACCAACAAAACCCATAACCATAATTCAATCAATGTTTTTCAGTACAAAGTTTTGAGGCACTTTGTAATTCAGCAAAAATATCCAAAACAGATTTTGATGATAGTGGAAGCCCCTTCCACTCCCATTCTGGAGAAGCTAATGTCCTTGAGGAAAAAGCAGATCTGTTTATTTCAGTTTATGCCAAATAATTCTCTTTTTTTTTTTAAGGATTGATGCTTAGCAGTGTAACATAAGAGGGCAGGTTTTAATGCAGAATGCACTTGTTGTTTGGTTCTGTGCACAAACAAAACACATGTGAAATAATGTGTATATTTTTTATATCATGAGAAAAACAGTTTTCCATGTACAGTATAAAAATAGGTTAAATGAGTGGAAATTTTTAGACACAAGTGTTTCCATGTATGAAAATAATGTCTTTATATGCTGTAAGACAACAGAAATATACAGTGCCCATTTACTATATGTATCAGGCCCTGCTCCAGACTCCTTACATCCTCCACCCACCCCTCAGCCAGCCTGCCACCAAATGAGACAGGGGCAAAAGACAGACATGTGATTGTCAAAGAAAAAATAAAATAAAATAACTGGCTGGAACTTCCCATCAACAGGTTGCTAACACTTCCGGGGGAGGGGAAGGATTGCACGTTCCAACACAAGCAATCACCCCCTGGATGGATCTGTTCCTGTTATGGTCATGTAGGTATGAGAAGAAAGGAAACTTAACATCTATAAAGGGGCAAGACACCCCTACTTCCATGGGTGCCAGATCTGCTGTGTCCTCTCCTCTTTGGAGGAGTCTCTCTCTCTGCTCTGTCTCTTCAATAACTACTACTTTTTACTCTTGCCTTATCACTTCCTCTGGTGTTTAATCTTCAATACCAGGAGAATGAGGACCTGATCCTGATTTTCAAGACCATTATCATGATCATACATCTAACTATTCATCCTTCCAGCCAGCCATGCCTCCACATACTTGTTGATCTGTCCATCTGTCTATTTTTCCATCCATCCACCCACCCAACCAATCAGCCAACAAAAAATATTAATCAACATTAAGTGAAAACTCCTAGGGATTAAGTTCTGTACTAGGTGCTGGGCATCCAAAATGAAATAAGATCCAGTCTCTGTTCTCATTTAATATAATTCATAGGCATCAGGGTGATATTTGCTTCATAGAATGAGTTTGGAATTTTCTATTTCATGGAATACTTTGAGGAATATTGGAATGAGTTCTTCTTTGAAGGTCTTGGAACTCGGCTGAGAAACCATCTGGTCCCAGACTTTTCTTGGTTGGGAGGCTTTTGATGACTTCTTCTATTGCATTGCTTCAAATTGACCTGTTTAAATTGTGTATGTTTTCCTGATTCAGTTTGGGTGGATCATATGTCTCTAGAAACCTGTCAATGTCTTCAATATTTTCTATTTTGTTGGAGTTTAGATTTTCAAAATAGCTTCTAATTAGTTTTGTATTTTAATAGTGTTTCTCGTGATACTTCCTTTTTCATCACGAATTTTAGTGATTTGAGTTTTCTCTCTCCTTCTCTTCATTAGTGTGGCTAAGGGTTTATCAATTTTGTTTATTTTTTCAAAGAACCAACTTTTTGTTTTGTCCATTTTTTGAATTGTTTCTTTTGTTTCAATTTCATTGATTTCAGTTCTGATTTTAATTATTTCCTGTCTTCTACTCCTTTTGGTGTTGATCTGTTCTGCTTTTTCTAGGGCTTTGAGCTGTAATGTTAGGTCATTTATTTTATTTGTTAACTTTTTCTTCTTTAATTGAATGTCCTCCATGCAATGAATTTTCATCTCAGTACTGCTCTCATAGCATCCCAAAGATTTTGATATATTATATCATTGTTCTCGTTTACCTCTAAGAATTTTTTTATTCCCCCAATGTCTTCTGTTACCTATGCATCATTCAGTAGCATATTATTTAGTCTCCAGGTGTTGGAGTAGTTTCTGTTTTTTATTTTATCATTGATCTCTAATACCATTCATTATGATCTGATAGAATACAAGGTAGTAGTATCTCAAGGAAAGAAATCTTCAGACCAATATCCCTAATGAACATAGATGCAAAAATTCTTAACAAAATTGTAGCAAATCACATACAAAAACATATTAAAAAGATATTGCACCATGATTAAGTGGGTTTCATCCCAGGGATGCAAGGTTGGTTCAACATCCAGAAATCAATAAATGTAATTCATCGCATCAACAGACTTAAAGTTAAGAATCACATGATTATTTCAATAGGTGCAGAAAAAGCATTTGATAAAATACAGCACCCCTTCATACTCAAAACACTAGAAAAAATAGGGATAGTAAGAAGATACCTTAACATTGTAAAGGCTATCTATGCTAAACCCATGGCCATCATCATTCTAAATGGAGAAAAACTGAAAGCATTCCCCCTAAAAACTGGGACAAGGCAGGGATGCCCTCTTTCACCACTTCTATTCAACATCGTCATTGAAACTCTAGCCAGAGCAATTAGACTGACCAAAGAAATTAAAGGGATATGAATAGGAAAAGAAGAACTCAAACAATAACTATTTACCAATGACATGATTCTGTATTTAGGGGAGCCAAAAAATTCTACCAGAAAATTTCAAGAACTCATAGATGAATTCAGTACAGGAGCAGGATATAAAAATCAACACTCATCAATCTAAGGCATTTTTATTCATAAGTAATGAATCCTCTGGAAGAGAAATTAGGAAAACTGCCCCATTCACAATAGTCTCAAAAAAAAAAAAATAAGACATTTGGAAATCAATCTAACAAAAAAGGCGAAAGACCTCTACAATGAGAACTACAGAACACTAAAGAAAGAAATTAAAGAAAACCTTAGAAGATGGAAAGATCTTCCATATTCTTGGATTGGCAGAATTAATATCATCAAATGGCCATACTACAAAAATGCTATACAAATCCCATGCAATTCCAATTAAAATCCCAATGACATAACTCATAAAAATAGAAAAAGCAATCATGAAATTCATTTGGAAGAATAAGAGATCCAGAATAGCTAAAGCAATCCTTAGTAGGAAGAGCAAAGCAGGACGTATCACAATACCAGACTTTCAACTATACAACAGAGCAATAGTAACAAAAACAGCATGGTATTGGCACCAAAATAGACAGGTAGACCAAAGGTACAGAATAGCAGACACAGAGACAAACACACATAAATACAGTTATCTCACACTAGACAAAGGTGCCAAAAACATTCAATGGACAAAAGACAGCCTCTTCAACAAATGGTGCTGGGAAAACTGGAAATCTATTTGTAACAAAATGAAATTAGACCCCTATTGCTCACCCTACACAAAATTCTCAAAATGGATCAAGGACCTCAGAATTAGGCCAGAGACCCTGCACTGAATAGAAGGAAAAGTAGGTCCAAATATTTACCATGTCAGCTTAGGACCAGACTTCCTTGACATGACTCCCAAAGCACAAGAAATAAAAGCAGGAATCAATAATTGGGATAGATTCAAACTATAAAGCTTTTTCTCAGCAAAGGAAACAGTCATCAATGTGAAGAGAAAGCTTACGGAGTGGGAGAAAATTTTTGCCACACACACTTCAGATAGAGCACTAATCTCCAGAATCTATAAAGAACTCAAAAAACTTTACACCAAGAATACAAATGACCCAATCAACAAATGGGGTAAGGAAATGAGCAGACACTTCAGAGAAGAAGATCTACAAGCAATCAACAGACATATGAAAAAAAGTTCAACATCTCTTGTAACAAGAGAAATGCAAATCAAAACAACCCTAAGATTTCATCTCACCCCAATTAGAATGTCTAGTATCAAGAATACAAGCAACAACAGGTGTTGGCAAGGATGTGGGGAAAAAGATAAACTCATACATTGCTGGTGGGGTTGCAAATTGGTTCAGCCACTCTGGAAAGCAATATGGAGATTCCTTAGAAAACTTGGAATGGAACCACCATTTGACCCAGCTATCCCACTCTTTGGCATATACCCAAAGGACTTAAAATCAGCATATTACAGTGACACAGCTACATCAATGTCCGTAGCAGCTCAAGTCACAATAGCTAGATTGTGGAACCAACATACGTGAATGGATGAAAAAACTGTGGTGTATATACACAATGGAATATTATTCAGCCATAAAGAAGAATAAAATTCTGGCATTTTCAGGTAAATGGATGCAGTTGGAGAATATCATGCTAATTGAGATAAGCCAATCCCAAAAAAACAAAGGCTGAATGATTTCTCTGATAAGTGGATAATGATACATAACAGGAGGTGGCAGCGAGGCAAGAATGGAGGAAGGATGGATAGTATAGAGGAAAATGAGGGGTGGGGAGGGGATGGGGGAACAAAAAATAATAGAATGAGACAAACATCATTACCCTATGTACATGTATGATTATACGAATGGTGTGACTCTACATCATGTACAACCAGAGAAATGAAAAGTTGTACTCCATCTGTGTACAATGAATCAAAACGCATTCTGCTGTCATGTGTAACTAATTAGAACAAACAATAAAAAAGAAAAATATTTATCACCAATTGCTGTGTCTAAATGCCAGTGTCATCCCTAAAATCACAGGTTGAAATCCCAATCCTATAGCCATGGTATTAGGAGATAGGACCTTTTAGGAGATGATTAAGTCGTGAAAGCAGAGTTCTCAAAAATAGGAATAGTATCCTTATAAAACAGGCCAAGGGAACTCTTTTGTCCCTTTCACTAGATGAGGATATAGCAAGAAGCTGCCATCCTTGAGAAAGTGGGCCCTTGCTAGACACCAAACATGCCCACAGTGTGACCTTGGACTTCCCAGCCTCTGTAACTATGAAAAGTAGATTTCTAATGCTATGAACTACCTAATTTATGGAGTTTTGTTATAGACATGTAAATGGACTAAGACACGAATCATTAGGGAAATGCAAATCAAAAGCATAATAATATACTCCTTCATGCCCATTAGGATGACTACCATTTAAAAAAACATAACAGGTGTTGGAAAGGATACGAGAAATCGGAGCCCTTGTGCACTGTTTGTGGAAATGTAAAATGGTGCAGTCACTTTGAAAAACAATATGAGGTTCCTCAAAAAGTTAAAAATAGAGCTATCAGGTAATTCACAATTCCATTTCTGAGTGTATATTCAAAAGAATTGGAAGTATATATGGAAGAGATATTTGTATACCCATGTTTATAGCAACATTATTTACAATAGTCAACAGGTAGAAGCAACCTGTGTCCATCAATGCATAAATGGATGAACAAAATGTGGTATATACATACAATGCAAAATTATTCAGTCTTAAAAGGAAAGGAAATTCTGCTGGATACAGTGGTGCATGTCTATAATCCTAGTGAGTGGGGAGACTAAGGCAGGATGATTGCAAGTTCAAGAACACCTTCAGTAACTTAATAAGGCCCTGTCTCAAAATAAATTAAAAAGGGCTAGTGGTGTGGCTTAGTGATAGAGACCCTCTGGGTTCAATTTCCAGTACTGAGGGGAAAAAAAGAGATAGAAAAAGAAAATAAAAGGAAAAAAAGAACACGGAAGGAAATTCTCACTCATGCTACAACTCTACAACTGGGATGAACCTTGACATTATATTATGTGAAATAAGCTGAGGTGTCTAAAGTCAAATTCACGAAGACAGAAAGTAGATGCACTTTCTGCATCTACTAGTAGTAGTTGATGCACTGGGCCAAAGAGCATTAGGAGTTATTGTACAATGGGTATGGAGTTTGAATTTTGCAAGATAAAGAGTTCTTGAGATGAATGGTACTGATGGATGGATTCACACTGTGTGAATATACTTAATGCCCCTGAATTGTACACTTAAAAAGGTGTAAAATGCTAAATTTTATATTATATGTATTTTATCATGATTCTTTCAAAAGTTGGTCTTAGTTCCTGTAAGATTCAATCATCATAACTCAAGACGTCTTTCTCAAATATAAAACTTCACTTTTTATTTTCAGTTAACCTAGGGAAGCACCCCTTAAAATATGAAGGAGCCCAAACAAGAAGGTTTCAACAACTCCAGAGGGAACAATGTCACTCTCAAAAATGGATTATTTTCTCTGGGAAATTTGAGACCTTGGACTCATCAATATCTCCTTTTTTATATCCATGTACTTTGTTAAAAACCTATTATGTGGTGGGCACCAAGGATACAGGAAGTCCTTGAGTTGAATCTATCAGATCATCTTATATTAAGAACCTACAGGAGCTAGACGTCAATGTCTGAGCAGAATTTGCCAAGAGGCAAAGATGGAAAATGACATTCTCAGAAGTAGTAAGACACTGTGCCAAGTCATATGCCTGTGAGAGAGCAGGACCCATCCTAGGAAATGGGAGACATCTCATTGGGGTAAAACACTAGATACCTGGTGTGTAGGTATGAAGGCATGAAGCCAGGGAGAGCAGGTCTCCAGCTCTCTTTCCTTCCTTGTTCTCACTTAAACAAGCTGCCTTTCCAATAATAAAGTTACCTCAGGGCACCTTACACACAGATCAGCAGTAATAGAATCTGGCATCTGAAAGTCTCTGTTGTTAGACAAAGACCCAAGGGTGAGCATCTTGGGCCAAGCAAGGATAATGCATGCCTGCACACCAGCCACCACTGTCTTCTCCCAACTCCACAACAGACATGACTAATCAATGAATGCACTTTTAACTTTTAGAACTACGCACAGTCTTGTACCTTCAACACAGCTTGCAGGCAGGTAGACCAGAGTATCAAGATAACATAGGAGATAAACTTGTTTAACATTTCTATCTCATGGAGTTACTTTTAGCATTCTTTGATGGAACAATGTTGGAAATGCAAGAAATAAAAGGTTTAACCACTTACCAACTCTAACGGGTTTACATCTAAAAGTTAGAATACAAGTTTAGGTCAAGGATGAATCTTCTCATGTTGAGGCTTACTTCTAGCTTATTAAAACTGGCATTTTTAAGTGGTTTCTACATGCCAAGAATCCAGTACACACTATACATATTTTGCCACGAGTACTGCTCACAATTATCTAGCATCTTTATTCTTAAGATAAGGAAATTATCATACAAATATCTGAGTGAACTACCCAAGATCATGAGGTTAGAAAGAAGTGAGGATTTGAACAGCTCTGACCTTCATCATTGCCACCACATTAAGCTAATTAATTACATAATAGGTATCACTTTTGTCTCGTTTTCCATTTAGATTAGGTACAGTCAAGAACTCAAACCTGCTCAAAAAAATCAAGAATATTCATGAAGTCAAAATATGGAGATCAAAGAGATATTGCCCACAAATTTTAAGGATATTTTATGCATAAAATTCAACAAACTAGCTAGTCCGAAAGTCTCACAGAGCTAGTAATTATTGATCTTTAAAGTTTTTGATGGGTTCAGAGATATGATGGGACTTCCATTCTGTTCTAAGAATCAGATGTTCACCATATTACATTTATTTACTATGTCCCCAGACAAGTTAGAAAAGGGCACTCTCTCCAGCATCAGGCATTCAACAGCAGTTCTGTTCATTTCAGGGGATCCCTCCCAGTCTACCAAGGGAGGATCCCGAAAGCTCTTGCTCCCTGTGTGCAATTGCTCTTACCTGTACTTGAATCAAATTGATCTGGGCTCAGTGCCTGTCCCACACCAGGGGACAGGGGGACACCTCTGCATGGAGAATGTGGCCTCACTCAAAGCAAAGTTGACCTTCCCAAATTCTCTATCCTAATTTATCTGTTTGTTTTCTTTAAGCTTTTCTTTTAAAGACACACATTATTATAGCAGAATTGCTTTATAATTCTTGCATTGAATTTTTAATTCCAAAAATAGTTACTAGGTATTACCAAAGAATTTCCCTAAAAATTAGATTATTACCCATGTCATTTTAAAATTTCCATTCTATATAAAAAGCCATTACCACCAATAAAATTACCTTTCAATATTTTTCCCACTTATTATGAATAAGTGGGTGTGTATTTGGCAGGAAGGCAACACAACTTCTATTATTTCCCCTTAGGACTTCAAAAGAAAACATTAAAGATCTATAGTCACAAATTGCATCTAGAAGTCACTAATCCTCATTTCAGAGCTGGTTAAAACACACCAAAGAAGGAGGAAGAAAGATTGATCTTCTTGCAGAGATAGTGAGTATTATATGAAATCCAGGGAGTCCAAATGATAAATTAGGGGTCACTGGTTCACTCTAAAACAGTTGCAGTTAGAGTGGACGCTCTGGGTCACAGGGTGTTCCATGAAAAGGGAGAATAGGGCTTGCATTCTAGTCCCAGCTCCACCTCTTCTGATCCATGTAGCTTTGGACCCTGATCAATAAAACAGAGATGAAAACATTGCCTTGCCTCCTGGCCCATAGGATTGTCATGAAAAGCAAATGAGATAATGCATATAATGTGCTTTGACAGCTATAAACAGTTCTGTTCAAGGTAGAGTTACTTGGGTCCTTGCAAAGGCTGTTTGCATTTACATTGCATTAAGGAATGCTAAAAATGTATATATTCAATTAATCCTTTAATAGCTTGCAATCAAGTCCCCATCTCTTTACACCTTGACACATTCTGAAGAATGTCTCAGTTAGAAGCTGAGAGAATTTGGAGGGAAAGTCACAAATGAACTAAAAGACAAACTGCCACATTTCATGTTTGTACCTCCTGTTTCCCTGACTGACCTCATTTACATGATAGATGCCCTCACCCCCACGCACAAAATTGCCTAAATATGGGACGTTTTTAAAAATCAAATCATATTATAAATGTACAGGGTTAGTTCACATTGAAAAGGCATACAGTAGTCAACCCTTTGGAAAGTGAATCATTATCCTTAATCTTCTCTTAGGTAAACACAGATTTTTATATCCTGGGTTAGCTCGGACCATAGATGCACTTGAACTGAAGAGGCCCAGGAGTCACCCATTCCTTCAGCTAACACACTGCTGCTCCCGACGCAGGACTGCTTCAGCAGCGGCACCTGTGACAGGAAAGGCAAGCGACCAGGTCTCCAGGGCCATGTGTGGGGATGACTCACTTGGGCTCAAACACACAGTACTGTGGCACTCAGGAGGAGGTTGTCCCCTTTTAAATGACAAGCAGTCTTAGTCATAACCACTCTCATATTATGTTAATTCTAAATTACACAGTTTTCTCAACTACAGGTTCTGAGGGGCAGATATTTTATTTCTTATTAAGCATATAATTTATCTGTGTAAAAGTACCACCTGCAGTTTGCAAGTGCTACATAAACACAAAATAATAGAACAAATATTCAGAGAGAAGAAACAGTAAGCATCTAGAGGACTACATACTTACTCCAAGGATTAAATAACATTTCTTTATTAATAACTAATTATGCATCCAATCTAACATGTGAAAGCTCAGCCATTCTGAGTCATCACTTTGGTAAGTCAAATGCCATGAATATGAATGAATATCATTTTATTCAGTACCCTTCCTCATGCTTGGTTTCCCCTTCCAAAATATTTTCTCAGCATTCTTGCTGTAGAATTGTACACTGCTTTCAGCCAGGGCAATCGAGGCGCATGCTGTTTTAAGAGTACCTGGGGTTTGCTTTAATCAGGTGTGATAAGACAAGTGGATACAGAAATGACTGTCATAATGGAAGAAGTTTGTTTTAAACTTACAGATCCCTACAAGCAGAAGGGAGGCATACAGGACAGGTCAGGAGACAAAAAGAGTGAAGGAAAAGCACGGGCAGGAGCCTTTATTGTGGTTTCCACAGGAAGAAATGGGCAAGGCAGGATAAGCAGGCATAGGATTGGATAGTTCGAGTAACTGAGGTGAGCTCTGGAGTGTAGGGGCTGTCCCTAGCTGTCTGGTGTGTGGCCCTGGGGGGATCAGGGCAAGAGACTAGTGTCACAGTACAAGAACTCAAGAGAGGAGAGCCTGCAGCCTATATTCGGTTTGTGTATGAAAGGTTCACTCAATGGCGGTGGTTTGATAGCTCTCGGAAATTAGCTAGCTTTGAGAGGGACAGTCCCTCCAGATCAGCAAGGCCCCAGATATCAATGCATCAAAAGTGCAGAATGAAAAGGCAAGTTTAATAGACCCACCAACTGTAATTCTCTGAAATTACACAGGAAGTCGGGGTTTAAATCCAAACCTGCACTTCACCACACCCATATACTTCACCTGACCAAGAGTCTTCTCAGAAAGATTCTTTCTGAGAATTTTGTGGCAACAGAAATGAGTTAGGGAAGCAAAACCTTATTAAGACTTTTCAACGAGCAACCATAAAACCATTCATTTGAACTGATATTGGGAGGTCCCCAAATTAGAGTATATGTCAACCCCATAAGTGATGTCTTCAATTAGAGTTAATGGTTCAGTTACACATGTCTGAAAAAATCAAACAATAGCCTAACAATATGTCTTTTTCATGTCACTTCTGAAGTAGACAGTTCTCAGGGATCTAGGCTCTTTTGAGCTCAGACTGAGCTAACCTGTGATCCTTTTTTGATCCTCATGATTCAAGAGGGAGGAGCTATTTTCCAAAATGCTTGTCTGACCATGTCTCTTCCTGCTTAGAACCTTCAGAGGTCTTCATGGTCTTCAACATAAAGTCTAAATATGTTGGCATGGCAGACGAGGCCCTTCACGATGTAGGGTTCCTGACTGTTTCTCTAACCTCATCTGCCTCATCCCCACTCCTACAAGTCCCAGACAGCAGAATGGAGGAGGGAAAAGACAGAGAGAGAGAAGGGAGGGAGGGAGGGAGAGGTGCTTGCCAGCTGTCTTTCAAAGATGATGCTCAGAGTTAAGCACAGGACACTTTGGTTTTAGCCCATTGGCCAGAACTTAATCATGGGGTCATATTTAGATGCAAAGAAACCTGAAAAATGCAAACATTGTTTAGATCAACTAAAAATCAAAGGCACTTAGAATTGGATTTGGGAGGCAACTAATGGTCCCCATCACATATTCTGCTTTGAGTTTCTGTCACTTGCATTTCTATATTCTTTTCTCTCTTATGCTACCATTCTCATCTCCAAAAGTAGTAGACCAGAGACTTTTCAAGTCAGAAATCTGGATCCTAAAATTCACTTTTTCTCTTAGTCTCCCCATTCAGGTCAAAAGTAAGTGTGACCTATTCTACCACCTTGATCTCTCTTGAGCAATTTCACGCAAAGGTTACTAATGGAATCTGCTACCTAGTCTACCATCCTCCAGACTTGCTGTCCACCCTCCCCCCCCCCCCACTCCCCCCACACATTCCAGATCATTCCCCTCTCTGCAGCAGGAGCCATTTTCCAAAAAGCTCCTGTTTGGAGCCTTCAGGGGACCACATGGCCTTCAACATGAAGTCCAAATGTACTGGCGTGGCAGATGAGGCCCTCCATGATGTGGGGTTCCTGAGTGTTTCTCTAATCTTGTCTCCTCATCCCCACTCCTACATATACAAGCCCATACCATACCAGCTACACAAGACCTCAAACTGTTGTACAGTTCAAAGACTCCACGTATTTGGGAATGCTGTTATCTGGAATGCTCCTCTCTCACCTTTCCTTCTCAGGGCTCCTATGGTTCTTTAAGACCCTGGTCTAGAGTATCCCAACTTTGGGAATTATTCCATGATCCTCTTCTCCTGGCACCACATGGGCACTGCTTCCTTGGTGCCACCTACAGCTTTGTATACCCCACCTTCTACTCCCATCTTACACTGTCGTGTTTACACATTTATGCATTATATCGGGTTCTGAGTTTCTGTAGGACATGAACCGTGTATTACTCATCTTTGTAGAACCAGTACTAATAGCATCTGGCAAGTAACAGGTCCTCAGTAATGTTCACTAAATAAGCAAATCCTTTACTGGTGAGAAGAGGCCTCTGTAGCACATCAGCAAGCCCCCACTTGCCATCCCTTTGCCCTTGAGTAGCAGTCGGTGGGTGTAGCTGGCCAGAATCTCAAGTGGAAACTGGGCTATGCACTACGTGGCCAGGGATCTGGCCCCGTACAGCTGTTTGAAGGCACATCCATTTACTTTAAGTATTTGTTTGTAAAACAAGGAGGTCAGAAACCACTATTTCTCACCAAATATTTCAAAGTCAAATTATGACCCTTGTGGATGAAATAACCACCTTACTTTTTTGTATTTTGATGGTGATCCTACCCTAAAATGTTTTATTGTGAAGACAATTGTCACATCAATGTTTGGGTTATCTGCTGTTAAGACTCAGAGTCTATGTGAATTCTACAACCCTTACCCCAATCCTTGAAGCAGCATTGGTACTTTTTCACTCCACACAATAACAGGAATACTATAATTTTTTGTTTGTTTGTTTTGGTGCTGGGGATGGAATGCAGGACCTTGTGCATGCTAAGCACGTGCTCTATCACTGAACTATGACCCCAGCTCCCAGATATTTTAGGGTAAGGTAGTTTGAAGTTACTTGCATGTTATGTTAGGATGCTGTGGCAGATTTTGACAGAGGGTAGGTGATGTCAGGAATGGAGTGAAAGGTGACAGGAGACCCTAACAGTAAGACTACTTACAGTATGAACATGAGGTCTGGCCATCCCCATGGGGTCAGGCTTCCAAACTGAGCTCTACAAAATGGTCCCTGAAGGTTCTGGATTGGAACCCTGACTACATCCTGGCTTTGCTGTTGCCAACTTGGCAACAGGGGGCAGATTATTTAACTGATTTAGGCCTCTATTTCCTCATACTTAGCTGTGTAAATTAGGTAATCCAGGAGAGGTGCCTAGCATGAAGCCTGATCCAAATTATGTGTTCCACAAATGTTCATTCTTAATTCTATTGTGATAAGAATGGCCTATCATGGAGGCAGACTGCCTGGGATTGACTCCTCCCAGGAATGGCTCCACCATTTCACAGCTGTCTGTCCATGAACAGGTTATTTAACTTCTCTGGGCCTCAGTGACCTCATCTGTGAAGAGAGAAAGCAAGAGAGAGAATATTAAGTTATTGTGAGCAATAAATGAGGCAAAGTATATAAAGTGCTTAAAACAGTGTTTGGCATATTTTAAAAGATATCACCCAGATTGGTGCTCTTTTCAGTGGAAACTTTGAGTAAGATACACAAGATTTGGGTAGTAATATTGATAACAGTGATTAGGGTTAGAGCTAATACTGATAATATTAATAAGGAGAAGCATTACCTTTTATTAATTAATAGCAGCTTATGCTTAGTTCCTGCTTACTCTATACAGGTTCACAAGGAAGAGTGGAAGTTTTTCCTTACCTATTTTCCCCCTGGCCCTGCAAAAACTCACCTGATCCTCTCCAAGAAATGGACACTGAACCTAACCAAGGGCTAGGCACAATGCCTGGTACATCGTGCTTAATAAATACTTGCCACAGGCTTGAAATACAACATGTTGTATAATGTAAGGGGTTGTATATGATGTGCGCGCTGTCACATGGAGAATATGGTTCTCCCAAACTTGAACTGAGTTCATGCAAATTTCCTAAGAAGAGACTCCAAGTTGTCTATGCTAATTCCCAGGTATGAATGGATTGCAGGATTTTTGCTGCAGAGTTGCTCATCAACCTAGAGCTAACTCTTCACAATGTTCTCAAAACTTCCTGGTGTCCTGAGTTGACAATCTAAAATAACCACAATATTAATTACTCATGTTTCTTTTTTAAACTGATAAAAACATAAAAGATTGTACATAGTAGTGGAATACAATGTGGTATTTCAACACATATATACAGTTTGGATAATATTTAAATCAGGTTAAACAAATCTACCCCTTCAAACATTGATCATTTCTTTATGATGAAATATTCAAATTTTTTTCTTCTAGCTTTTTTGAAATACATGGTACATTATTGGTATTACAGTCTCCCTATTGTAGTACACCAGAACTTCTTGTTCTTATTTATCTGTAACCTTGATCAGCCTTCCCCACAACTCTCCCCAATCTCCCCAAGATGAGCACCTTTCTACTTTCAGCTTCTGAGGTGGACATTCTTGATTTCATCTATGCCTGCCATCATGCAGTTCTTGACTTCCTGCATGTGGCTTATTTCACTTAACATAACCATCTCTAGTTCCATCCATGCTGTCACCAGTGATGGGATTTCACCCGTTCTGTGACTGACTCGTGTTCCATTGTGAATATGCACCACATTTTCTCCATCCAGGCATCAGCTGATGTGCTCTTAGGTTAATTCCATTTCTTGACTATCAAGAACATAGCTGCAGGGAACCCGGCAGTGCACATGTCTCTCCGACATATTCGTTTCATTTCCTCTGGATATGTACCCAGGAGTGGGATTGCCAGGTCACTGAAAACTAGGGATTATTAAGTCAATATTTTATAAGTGACCTTCATACTTTTCCTATCCCTCCAGGAAAAGCTTTAGTATAATTCTGCCAAATATCACTTGCATCAGGCAATATTGTCACATATTTATGGTGCTACTCCACCCACCACCTCCCTTCTCAAAAAATATAACTTGCAGTCTGGTTTTCAGATGTTTGTTTACATAGCTGGCCCCCTTGCCCCATAAGAACTTTGAGGAAACTATGTGCCGATCGCACATACTTAAGTAGATGCTTAACATTTTTCAAAAGTTTAAATAGTTGCAAAAGTGATTTTTGGTCATTGAAAACACTGAAATTTTAGAATAAAAGTGACATTGTTCTTTAATATGTATCCAATGAAACTTAAATGTTATAGTAATTTGATACCAACATTTACCTATTTAAAAATGCATGAACAAGCTCTTACCTAATAATTAGAACTTTCATAATGTTCCCTTTTTTCTTGAAACTATAATTTATTCTACTTTCTATAATTTTTATCATTATTTTTATACTCAAAGGCTTTTATTTTATTTATTTATTTTTTTGGAACCAGGGATTGAACTCAGGGACACTTGGCCACTGAGCCACATCCCCAGCCCTATTTTGTATTTTATTTAGAGACAGGGTCTCACTGAGTTGCTTAGGGCCTCGCTAAGTTGCTGAGGCTGGCTTTGAACTCGTGATCCTCCTGACTCAGCCTCCCAAGTGCTGGGATTACAGGTGTGCACCACCGCGCCCAGCTCAAAGGCTTTTATTGATGACCATTCTTCTCTGTAATGAAAACACACATATGAATTATGACTTAAATTTGTTTTATTTCCCATCATTGCTCCGTGCAAGTTTTTCTAGATTGAATCATTATAGTTATTACTAGTACACAATTGAGCAAAATAACCTAAATATAGGTTTTGATATGAAATAATTAAATCATATGCAGGAGAATTTTCTGAAATGCATTTCTTTGTGAGGTTCATGGGAAAATTATAGGGCCTTGATTAAATTATAGGGCTTGATTAAAGTATGCATAACACTTTTTTTCTTCTTGGCCAAAAAGCAAGAATGCTGGCATGGAAACCCCATGAGGACAGAGATGTTTCACTGTTGTTTGTTGTAGTAGCTCATCATCTAGAACTGGCACACAGTAGCTATTCAATAAATGTGTATTGTTCAGTGAAATTGTCCCTTTGATATCACCAAGTTTTCTTTGCTTGTTTTTTTGGAGGGTTGGGTACTGGGGATTGAACTCAAGGATACTCAACAACTGAGCCACATCCCCAGCCCTATTTTGTATTTTATTTAGAGACAGCGTTTCACTGAGTTGCTTAATGCCTCGTTTTTGCTGAGGCGGGCTTTGAACTCATCATCCTCCTGCCTCAGCCTCCAGAGATGCTGGGATTACAGGTGTGTGCTGCCACACCCAGCTCACCAAGGTTTTTATGCCCAGGCAATGCATTTGAGTAAGATGTGGAATAGGGGAGGGCAGTGCCCTTCTTTTGTGGAATAGGTAAAGGATGATGGGAAAAGGAGGGGTAGGAAAAGATTTAAAAAAAAAAAAAAAAAAAAAAACACCCTGAGGCCAGAGGGTTCTAATGATGCACATCTGTCTTGGAAACTTCTTGATGGGAAAGTTGAGGACACACAATCAAATGCCTCCTCTGTGACTGAGTTCCTCTTACAAAGTCTTCATCTGCCTCCCAGGGTAGATATGCCCCAGTCAGAAGATGTTGTCCTTTAAAATATTAATTGGAGATGCAGTTTTAATAGAGAGAGGGTGTGTTGGCATCAGGATGAGCCAGGAGAAACACCTCATTTGATTGTAATCACTCCAGCCTGGAAGCCTCCCAAACCAGGATCAACCTAAAAAGAAATGTTGGAAGAGAGATGCATGCTTTAACTCAACCCCACAGGAGAAAAACTTGGAAAGCAGCTACATGGGAGGGTGTGGTTATCTCAACTTCATATCAAACATCCAGGGAGCAGCATCAGTGAAAATACATTGAAATTAATACTAACTCTCAAAGTCAAGGTACTCACAGGCACACACATGAAGAGATAAGGATGCACAAACTCATCTGCACATTGAAACACTGACAAAATGGCCACTGTGTGCCAACACTGCATGTTGAGATATAGAAACAAATAAGTAAATGTAACCTTAGGAGATTAGAATTGAAGCCAAGTATGGTGAATGTTCTAGGCACTATGCTATGATAGGTCTTCAATAAATCCTATTTCTGCCGGGCATGGTGGCGCATGCCTATAATCCCAGTGGCTCAGGAGGCTGAAGCAGGAGGATGGAGAGTTCAAAGCCAACCTCAGCAAAAGGGAGGCCTAAGCAACTCAGTAAGACCCTGTCTCTAAGTAAAATACAAAATAGGGCTGGGGATATGGCTCAGTGGTTGAGTGCCCCTGAGTTCAATCCCTGGTACCCAATAAAAAAATAAATCCTACTTCAGAAACAAAAGGAATCCTTGTGATTTGAATTGAAATGATATGAGTGTAAAAGTTTCATAGTATTTTCTGGTTTTCTAATCAAATACAATTTTTTCAATGTAAATTACCCACAATCTATTACAAAGTGAAGTGTCTCAGATGATTTCAGATTCACTGCTTGTAAGCCAGAAAAGCAAATTGAATTCAATTTTCAGTTTTCACAAAGTTCAGAGAAATCCCGATCAACTGTTTGCATCCGATGGCTGAACAGCCCAAGCTGGTCCTGCATGCCCATCTCCCTTTACTGAGATCCCCAGTCAGGACATCCCAGCACCCTAACAAATCAGTTCTCAGTGGCTTTTCAAAAACTGCACTCGTGATGGGAAACGTTTTTCATAAGACATTGAATTAAGACTTTAATATGTAATTAGTGCTAGAACTTGGGTGAGACTTCTAGGTGTTAATAAGAAATTGCATGTGATCTTTTTTATTTTTTTAAGAAAATAAAATAAGATTAAAAAAAAAAAACTGCACTCGTGGTCTTTCTTCTTCCCTAACACACACATGCACACTCACAGCTTAGGAAGACTAAAAAGCTGAAGGTGTATTTTCCATAGCACATCAGCTGGTGGTATTAACTTCACTATAATTGTTGACTCACAGGAAAACAGTAGCCAACTGGAATTGTCACTTAAGCAATGAAGCACAAAGCAAAACCATATCTGCACAGTTCCTTCGTGGCGCTACTGCAGGGGCTCACACTCCCCTTCTGGACTTAAGCACATCATTTTTGACTGCAAGAAGCTGTCAAAAAAAAAATCAGGAAAAGGATTCTAAAGACACTCTAATAAGGTGCCATTTCTACCAGCAAAGACCAAGCCAGGTCCAGCTCAGAAGTTCCTGGCAGACACAAGTCCCCCCAGAATGCAGTACCGAAGTCAGGGCTACCCCCTCTTCTCCAGAACCACACTTGTGATGTGACAGTGTCCTTTGCTGTGGGGCTCCCCAGCCCCAAGCAAGGGATATGTGCATATACTGAACCTTCAAGCAGAGACACAGTATGATTTTTAACTTTGATTAGAAGTTTTTCAAGCTAATCGCCTCTTCCTGTTGCATCCTCTGGCAAGAGCGCGCCTTCCTTAATTTGGTCAAAAGTGGTTTCCTTTACAGGGACTATTCGACTTTTGGAAAATCCACGAGAAGAAAATGGGAAAATTCATACAGCACAAAAAGTTGGGTGAACAGCAGCTAATAAATCCCATTGTCCTCCTGTCTCCAGTCCCTCCACCATCAAGAAGAAAGTTAATCAGAAATCTGAAGTCGTATAGTTCTTTGGAACCAGTCAGCTCTTGTTCATAGAGGGAGGAGCAGGGCAGGAGGCAGGGAGGGTTAATTACTCAACCCCCACCCCAAATGTCATTTATAAACACCAAGGAATATAAGTCTTGGAACCAGTCCTGGCTCTTACTCCCCGCCCTGCCTCTTCTTGTGTGACAGGGAAGCTTTATTTCACATGTCATCCCTGTTTCAACTTGTCATTCCTTATTTAGCAAAACAGTAGTGCTGGATTTAGTAAATGTCAAATCAATATTGGGAAAGGTTTCTGTCTTAGCCCATTTTCTGTTGCTATAACAAAATACCCAAAACGGTAAGTTGTAAATAACAGAGGTTTAGTTTTGACTCAGTTCTGGAAGTGGAAAAGTCCAAGAACATGGTGCCAGTATCTGCTCAGCTTCTGGTGAAGGCCTTGTTGCTGCCTACAACATGGCAGAGAAGAAGGGAAGTGGGCTTGTACAAGAGGATCACATGTGCAAAAGAGACAGAGGAGAGGCCCACCTGCTTTATAATCATCCATCTTGCATATACTAATCCAGTTTTGAGAGGCCGACTCTAGTAGCAAGAGACCTCACCCAGTTTCTCGAGAAAGACATTAATCCATTCATGAGGGCAGTGCCCCAGGACCTAATCACCTTCCACTAGGCCCCACCTCTTAAAGGTTCCACCACCTCTCAATAACATTACACTGGGGACCAAATTTCCATCACATAAACCTTTCAGGGACAAACAATTTCTAAACCAGAGTTCCTAATAACAACTATAATCTGCCAGTTAATTTATTGATTTCCCATGTGCAAGGCACTAAGCAAAAATTTTAATCTATTCAACAATTCTATGTATTATATACTATCATTATTCCTGTTTTAATAACTAGAAAGCTATGAAACAAAGAGGTTAACCATCTTGTTCAAAGTCACCTAATTACCAAGAAACTAAGCCTATGCTTGAACGCAAACCATCAGACTTGGAACCTTGCCAACCAGCTGGTCTTTCTACAATGGCAGGAATGTTCTATAAACCACACCCATGACATGATAGCCACTAGTTCCGTGTAGTTGTTGAGTACTTGAACGTGACTAGTGCAACTGAGGAACTGATTTTTCTTTCTTCTTCTTCTTTTTTTTTTTTTTTTTGGTTCCAGATATTGAATCCAGAGACGCTTAAACACTGAGCCCCATCCCCAGCCCTTTTTTATTTTTCTGAGACAGGGTCTTGCTAAATTGCTTAGGGCCTTGCTAAATTGCTAATGATGCCCTCTAACTTGTGACCCTCCTGCCTCTGCCTCCTGAGCTGATGGGATTACAAGTATGTACCACTGCACCCAGCTTGAATTTTTATTTTATTTTAATGAACTTAAAATAGCTACATGTGGTTAGATGCTACTGCTTCAGGCAGCCTAGCTGAAGAGGCTGATCTGTTAAATACCAAAGATTATGTGCACCCAGTGTAGGCAAGTGACTTCAAAAAAACAGTAATAAACTTGGGGTTGACATATTCATATATGTAGCTATAATGTGAGAGAGGATTATGATCTTGTTAATAGTAGTATGTTATTTTCTATTTGCCTTCTACTCATGTGGAAACTTATTTTTTAAATCACAAAGTAATATACAATTTTTAAAGTCAAACAATTAAAAGTGCAACTTTCTGTTTGTTTGTTTTTTCACTACCAGGGATTGAACCCAGGGCTTCACTCATAGTGGGCAAGTATTCTACCACTGAGCTACATCCCAGTCCCAAAGTATGCAACCTTTTAAGTCAAAGTTCCTATTTCAACCACCCTACCCTTATTAATCCCTTCAGACCATAGCACACATATTCTATGCCTAGTTTGAGTATATATATACAGAGTGATCAAGATGGAATCAAAGCCCATTTATTATTCTCCAACATTATCTTTATTGAAAGCTTAATATCTCATTCACCTTGCATGTTGGTTGCACACATATCTCACTCCTTTCTAATACTTATCATATGGATGTACCATAATTCATTTAACTAGTCTTCTATTGATGGACTTTGTGATTACCCCTAAATTTTTGCCTTTAAAGGTAATATTGCCATGAATGTACAATTATCGTGGAGATGCAGTTTGCTAAGACTGCTCCCTCAAAGTGGGTCAGCAGATGTTTTCTTGCCTACCCAAGGGACAGTCCCCCACCTCTTCTTTGCAAAATAGATTTGACTTGGGTCAGGGTCCACCCCAACTCCTCAGGACTCACACTTCACTCCTGATTGGTCTAGGCCGCTCCCACTGCCAGTGACGGGTTAACGCCTGGACATCCGACTCAATTTGACCCAGTGGGAAATGACAGAAAGTGCCAGGAAGTCTTGAGAAAACAAGAAATAGAGGGACATTCTGTGAGGGTACCATGCTGGGAGTTGATTCAGCCTCCACACAGTCATGAGAAAATCTAGTCTAAGAATGAGGCAGAGAAGCAGAGAATAACAGAGGGTAGAGATGGGGAAACTGTGGGTCCCTAATGCACTGTTAAGCTGCTAAATTAATCAACTCTGGAGTTTCCCAACCTCTGAGCTTCTTGTAAAGTAAGTTATTTTTCCTTTCAGTTAGTTGAGTCGGGGTTTATATTAGTCAGTGCCAAGACTGTATTAAGCAGTACAAATGGAATTGCTGGTGTAGAAGGTAGGCATAGATTTTTCCTGTGTTGGATACCCAAAGGTTTGCATTTCTCCTGGCATGATGCAGAAGGGCCCTCAAGAGCTTGGGATAGCGAGTTTACTGCTACATTAGGTGAAGCATATTTGAACAGTTCTCCCATCAGTATCCCCTGCCTACAGATGCACACTGATGATATTGAATTAAATATAAATCCAGAAATATGGCCAGACTAAAGATGGAGATCTGCCAGAGCTATGCTTCCTAGTCTTTTTCATATCACATTACATGTCGAAAATGATAATACTTTAAGGCACATTGGGATAAACGCATAATAGGACTCAAAGCCAACATTTTTCAGCCTAAGGATTCCAGTTGCCTTAGGTCCTGCCTGGCTTCCCTGAGGACAGAAAAGAACAAGTTTTTGGCCCATCTGAAACCCATTCACAGAATACTGGCTGTGAGATCTGCTGTAAAAGAATTCCTATTTCATTCATTCTAAGCAACATGTTTCCCCCACATTTTAGTATCTCTGAAATTAGGATGCATCTTACAACCAGTAACACTTTATAAGTGCTGTCAGCAAGATGGCATGATGTCACTGACATGTTCTACCTTTGCAGAAACCCAGTCTGAAAATATTTTGTTGACCTCTTCTGGTGAAGCCAAAATAACCCAGGCATCCTGGGGAGTTACCATTGAAAGGGTGCAAAGTTTCAGTTTGAGGAGCTGAACAAATTCTGGAAATGGATGGTGGTGACGGGCATACAACTAATAATGCAGATGTACTAATGTCACTGAAATGTACATGTAAAAGTGCTTAAAATAGTAAATGTTATGTTACATATATTTCACCATGGTTAAAGGAGGGGGTGGCAAAAGGCCCAGCAACAAACTTTTTAGGAGTGTCAGTGGCTTGGGTGCAGAGACCATAGTAGAGCACCTCCTATAAGACGTTGCAACTGGACTTGTGTCCTTGATGAAACAGAAGATGACAGCATGTGAAAAAAAAAATATACAGACATTCAGGACTCTGAAGATGAAGAAGTTTTAGGAATTCTTTAACCAATTCATTTACCTTACAGTTATTCTTTTGTGTATGCACAGAAGGGACAAGCTGCCAAAAAACAAATCTGTCCTGTCGATTCCCTATTTGACCCTCCAGACCCACTCTCCACCCTGACCTCCTGCCTCTGGCCTCCCATTGGGTTCAGCCAACAGAAAGCAATAGCAGGAGACAGAAGGGCAAGAAGAGAGAGAGTGCAGGGTATTTACTCCCTGCAAAGTATAGGTTGCTTCACTCTACCAAAGGCCCAGACATCTCCTGTAGCCTCAGCTTCCCCAGGACCTGTTCTCTCCTCTCACCCCTGGAGGGCTAGGAGTGGTAGCAGCTTGCCACTCTTGCCAGCACCAAAGTGCTTCACTTTTCCTTATTGGGTTCAATCTCCACCCTGCCCATGCCCACTGCCAACATTCCTTGCATCAAACCCTCTTCAGTGGCCCTTGCCTCCGGCTCCATACATGCTTTGAGTGTACTCCAGCAATGGCTGACTCTCAGATTTGATGAATAAAGGTAAAATTTCCAATATGCCATAAAGGGTTAAAGAGCTATTTCCAATATTATACTTCCAGAATTAACTTGGGATTATAGCCAAGCAAAAGTTTAATATTTGGATATAATGTACACAAAGCAGTTAAGTGCCAATTTCATCCCCTAGATTAGTACTACCAGCAAAATGTATGTAAGGGGGTCTGAACAGACTGCTTGGCCATCCTGACACATTGCCCCAGGGCAGTGGGCCTCCCTGCTGCCATCCTAAGCTCACCCACACCCATCTTGTGCACACCACTGACTCTCCTCGTGTCCCCTGCTGCGTTTCTCTAGCAGCTTCATAACTGGCTATTCGCCTGCAAACAACTCACCCTCTCTGCTGCCAGAAGACGTTTTCCACAAAAGTGGAGCTGATCAGGCCATTTCTCTGCTTAAGATCTTTCATTGCTTCCCAAAGCATTCCAGATGGATTTCAAAATTTTAAATGTAACACGCAAGGCCCTCAGGGTCAGCCCAGCCAATCTGTTAAGCCTTGCCTCCTACTGCTCACCTACATATGCCCTTTACACCTGGCACAAGTAGACTTGCTAGATCTAAGCACGTCATCCTGTTGCATGTTTCCATGCGTCTGTACTTGCTGTTCCCTTGAACTCGAATGCCTTTCCCTCTTTATTCAGGTATTTCCTGCACATCCTTCAATATTCAGCTCTCACAGCCTCTAGGAAGTCTTCCTGGATATTCAGGTTGGTTTAGCAGCACCCTGTGTGCTTGCTTACATCTGGGGACTGGCACGTGGTAGGAATTGGAAGGTTGTTCAATGAATGTATTAACATAATTTAATTGTTTTCTATTTCTATTACTTTTCTCACACCAACTGGGGCACATTTTGAAGAAACTATTCTTTTTTTCTCAGGATTCAATTTTGTCCAGCAGCAAAAAATGTCAGTAAACTCAAAATAATGAGAATAATCCCCAAAGTAGTGCTACAGCCACCCCAGAAACAAACCTCATATGCTACAGATGGACTGAAGATTTGCATTGAGCTATGCCCTAATATGCTCAGGGCTTTTAACCTTGAACCTAGATTCCCAGGCTTGATCCTACACCATGATCAATCAGGCACCTAAATGATACCCAGTACAGCCAGCTGCACAGACTCTGACCTAGACAACTTGGCACATACCTTGTTTCAACCACTGACCAGCTGTGTGCTGTGGGTGGGTTATTTAATCTCTTTATGCCTCAGTTTCCTTATCTGTAAGATGGGACTGATATTAACAATACTGGCCTCCTTGAATAAATGATTTAACACGTGAATGCTTATAACCGTACTTGGCACAAGTTTAGTAGATTAACTACTATGTTTTAAAAATATTTTTCCTATTAACTGTCAAAAAGAGAAAACAATATCTAAGAAGCAAAGCAGAGAAGTCATTTCAGGAGTGGCTTTTTCCTATGTGAAACCACTGCTAGTTCTCCTACAGCCCATTTAATGAATTTACAGGTCAGAATCACGAGACTTGTGTCTTAATATTGCCAGGGGTCTGCTACAGCGACATCCTCTCCCCTCTATCTGGCTCCTCCAAGGCTACCACAGGTTTTTATTCCTGATATGTCACTGACAGTAGTGTGAACAATGAATCCACCTTTTTCTTTCTGTGCCTGCAGCTTTTGTATTTCTAAGGTTTCCCTGTAGTGATTATCCAATGAAAGCTCCTTGTGTGTGGCCCACGTAAATAAAAAAAACTTTAAGTCAAATAATGAGAGAAGTTTAGCAAAAAAAAAAAAAGTGCTTCCTGACCACCATGGGAACTTAGTGGTAGCACACCTGTGGTTCCTGGAGATCCTAAGAAACAATATTGTCCACCCCACTCCTTAAAGAATATTTGAAGGGCCGGGTGCGGTGGCACACGCCTGTAATCCCAGCGACTCAGGAGGCTGAGGCAGGAGGATCTCGAGTTCAAAGCCAGCCTCAGCAACTTAGTGAGGCCCTAAGCAAGTCAGTGAGACCCTGTCTCTAAATAAAATACAAAATAGGACTGGGGATGTGGCTCAGTGGCTGAGTGCCCCTGAGTTCAATCCCTGGTTCCACAAAAAAAAAAAAAAAAAAAAGAATATTTGAAGGCACTCTTGAATTTTTAAAGCAGACACTTTTTGAAATGCGAGGTTAGAATCCTAGAATTTTGCTGTTGGAAGATATGGTTGGATACTCTACATGTGAAGATTCAGTGGCCCAGTGACATGGTTCCCCCAGCTCCTCCTGCCTCTTCACCAAAGATTTTCTAGCACCCTCTCCACCACTTCCCAACCTTCACATTTGAAAATCAAAATGCTCTTTAAAAAAAAAAATATGAAAGGCTACCAATGTTTACATATAGTTTCAAATGCACGTCATTCAGTTCATTCCCTTCTTTTTTTTTTTTTTTTTTTTTTTTGAACAAGGGATTGAACCCAAGGGTGCTTAACCACTAAGCCACATCACCAGCCCTTATTTATTTTTTATTTAGAGACAGGGTCTCGCTAAGTTGCTAAGGCTGCCTTCAAAATTGCAATCCTTCTGCCTCAGCCTCCTAAGCCACTGGGATTATAGGTGTACGCCACCACACCTGGCTAATGTTTCTAATGGCAGGAGAGCTTGGGCCATGCAAAGTAGGCTGTTGGTGATGGTTTTCTTTGACCCAGCAATCTGGGTGAAAATAACACCCACCCCTTCCTGGCATGCTTACTATCCTTCTGACTAGCTTATAGTTAATTTTCTTTCCACAAAAATGACCTCCAAGAGGGCAGGAATTTGGGCCTATTATGTTCACTGCTGCATCCCTAGCATCTAGAATAACACCATGATCAGGAGATGAAAAAGGAAGGTTTGCAGTAAGCACCTCCAGACTGTTCATTTTCCTAGTTCCCACTCCTGGCACCCTAAACACCAGGATAAACCACAGCCTCAAGACTAGTTAGTCCTTTAACTCATTCATGACCTCAGGCAGGAAACAAAAGAAAGACTTCTAAGCAAATCATATAAGCACAAAGTCAAACCAGATGGAACTCTTTTGGGGACTCCAAACCTTACCCTTTCTTGGAGATAATGTCTTGATCCAAACCTTTGCATGGATTACCACTTCCTTAGCCAAGGACTCCACCCTATCCCCCTAAAGAGTCACATGCATTCTCTTACAAAGTTGGCTTAAGTTTTATAGGTGTTTAGTATTTTCAGAATATCTTGTGGACACATTTGTACACAAAAATCAGGAAAGGGAATCCTCTTTACAAATAAGCATAATTTCCATCTCAAATGAACACAAGAGGTACCTGAGTTTGAATTGTTTTATTTAACACTACAAATAAAATTCAGCCACCTTTTAAGTTAAAGATTGAGAAAATGAAGCAAAATAGTCACTGATGAAAAGGTAAGAAAAAGGATAACAGCCACATTAAAACACACATGCTACCTTAGGACCAAGACACAGCACTCCTGGGAAAAGTAACTGGCAAATCTGTCCATTAGGCTCTAACCACATTACTGAATACTTTTCCCCCATTAATCTTTCCTCCATTATCACCCCTCTTCAGTGATAAACCACCTGGAACATATCCAATTAAAAAGATGACTTTTTTTTTTTTTAATCAAGGACTCCCAGACACACAAACAGGCAACCCCAAGACTTCTGGAGCTTTCCACAGATTATGCCAGGAAGTCCTCCCCTCATTTGGCTGTCAGCAGCATGGCACCCACACCATTTCCTTTCTGCTCATCACCCAGTGCCCTGAGCCTGGCTCCCGGCAAGCACTACACACATATGTTGGATAAGTGCCATTGTTAATAAGGAGTTTTTGTAATTCCTTGGATCGATCAGTTCTCCAGCCAAAAGCTCATAAAACCCAAACAGAGCAATGTCTATGGAACAGGACTACAATTCTGTGCCAGTGACTGACCGCTAGACAGAGCAGGCTATTGATAGGAACACACCAACCACAACCCACATTCCATTAGGGAGGAGAAGAGCAGCTTTTCCATGTAATGTATCTCACAGCCCAAAAGTATAACTGCTGCCTCCCTAAATGTCTGTCAAAATGCTTTCTTGGAAAAAGTGCTTCCTTTCCATTAATACAACCTACTTTAAAAAATAAGAATAAACTGGACCTAAATCAGAAACAGAATTGAGACTATATCTCCAAACTCAATCCTTGCAGGCTCTCATTTATCCAGCAGGTCACTTGAGAAAAGGAACATTATCAGTGGCTTTGGAACAAAATCATTTCCTTCTTTAAGGGTACAGAGTTTAAATTCCTGTAAGGCACTGCACACCAATACACCCATTAATAAACATGTGGCTCTCCTTGTTCAATAAGTGTCTTATCGAGTATTTTTAAAATAACCTTGAAAAACACAAACCGCTTTTTTTCCCCCTTTTAAACCAAAACACATACACAAAACAAAAGCTGCCCTCTGAAATCAGGCATTCAAGAGGTAAGACGAACAGATTTGAGGGATTGCTCCCCTTTATATGGTTTAACCCCCTGGCTTCAAAGGAGTTGATCAAGTTCCTCCAGCACTTTAACCCGCTCTAGCCTCGCCCCTCCCCCAAAGGAAAGGCTCAGCGACGTGGCCAGCAGGGCCACCCAGCCCGGCGTCCGGAGCTCTCGCGGCGGAGGCGGCGACCACAGCCTCTAGAGACAAAGTTCTGTAGTGCACTGACTTCTATCATACTCAGAGTCGGAGTGTCTCAGAACTTTGCCTCAAAAGACCAAACGGGCTGTCTTCCTCTAGAAGTTTCCTCCTGCAGGTGTGCTCCCCACCCCCAGCGAAGACAAAGAAGAATAACTCGTTAGAAGCAATTTAGCTCAGGATGCGACCGATAATGGAACGGGTCATTAATTATGGAAAGTTACTGCCGCAGTCAGCAGGAGCAAATGCCCAACAGAAATGGTGTTCTAACAACCTGGTATGACAAATTCTGATCGCAATGTCATAGAAAATGGATTGCTGGCCTCACACGCCCTCCCTCTCCTTTCTGCCCACCCCCATTAGAACTCCTTCCCGATCGAACTCTCACGTCCTCGGTTCTGTGATTTAGACTTTCGTAAGCAACGAATTCACTCACTCCTTCGAACTTGTGGCAACTTTTTAGCTTCCCATCTGGAAAGTTGATGGGGGAAGGGGCTGCACAAGGACGAATTATCGGAGCTGGGAGATGGGGGTGGGTGCAAACACAGGCCCGAGAAATGCCCCGTAGATGGGACAACCTGGAAAGCGAGGCTTTGCGGGGCCTCCAGTTCCCCCAGCCATTCCCACCATTCTATTCCCAGTCTTGCAGCAGCCCGCGCCTAGCTGGGGGAACTCGCGTCTATGCAGTTTGGTCCCCTCCGCTCCACCCACCCACTCTTCGGGATTCTCCCATTAAGCAGAGCTTCCTGCGTACCTTCCTTCTTGCATACAGCACCCCAACACCCGCCCTCGGCTCTTGGCCCGGGTCCTGCACCCCCAGTCCCTGAAGTACCTGGGACCACCCTCCCTCCCGACCCCGACAGGCCCCTCCCCCCACATACCGCGCCGGAACAGCTGTTGCGCCCGTGCAACAGGTCTGGAAAGTGCCTTCCCCACCTTTTTCCCCACCGCCCCGCACAGTCCCATCCCCTACGACCCTCATGAGCCCGGGCCGGACGTGCAGTGGGCTGCGATGTCGGGCCAGGGTGCACAAGCGGCTGGCGAAGTGCGGGGCTTCCAGAGACTCCCGGGGCTGCGGGCGGTGGTCGCACTCCGGCCTGCCCCCGCCGGGACGCCCTCGCGTGTGGCCCCCTGTGCATCCACCACAGGGTCCCCAGCCAGTCCCTCCAGCGCCGGCCGCCAAGCACTCCCGGGCCGGCTCCCCCCCTGGCGCTCCGCTCCGCTCCCTTCCATCTTGACTTTTGCCGACGTGGAAATTTTGGGTTTGGAGACGACCTGCGCTCTTATTGGCTGCCGGCGGGCGGGGTCGGAGGTCACGGCTGCTCTCGCTATTCCGCGCCAAGGGGAGCCGCACAGCGGCTCGTGTCAAGTCAGCAGGTTCCCTCCGCCTCCCCCGGGGTCACGTGCGCCCCGGGCGGGTCCCGGAGACACCTCCTTATGCAAATAAAGCGGCAGCGCTGGGTTGGGGGCGGTCACCGGGGCGGGCGCGGGGGCGCGGCCCGTCAGCCCGGCCGGGGGCGGGGCTGGGAGGGCGGGGCACTCCAGGTGGCCACCTGGCTCGATGTTCTGGGACGCCCTCCCGCCCACCCCCATGCCACACCGCGGGTTTGGCCTCCAGCGACAGTCTGACTGGACACTGGCCTCAGCCAGCCCCGCTGGGCCCAGAGGACCCGGGTTTTGTAAGGTGCCACCAAATGCCCGCTTCCCCTGGAGCCCCTTCCAGGAGCCTAGGCTAGAGCCTAGGTTGGGCCTGGGTCTCTCCTGGGCTGGAGAAGAGGCAGCGATGCTGCCGGCTGGGCAGAGTACCAGCAGGTACTCTGGCAACCTCCGGGAGGACAGTTTCCTCCCCCTGGGTGGGTGTTGAAAGAACTAATAGCGAGATTCCCAGTAAGAAAAGTCTAGGACAAAGCAAAATCAAGAATTCATCGAAGTTAAAAGTCCTTTTTAATTAACTGCCCACCACCCATCCCCAATGAAAAAGAGTCCAAAGAGCTAAATGAAAGTAGCAAATGCCAGTTCTGGATTTTTTTTTACGTTTTTCTAAAATTTACACAGGCCACTGGGTCTCTACTCTGACCTCTGCTAGGTACTAGGCACCCGAGAGTAGAACCTAGAGTCCTGCTGTCCTCCGCACATCTGGAAGGAGGTGTGACTCAGGGAAGCTCCCAATTCCCTAAGAAGTCATGGAGTAGGTAAAAGGAAGCAATTCTGAATGTCGTTCCCAAACTCGCCAAAGAAGGTGCTTTTGTAGAATAAAGGAAATCGATGAGTGGCCACATGATAGGATGTCTTCCTTCCCTCCCCCTCCCCAAGGAAATGAAAGTAATGGCACTGTAAAGAGAAACCCTAGGTTATAAACGCTGACTCTCTGGTGGCTATCATAAGGTCTGCTAGCCTCCAGTCACCAAAGAAAAAGGAAGGGGATGCATTTTTTAAAAAATATAAATATTTCCCAGAACTGGCCTAGTTATTTTCCTCTTCATGTAATAAAGTATCTGTGTCATCTTTATAATTTTTTCATCTTAAGTCTGGCCGAATGATACAGAAAAACAAAAGATATATTTTCATGGGAAGATTCTTACCTGGAAAATTCTTCCCATCCTCTCTTCTTAATTTACTCTTTCCTTCTCCCTATTTCCCCCTACGGAAAGACAAATCTCTGCTCCTTCCAACTGTTTTATCCTCAAGGATCTTTCTCTCCTCTCTCCTTTCTCTTCCCTCTCCACACTGGCTTGTTTATCTGACCCTTCCCGGGTTCGCAGGGGCCTCTCCCCAGGCATTGTCTCCTCCAGCCCCCCACCCCCTGCTTGGCCGAGGCCTGCCGGCAGTGCTCGCTGGGCCTCGGAGTTGGTCCCGGCTCTGCCGCCTGCTCTGTTGTGTGCACTGGAATATTGATTTTTCAGTGTGTGTGCGCCGGCTCTGTAAAAATCAATATTTCAGTAGCTCGAGCACAGCGCAGGGCAGTGTAATGGAGCCGGCCTGCTGATGTAACGTGCGGGGTCCACCCTCAGCGATTGAGGTCAGTCAGAAAATGGCAGTGTGCTTTCCTATTTCATTGTTTGCTTCAGAGGGAGGAAGGAGTCTGCATACCGTTGTGCACATCAGATGCCAGGACAAGTTACCTTAGTGCTACTGGGGAACGCAGGAACCAAGTTAGGATAAAAGGTGAAAGGGGATGATGGAAAACGTGCCATTGTCCCTTCTAAGAACTCTTAATAAAATATTGGGGGGGTGGGTATTGTCTGCCATCAGTCCTACCGAATTTCACAGTGAGAAAATGAAAAATAGGCTCGCTAGAGGAGAGGGCTAGAGTTTATGTTTTAGTACCGGTATGTGGAAGCCTCTTGTCCCACAATTCTGACTAAAAGGACAAGAGATTTCTCGCATGATTTGAAGGGGGAAAAATCAATAATGGTACCAACCTGGGGGCTAAAATCATGACATTTGCAGCAGATGAGGAAAGACTGCTGGACTTGGAGTCAGACTTGTGGGTTTGTTTTCTCTAGGCCGCCTGGTGAGTGTTCACCTCTCCCGGCCTGGGCGGGTTTAACTGTTACTTAAATGACTTCTAAGTACCTTTTTGCTTTAACTTAACAGAAAGATTCTACAGAAGAATTTATGGTATTGCTAAAAACAAAAACAATTATGTCAAATGGGTATCACCAATAAGAAGAATACATTAATAACAGAAAAGCTGCAGAAACAGAAGGCAAATATATTCCTACTCCAGTTGCATGTTTGTCTTATATTATAATGCAATATTTTGGGAGGATAATTTGACCCTTTTCTAACCTGTACTTCTTTTGATATAGCATTTCTAATTCGAAAAGTTTTTCCTAAAGAAATAATATCATTAGAGACATGTTTATCACTGCCAGTTTTATAATATCAAAACATTAGAGAAAACCCAAATGCCCAATAATCAGGAATTTTTTAAATAAAACATGGTAATGGTGTATTTGTTCAATGAAACAAAAATTTCACATGGAAAAAATTTTATGTGGTATGCTAGATAACTATTAAAATAATATGGAAGATTTGCATGTATTGAGGTGTTTGTACCAATTAAATCTATATCCCCTGACATAGTGGTAAAGTATATGGACTCTGAAGTCAGAGGGCTTGGGTTCAAATGCTACTTATCACTAGTTAGCCATGTGGCTTTGGCCAGCTATAAACTACGTGCATTCGTTTGCTGTTGCTGTTGTAACAAATCACCACAAACTTACTGGCTTAAAACAACACAAATTTATTATCTTACAGTTCTGGTGATCAGAAGTCCAAAATGGGTTCCACTAGACCAAAACCAGGGTGTCAGACCACACACCCTCCAGATACTCGACAGGATATGTGGAGGCTTCTCCTACAGCTTATCCCACATCCGTTCCCTAGACTTTGTACAGTCCTTGGCCCTGGCTCCTTTTTCTGCCTTGAAAGCTCAGCGCTCCAGCCTCTGCTCTTGTCATCATATCTGCTCCCTAACTCTCACCCTCCTGCCTCCTTTAGATCAAGATCTTGATGGTGACATTGGGTCCACCCAGGTAACGCACGATAATCCCTCCATTGCAAGGTTCTCACATCAAGGTTAGCCATGACTAGGTTAACATCAAAGGATTTGCAAGGCTGTATTCCCTTCTGAAAGCTCTAGGGAACATCTGTTTTCTTGCCCTTTCAGTGCCTAGAGGTTGCCCTCGTCCCTTGGCCCACGGCCCCTTCCTCTGTTTTTGAAGCCAATGATTGCTGGCTGAAACGTTCTTACATAGTATCACCCCGACAGTGTCGCTTCCACATTTAAGATCACTTTGATTACATTGGGCCCATCTGAAGAATCCAGGATAATTGCCCTATTTTAACCTCAATTTGCCTGCTCCCTTAATTTTCCTTTGCCATGTAACATGACGTCATCACATGTTCCCGGGAATAGAATGTGGAAACTTTGGTAAGCCATTATTCTGCCTATCACATTCTGGATAATGGTGATGATCTCCATCATCCTAGGTAAGATTAAAAGAAACATACATAATGTGCTTAGAAAATGCCTGCCACACAGTAAGCACAGTGTAATAACACGTAGCAAGCATTCCATATTAAGAATCTGCTATAGTTCTTATCTGGAGAGCAAATAGAGAATATAAGCAGTAGTTGCTTATATTAAAACTGATTTTTATTTTCTTCAGGCTGTGGATTTTATTTTCTTTTTTCGACCATGAACATGAATCACTTGGGCACTTTTTAAAAATTTAAATGAAAATGAGACAAACCAATAAAAGGGGTTATCATAGTGTTATAGGAAAAAGATTTAATTTAGAGTTTAAAAGTCCAAATGCTAATCTCAGCAGTACTGAAAACAAATTGCGGTATTAGGCGCGTTGCTTTTTCCCTCTACACTTTAATTTTATTCCTGGGTAACATGGGAGAGATGAACTACATATTTGTAAGAAAAATTGTAAAGATGAACAAATTGATAAATGGTAAAGAACATTGGGCTGGGGCATAGCACTTGCCTAGCACATGTGAGACACTGGGTTTGATCCTTAGCACCACATATAAAATAAACAAATAAAATAAAGGCATGCTGTCCATCTAATAAATACCAAAAAAAATTATGCTAAAGAACACTGCTTAAGTATATAAAGAAATCCTACAAAATCAGTAAGAAAAAAGACAGCCCTATAGGAGAAAAAATGGTGAATGGGATAAGCAGACACTGCACAAAAGAAGAAAAAGAAATGACCAATAAGCAGGGATGAAGATATTAAACCTCATTAGTTACAAGGAAATGTAACTTAAGACTTCAGTGAAAGATGTCATACCCACTTGTTTAGCAAAAAAATCACAAGTATGACAACATAAGCAGATGCAGATAATGCAGATCAGTGGTTGGTGGGGTCCCCTCACACAGTGATTATTTATAGCAGTGAAAATAAATCAATTGCAACTCCTCAGAAAGTTATGAATGAAGCTTAGAAATAGTGTTGAACAAAGAAAAGCAAGTCCCCAGAGACTACAGGTATTCTGATGCCATTTTTACAAAGCTCAAACACAAGCCAAACTAAGCAGTATATTTTTAAGGAATTCATCAAGTGATAAAAAGCAGGGAAATGATAAAGAAAAAATTTAGGATAGTGGTTACTGATGGGAGGTGGAGGGAAGGGCACAGGTGGGTGCAACTGGTAATATTCTAGTTCTTTTTGTTTGTTTTTTCTTTTTAAAGGTACTCAGGATTGAACCCAGGGCCTCTCTTAGGCTAGGCACTCTACCACTGAGCTACATCCCCACCCCTTAGTTCTAAAATCAAACGTAGCAGGTAAACTCCTAAGTGTTCATCAGTTGTATTGTTTCCTACATTGCATATGTGGCAAGGGGGTGAGGGTGATCTTAGGGTAGTGGCATCCGGCATTCAAACATCACCACTTATATCTACCTATGGATGTTGGATGCTCTGCCTCACATGTGGTATCCAGTTGGAAGATTCATAACTTAAAGTGGAATGACCCCAAATTTGTTACAAACCATTGGCCCAAGGTCTTCAGTTTGAGGGACATAGATTTTTTTAAAAACCTTTTGTCTTGACAAATGACCAAAAATCAAAAAGGAAAAAGAATATAGTATAAGTGTATTCTAAAAAATAGGTATAAAATTATAGTAAGAATATAAAGAAATCCATCACCCATCACCAATTTCAATAATTATTAACTCATGATCACTCTTATTTCATTTATACCTCCCCACATCCCCTCCCAGGATTATTTTGAAGCAAATCTTCATCATCGTGGTATGTTGGTGGGCTCCTCAGAGAACATCATCCATAACAATATAATATTAAAACATTACAAGCTATTTGTTTTAATCAATTAAATGAATGAGAAGGCACAAGTTCTTCACCCTTGAGATCACCTTTAACTTCCCAGTAGAGGGCTTAATTGCAAAAGCTTAACATATGGGATATTACTGCAGGACTTTTTATTTGGGAGGGGGGAGCATGAGAGCAATTTAACTTTTCGAGCTTACATTTCTCCAGTCTTAGCACCAACAGAATATTGAAAGAGTCTGTGAAATCGCATCAGTTCTCTTGCAACAGTCTTAACTGGTCTCTGCAATCCATCCTACACAAATTGCTAGCATTGACTTCCTAAAGCCTTGGTGAATTGACTTCACCATTGTTTCAATAAACCTGAGTGTTGTGTGCAGAGCATTGCACTAGGCACCGGAGAAGATGTGAAGGTGAGTCAGATATGGCTTTTGTTCTATAATAAAGAAATGGTCTGGCCTTTGTCCTGGGTTCCTAGGAGTTGGAGCACTTTGTTGTCAATGGTGGGCCCCTTGACCATACCTGAGTTCAGGATAATGAGATGACTTAGAATGAGGACTGTTCATGATAGAAGGACCAACCATGTGATTAGAGGATTGAGGCTTTGAGTTAGGTGGTATGCCATCCCCATCTACAGGGAAGGGAGAGGGGCTGGAGATTGGATTCAATCATGTGCCAAATAACTCACTCAATCATGCCTACATTAAGGGAAGCCCAATAAAAATTCTGAACACCAGTAACTTGGGTGAGCTTCCCACTTGGTGAACATAACAATGTCTGGAGGAGCGATGTTCTGAGTCCACACTGAGATGAGGACACACTGTATTTGAGATCCTTACCCTGTGTGTCTTTTCCTTTGGTGCATCCTGATTGTGTGTTTTATACTAATACCATAATCGTAAGTATAGCACTTCACTGAGTTCTATGAGTACTATAGCAAGTTATCAAGCCTGATGAGGTCATGGGAACCTCTGAGTTGGTAGGCAGGGATCAGGAGTGTAGGGGTCCTCCTGACAGAGCAGGTGTCTGACTCTGAAGTAAAGGCAGTTTTGCAGAAGACTGTGTCATTAACCTGCAGAGTCGAGTCTGCACCAGCTCTGGGTAACTGGTGACAGAAATACATTCATTTTTGTCTTCCTACCTTCAAACACATACAGATTAGTAGAGGAGATAAGACATAAAGGCTTGAAAACAATGAGTATCATGCAACAGTTAACAGGTATACCAAGGGAAACCAGACAAAGGAAGGCAAACTTGCACCTCGGCACTCTGGAGGAAGCCTTGGGGAGAAGGTGATCCTTGTTTGGACGCTTCAAAGATGAGGGAGATTTGGAGATGCAACTGTTGTGATAATAAACAATATTTACCAAGTGCTTACATGTAATAAATGATTTAACATGCACAGTTGTGTCAGCTTTCCATCACTATAACAAAATACCTGAGATAATTAACTTATAGCTCATTTGGGCTCGAGGTTTTAGAGGTTCTGTCCATGTTAGGCAGACCCAGTGCTTTTAGCCTCTGATGGGGGTACTTGATGGCAATGGCAAGAAGCACAAGATGGGACCAACTGCTCACCTCATGACAGCCATTCTGTAAGCATTTGTTAAATGGATCAATGTGCTAAAACTGGAAGATAAAAACAGAGTGAAGAACAGACTTACACAAAGCAATTTTCCTAGTACTTTTTTCATGCAACAGAGTAAGCACCCTATAAAGAGTTAAAGAACTACCCAAAGGGTGTTAAAATCATCAAGGACATTCTGACCCTGCCCGTTAGTGTGGTAAGAAAAAAAAATCTACTTTTGCTTTCAGATGTATGCTGTAGTTTGACATTCTTTGTTGGGATTATTATTTTTTTTCTTTTTAAAGAGATAGTCTGAGCAGGCATGGTGGCACATGCCTGTAAGCCCAGCAACTCAGGAGGCAGGAGAATGACAAGTCTAAGACCAGACAGGGAAATTTGGTGAGACCCAGTGTCAAAATAATAAAATAAAAAGCATTGGAGATGCAGGTCAGTGGTAAAGGACCCCTGGGTTCAATCCAGTCTCCTAGTGACTCATGAGGCTGAGGCAGGAAGGATTAGAAGTTCGAGGACAGCCTCAGCAATTTAGAGAGGCCCTGTCTCAAAGTAAAAAATAAAAAAGGACTGGGGATGTAGCTAAAAAGTAAAGTGCCCCTGGATTCAATCACCAGTAGAGAAAAAAAAATCTGATAGACAAGTATATGATACCTTATTTAAAACATATAAAATACTAAATAATAGCATCAAATTCAATGTTTTCCTTTCTTTGCATTTTTCATCCAACAACTTGATACACTTCTTAAAATAATTCAATTATCTTTCTAGAGAGGTCACCTTTACCAAAGATCTACATGAATAGCTTTCCTATGTTCATATATGAATACACAACCAGTGAAATTCCACATCATGGACACCCACAAGAATGGAATCCTAATTAGAATAAGTTATACTTCATGTATAATATGTATGTGTTGTATGTATAATGTGTCCAAATACACTCTACTGTCATGTATATCTAAAAACAATAAAAAAATGAATAGCACAAATGCCTTTTTAAGCACTATCCTTTTAAATATTGACTATAGAATGCTATTTTCTAAAGCTTCTGAACTAGTCAAAAGTTTGTTTCTCTAAAATAATGCAAGAAGAGGAAAAAGGATTATAACTTCATTTAATCTTCTAGAATGATCCACTTGTTATACCTTTATTTCTCACAGAATGTGAATGTCACAGTAAAGTGTTTGATTTACTCAGGATCAGGCAATCTCTTGTTAAATAGAAAACTGATAGATACATTTTCAGTGTAGCTCAGTTCAGATCTGCCAACTTATATAGCAGGTATAACTGCTCTGGAGCCAATTTGGCTTATAAATTTTAGTCACAAAGAGTTGGTACTGATGGGATTTTGATTGCAAGATTCAATGACATCAACACACCAACAGTGGCAAAAACCTTTGCATGAAACAGAATACCAGATGCTTTTATCCTTCTGCCTGGAATCCCAACTCTCTAGTTTCCCAGACAGCATTCACTTCTTATCTCTTTCAGTAACACTTTCAACAAATCTTCCTCTAATTCTACCACAGAGTTTTGCCATTAATAATTCCCTTTAGGATCACTGCTAGCCAATATGGCACTTCCATGTAAATTAAGAAAAGACACTTTCCTATCAGTAATTCAGGAAAAGATGGAATAATAATATTTATTTTTTACACAATTCAGAAGGAAAATTGGGGTAGGGAGGATGCTCATCTCTACTCCTTGTAGGGCTATACTTGCACCAGAAACAAGAGGGATCTGGTGCCCACGAAAATCTCTCTTGCTTTATTGGTAGTAAGAGTTATCTTGTTAATGATGATGACCATTTTCCTCCAAGATCAAATCTTTTCCAGCATAGGTGGAACAGGTCAATGTGTGTGAGGAACATTTTTTAGAGACAAGGCACTCTATCTTCAAATGACTTCATGGGTCATTAGCACTTCAGTGATCTCTTCCATCTTTTGAGATACCTTATATTCTGGATTTTCAAGAAGAACAAGAAGAAAAATGCAACTGGTGCTTTCTCCTTATGTCTGAGGCCACTCCAACAATAACCTTGGTCATTCCTCCTTCCCTTTTTGGAGGGGAGAGAGAAGGAAGAAGGATGTGAGAAGGGGTGACAGGCTGAGCAACTAGGATCTCAGCACACCCTGCAAACATGATGTGGATGATCTCAGCACACCCTGCAAACACGATGCGGATGCATTTCTCCCACATCTCAGCCAACAAGGGTGCATGCTCCGTGTCTTGAGAGTCCTCTCCTCTCCATGGTGACCAAAGGCTCCTTCTGACGAGGGTGATGCGAGCATGCTCTCCAACTACTAGTTTCTGCACTGAGCTCTGATTTTAAAGATCTTTATGATTATACTAATAATCTTTATGATCTGCACTAATGTGTGTGGCTGGGGTACTGTCTCAAGGAGTCCTGGATTTAAAACTTGAAGGGACCCCAGAGGGATGATCTATTTCAGTGTTCTCAAATTTTTTGAACTTCACCCCGTAGTAGGAAAAACATTTCCCATGGCAACCATCTATACATTTAACTAATAGCATAGATGTAATCAAAATGAAAGTGTACATCTTTATATACTTGGGCAATATAGAATGGACAATTTAGAATGCATGCTAACGTTTTGTATTCTATTCATTTTTATTATTTTTAATGCTGATCACAACTCATTAAACTGGTTTCATGATTTGATAATGGACTGAGGTCTACAGTTTGAGAGCCCCTGATCTATGTTAATCCTCTTATGTGATAGAGCAGGAAATGAAAGTAAAAAAGTGATTTGGCCAAGGCCACACAGCTTCTGCCTAGTTCCAGAGCCAGAACTAAAACCCAGGAGTGAAACCAGTTAACTTAGGTAATTATTAATAATAAACACTCTTCTTGCAAAACAATGTGCCAATACTGTGAAGGGTATTTGCTGTTAGTTGCAAAAACACATGGATTTTTTTTTTAACAGTAGAAAATTAAAGTCACCCAAAGAAAAACTAAATAGAATATCATTCCCCAAATCCTCACATACATATCATTTTCAGTTTCAAACTCAAGTGTCTAGAGGGCTGTCTATATAAATATATAGAGAGTTAGCCTGTTTGTTTTACAAATGTTTTAAATTATGTCTGTAATTTGGCCCAATTTGCTGGCTCATGTAAACTTCTCTTCACTGACGTCTCTAATGCAATCGAAAAAAACCTGAGCAACCAGTCCTTCCAAAGATCTTGGATTAAGCCTGCCTGGTCAAAGAAGGGCTGGTGGCCACCTCTGTGATCAAAGGAGGCCTCTCAGTTACCTCCCAGTTATGCACTAGGAGACTCTATTGAGGTCCAAATAAGGATGCATCTGAGAAGAGCCACGTAGCAAAGGTGTTAGTCTAGGACATTCTCAGCAAAGTTCTACAATCTCACAACTCACCCTTCTATGACAAACCCCACCCAAGGCCTGCACCTGTGGTGACTGCCGAAGCCTCTGACCTCATCAACCCTGTAAGAGCAATATTTCCGTTAAGATAAATTAGTCTATAAGAATGCACTCCTAAATTTTAGTCGCCAGCACCCTTTCCTTCCAGAAAGGCAGGGTGCTTTCCTGCTCTGCCTTTTTAATTTTTAAATCATGTTTAAAAAAAAAAAAAAAGAAAGAAAGAAAAAAAGAAAAGATTCTGCTCCAGTCAAAGCAAACAGTGTCTCTCTCATCAGCAGCAAGGCTGGTTGCAAAGCCGCATGAGATCTGGAACTAAGGATGCAGAGTGCCTAATTTTGCCTGTTGTGTTTTTCTTTTCTTTCTTTCTTTTCATAGATATGGTACCTTTTCACCAGTTCACATGTCAGCTGATGAAAGCAGCTATGACCTTTTACAACAATTGGCCTCTGTCTTTACATTGGCTCTCTTCGCTTTACTGGGTCCCATGAAGATCACCTTAGGGGCACCTTTCAACCTTATTCCTATGAAATGGCAGCTGAACGGAAAATGACACCAAAGTAAACGGACGCCATTTGTGGATACACTGAGGGATAGATGTGAGCACTTTTCATTTATGAATGTGAAAATGTCACAGGTCGTTTCTGAGCATGTTCCAGCTGGAAGCCAAAAATGCTTTGGGGTAAACATATGGAGCACATGTGCAGAAGCATTGAAAATTAGGTATGAAAGTCATATATGCAAAATTACCACAAAAATTCCTGCTGTGATCATTATAAAATTGCCTTGGAGTGTGGTTTTCTGGCTGGCTTTCCAAACTCTGCAATCCCTTCCCTAAGCCCCTAGGCAGCACTTTCTTCTCTTCCCTTGGCCTACCTTGCCTCAGCACAGCACAGTATACAATAGCTGTTCCAAGGCCTAACTTCTAGGACAGCCACTTATGAAATTATTCTTATTGTGGTGATAAGAAGAATAGGTCATAGGATTTGATTATGACCTTGAAAAATCAATTTTAAAAACTGGTGTGTGTGTGTATTTTCTAAAGACACATTTCTTAAGTAGTGCCCAACTCTGCTTGTTTTGGCAGATACACAGGTGACTCCTGAAATGGGCAGATGTCCATATCCATATTTATGGAAAATACAGTATGTATCCATTCCAGTGTCCATAAAGGGGTCAACAATTACAAGCTATAATCTCCCTCTCATTATATTGCCTTACCTCTTTTCAGAGACTGACACAGAAACTGCCATGAAACAGAATCATCAGTCCTTCAAAGAAAATGGAATATCAAATCTTATAGCTGGATAGGAGGATGATCAACATGATCTTTGTTTCATTTCTCAGCTCCTGAGTGATGCAGTGCAGCACCCCACAACTCGATATTAGAAAGGAGGTCACATTTCATGGAAATGATTTCTATCACGTGTTTGGGGGGGTGGCCCATAAGAGAGATTTCCTACTGATGACATCAGCAATTCAATGACATTTTAAAAAAGAATTGAGTACTATTTCCAAAAAGGATGGGTACCTTTCAGGGAATAACACTGCCCTTTTTTTTTTTTTTTACTTTCATGCTCCAGTTCATCCACAACAGGTGCACTAAAGAACTCATATCCGTGATCTGAACAATATACTTCCTTTAGTATCAGTCCCAGGTGAAATGAAACCAACCAGAAGAGCATGACAATCTCTCTGATTATGAAAACCAATAGTTCTCCCCAAAACAGACTTGTGATTGTTGTTATTCCAGCAAGTTGGTCATTTACAAGTAGACTGTATCCAAAAATTTCACTTGTAAATTTGCAAAGTAGAATATCAGGTGTGGGTTTCCATACATACAGTATTACAAATGGTGGATTCCCAGACCAGCCCACAGAAATCTAGTTCATTTATAACTTGCTGATGTTGTAGGAGATGAACAAGTGTGTAAAATTTAAAGGGTAGGGAATTGGCCTTGGGAAATCTATCTGAGATCAAAAGCAATCTCCTTGTGATTTCTCCCAGTTCCAGAAAGAATAAAAGAAGAAAGGGAAGAGAAAGAAGAGAAGGGAAGGGAAAGGAGGACAGGCAGTCTCTAAGATGGCCTTCAATGATCAGTACCTCCTGGTATTCACACCCTGTGTAATCTCTTCTTGAGTGGACTTATTAAACCATTTCTAACAAACAATATAGAGGGGATAGAATGGCACTTCCAAGATTAAGTTATAAAAAAGGCTGTGTCTTCTGTCTTGGGTCATCTCTCCTCTGTGTTCTCTGTCTCTGATCACTTACCTTGATTTAAAAAAAAGAAAAAATCTAGCTGCCATGCCATGGAGGCAGCTCATGGAAAAGCCCACATGGCAAGGGACCATGCTTCCAGACAAGTGATCTTGAGGATAGACTCCCCTTATAAGGCAAGCCTTCAGATGAGATTGAAACCCTGAGCAGCATTTGGCTATAACCTCATGAGACACCTTGATCCAGAGGGGCCCTAAGTTATGCCCAGAATCCTGACTTATAGCACCTGCTGAGTTAATAAATGTTTATTGTTTTAAGCTCCTAAATTTTAGAGTAACTTGTTATGCAACATTAAATAACTAACTCAGAAATGGGAGGGAGGAGGGAAGGATTATTGTGTCAGCACTGGTCTAAGCAGGAAACAGAAATTCACTGAGAAGTTTTTTCTTGTTGTTTGTTTGTTTGGTTTGGTTTTTTTAGGAGACAACAAAACTAAACAGCTACTAGGAGATGGCAAGACCACCCAAAGGTTAGCAAGCTCAAGATGCTACTACCCTAAAATGCAAGGTCAAAAGGAGTTGATGGTGTTACCAGAAGCCAAATTACCCCATGGAAGCTGGACCCAGTGTGGGCTTGTCCGGCAGGGACTGGAGTCATGGAGGAACTTCCATAGATGCTGTCCAAGACAGAGAAGGATGAGGGAAATGTTGTGGTTTCTCTTTTCCTCCTACCAGCCAGTTTCCATTTCTCTACCTTCCATTGGCCAACTCTTTCCAGAAACCAGCTGACCCAGAATCCTAAGGAACTCAGCCTAGAGGGTTCAGCCTCCAGCAATAGAAAGAAGAGCCAGGAAGGACAAGTAATGAATCTGAAAGCTCCACACCAGGCCTGGCACAGTAGCTAACTAAGAAGGGGGGAATAATTCAATCCTTAGGGAGAAGGGACTGCTTATTATGTCTGAGAACAAAGACTATTCATGATCTACATGAACTGTCAAATTATGCCAGTCAAGCTAGGCTCAGTGGCACATGCCGGTAGTCCCAGTGGCTCAGAAGGCTAAGGAAGGAGGATCTTGAGTTCAAAACCAACCTCAGCAATGGTGAGGTGCTAAGTAAATCAGTGAGACCCTGTCTTTAAATAAAATACAGACTAGGGTTGGAGATGTGGCTCAGTGGTTGAGTGCCCCTGAGTTCAATCCTCAGTACCCCCCCCCTAAAAAAAAACATTATGCCAGTCAACAACACAAAAGATGCCACAAGGAAATCTATGATCTCTGTCAAATGAATGATCCAGAGATAGGAGAGACCATGGTGGCCTAGAATTGGTGGGTGTTGGAATAGAAAGAAGGAAGCCGAGGATGAATCAAGGGTCCTGGAGCCTGAGGGAAGAGGTGTGAGAAGCCACCTGGGTAAGGAGGAGAGCAGGGCACATGGGTAGACATGAGGCGATCCAGGGCAGGCCCCATCTGCAGCCACGAAAAGGTTTTTGACTGTGTGATACCCTATGTCATCGTCATCACAGTCAAAAAATAAGTGAAACCCAAGGAAAGGCCCTCCCCTCCTCCACGGGGGAAGGGAACAGGTGTGAATGATTGGTGACCTTGGAGGGCCCTCCTCCAAACCGGAAGCCAGACTTCAGGTGTTTAATGATTAGGTACAGTCACATAACAAGGTCTGAGAGTGAATGGGAAGACAAAAACCAACTTGCAGAGTGGCGGGTTTCCCCCATGATTCGGTTTGAAAATAGAGGAAAGAGAGTAGAGACAAAAACCAAAGGCCAAGAACCTGCACGATGTGCTGCCTGTGGGGCTCTCCCAGAGCTGGCCAGCCACTCTGGGGAGGAATCTGCAGCTTATGTGCCTCAGTACTCCCAGAGCCTTGAGCAGGATCTGGCCCTCGTACGTGTTTGACGCATAGTTACAAAGTGAACGAAAGAGCCAAAGTGAAACCTCTGTAAGTTGGGTGAGCAGAAGAACCACAGGGAACTCATGGAAGATGCTCTGAAGCGATGTGGTAGTGTGGTGGCCTTCTGGAAAAAACAGAGCAACAGCCAGACCAGTGTGGGCAGCTGCAGTCCGAAAATGAGATGGTTCTTTTAGAGCAAATATGCTGAGTCATAAATAGCACAGGTCTATGCAAATTGCCACAGCTGCACAGCGAAGGACAGGAGTGTGAGCTCAGTACAGAACAATTTCCTGGCCACCAAATTCTTCCCAGCTATTCCCCTGCCGCTAGACTGCCCCACAGTGACCACCCAGAGGAGAGAGCCACTGCACAGAGAAGCCTTGTGTTAGGACATATATACAGACTGCCCCTAGGTTTGCCCTGAAGAGCCTTCTGCTTCAAGTAGGACTTGCCTCCTGAACATTTCTCAGCCTCTGAGCTGATTTTTTAAAAGTATCCAGAAATGGCTGGGCAATGTGGCACATGCCTGTAATCCCAGTGACTCAGGAGGCTGAGGCAGGAGGATCACAAGTTCAAGGCTACACTCAGCAACTTAGTGAGGCTGGAAGCAATTTAGCAAGACTCTGCCTCAAAATAAAAAAATAAAAAAGAGCGGGGATGTGGCTCAGTGGTTAAGCACCCACACCCAGGTTCAATTCCCAATATTAAAAAAAAAAAAAGTATCCAGAAATAATCAGTACACAAAGTTGCTAGGTAACGTATAATACCTTTAATGTAAGCAATTTTTAGTATGAACCTCTATCTTTAAGTATATCAAACCTTCTCCTTCAGTGGGATGCTTCCATGGAGAAAACAGCAATATACAATTTGTATTGCCTCCTTGAAACCCTTTCCCAGGGTCAGGATAAGGGAGAAGACAGGGATGCTTATTAGCATTTTGAGAGAAAAAAAAAAAAAAACACCTTAGTCAGTTGTCTCAAGTTTCCTTTCCCCTAACCAAGAATCTAGCACTTGCACCTCCTTGACTCAGAAACTTAAATATTTATTGAATGAAATGGTCACATAAGAAAAATTGTAACGGTTCTCCAAATTAGATATTGAAATAAATCTTGAAATGCAGGGTGCATTCAGTTAGAATAACAACAGTAGCAACAATGAATACTGCTACCAAAATGTTTTGAACTTGAACTAAGTCCCATGAACCAAGCCAAACTACAAGACAATACCTACACTAGCCCTGTCCACCCTGTCATATCCCATGCTTAGAAAACTGCTGTTGGTTATGATCAAAACCTTAGTGTTATTTTTATTCACTTACTATCCTCCTTCTTCAAAAAAAATTTTGAGGGGGACCTATATGAATACATACATCAAAATAAGATTTTAAAACTGTATTAGTTTCCTAGGGCTGCTGTAACAAGGTACTATAATAATGGAATCATTGTCTCATGGTTCTGAAGGCTGAAGTCCAAAATCAAGGAAGGGTTTGCTCCAGGGGCCTTTCCTTGCTTCCAGACATCCACCCCTTGACTTGTGACACTGTAACTGCAGTCCTCACCTGGTATTCTTCTGTGTATACGTGTGTGCCCAAATTTTCCCTTCTTATGAGAATACCAGTCATATTGGTTTAGGTGCCCACCCACTCCAGTATGACCTCTTCTTAACTCGTTACATCTACAGTGACCCTATGTCCAAATAAGGTCACCTTCTGAGGTACTGTAGGTGAGGTCTTCAACATATGAATTTTAAGGGGGTGTAGTTCAAAAAACTAGAAAGAAAGGAAGCATGGGGGAAATGAATCTCCTGCAGACTGAACATATACACTCATTTATTCTTTTAAAACCACTCAAAATAATAAAGTTATAATAAAAAAGGGATTAATCCACATGTAGAAAGAAACTCCACATGAAATAACAGTCGACAGGCAGAGAAAGGAGAAGCAACTGACTGATAGAAAAGCATGAAGTTATACCTTCACGGAACCCCCAGAACCCCTACGCTGGGAGATCCTGGTGCTAGGAAAGGCAGATGTCGGGCATGACATGGACATGGGGTGCACAGACCTCTCCCCCACCCATGCAGCCAAACAAAGGGACCAGGAGGAAACAAAAAATGAAAGAAACCGAAGGATGCTTTTAAAAAATTATAATTTGTATCCTCAAAGAGATAAGAAAGAACAGAATACAATAAAAAGAGATCAGTTGGAGAAAGTGAAAGACCTCTTAACAATTAAAATACAATAAACATGGCCTGGGGACATAGCTCAATTGGTAGAGTGCCTGCCTCGGAAGCACAAGGCCCTGGGTTCAATCCTCAGCAGCACAAGGAAAAAAAAAAAATACAATAACAAATTAAAACTCATTCAAAATGTGAAAAAATAAAGAAAAAAATTTCTTTTAGCAAGTAGAATATCCAAGAGTTAGAAAAGAGCAAACAAGAGATAAGAAAAAATTTAAATCGACATGGGAAGTCCAATATCTGAATAATAAGAGTCAAAAAATACAAACGAGAGGAATGGAGGGAAGAAAATCCTCAAATAATGACATCAAAAGAAAATTTTCTGGCATTGAAAGAAACATTTCTCCAGATGGTGAGGGTCCATTGAGACCCACCTGGCATGACAAATGAAAGAAACACACTGAGATTTATCACTGTGGTCTTTGAAAACATCAGATCTAAAGAGAAGAACTGCATGTTCCAAGAAGATAATACAGGTCATATAGAAATTATGGGAAAGAGATTGGCATTACAGGTGAGATAGCACTGTCGTTGAGAAAACAGATTCTGAAGCCAACTACCTGAGCTTATAACCCAACTTACTAGTTGTACAACTTTGGGTGAATTACTTAACCTCTCTTGCTTCACTTCTTCATCTCTAAAATAGAGATAAGAATATCGCCCTTAAATATGAGGTGATATAAAACACTTAAAGCTAGGTTCATAGCAAATATTATATAAGCACACACACACACACACACACACACACACACCTAGGCTTCTCAGCAGCAACATTGGAAGCTAGAAGACCATGAAACATTACCTTCAAAGTTTTGAGAATGAACCTTTCAAATCTAAAATTCCATACCAATTAAGCTACAAATGAAGTGTGAGGGTAGAATAGAGACATTTTGAGGGGCTGGCATTTGTGGCTCAGTGGTAGAGGGCTTGCCTAGTACATGTGAGGCACTGGGTTCGATTCTCAGCACCACATAAAAATAAACAAATCAATAAAGGTATTGTGTCCATCTACAACTAAAAGAATTTGAAAAATAAAAAGGACACTTTGAGATATACAAAATAACAGAATTTGATTTCCTTTTAAAAAGGGAAGTATCTTCCCTTATAGTGTCCAAAAGCTCCTGTTAATGCAGAAGTAGTCAGAAGTGAATGATTAGATTATGAGAGCTATGACCTAATCAGTTCACCTAGCATGAATGGACTAGGCGGTAACTATAGGCAGATGTGGCATGGCTGGAGGAGGTGGGGTCACTGGGGCAAGTTCAGCTGCCCCATGGCTCTCCCAATCTCCCTCTTCCCCCATGATGGGCTGCCTCATTGGAACCCAGAGCAATGAATTTGGCCAATTATAAACTGAGACTTCTGAAAACATGAACCCCAAATTCTTTTCCCCCTCTAAGTTGTTCCTGTCAGGTATTTTGGTCATAGTGATGCAAAAGCAAACTAAAACAATAGGCATGTGACAAAGACAGAGTGCCCTGGGTGGAGACAGTAATGACAGGGAAAATCAAGCCGATAAAAAATAAAACAGCTTTTAACTCCAGGAAAAACAAAGGGTGTGCAAGAAAGGGTCATAGTTTAGTCATTGTTTGCTGCAAAGCAAATAATCCTCGTATAGGCAAAAGAATGTCAAGACTAACTGCTTACTTTCTTAATTTAACTAGAAATCGTGATTTAACTGGATTGGGAGATGGGGAGAGCAGAATGGGTAAGAACACAGTGGAGAGAGTTCAGTCCTCATTTACCAAGATGAGAAGTTAATATCTAAAACTCAGGTCTGGCACCATGGATCAAATCCAGTGCTTCACCTGTGCTAGGCAAGCACTCTGCCACTGAGCCACAACCCCAGACCCTGCATATCTCTATGCATTTGTACTGCAGATTGAACACAGGGGCGCTGACCTACATCCCCAGTCCTTTTTCATTTTAAGACATGCATAGGTAGATAGATAAGTAGATATAATTGAAAATTAAGGAAATAGCAAAATGAACATATGGTTTCAAAACATGGAGGTAAACACCTGGGGATTCAGCTAATAGAGGTGAAGGTGATATTTTATGAGAGGTGGAACTGGTAGGTCTGGGAGAACAGGGGCAGAAAACTGGTGTTTCAATAGAAGCCTTTTAGTGTTTTTTGTCTTTTTTAACCATGTATATGTGCAATTTGGGCAAAAAAAATAATTTCTAAATTAAAGAGAAACAATAGTGAGAAAAAATTCAATATTAGTGGTAGTTATATGTGGACAGTAGGATAACAGGTGACTCAAATGTCATTCTATGTCCTTTTCTATATTATCCAACTTTTCTGTAAGAATGTGTATAATTTTTATAATTTAAAAAGTACATTTTATTTCTGAAGTGAAATCAAGATGAAGAGAACTTTAAAGTTTTCAGTTTGATATTTGTTAAAAATGATTTTTCATAAGAAAGTAAAATTATGATTCATAAAAATATAAAATGAATACATGTCAATGATTGAATTAAGTGAAGGAAGCAATACAATGTTACAATTGAGGAGAACTACAAATTCAAGGGAAAAGTCCAAGAACTATAAATTTGAATGCAGTAAAGAAATGTTGAAATGAATTTGCAAAAATCGGTTTACACATAAGGCAATAATCGATTGAACTCTGTAGACAAATTATTTGTATTCCTGTAAACAAGAACTATTTAAATAGCTCTCAGTTTTCTATAATTTTTCTAAGGAGTTGTAAAATCAATAAGGGTGCACACTGCTACAGAATCAGATAATTCCCAGAGGCCCCAGTGTTCATTTGAAAGAATATACATTTGAAATTCATAAATTTTTTTACAAGTAGTTAAGGGCTAATTCTTATGGAATCCTGTGTCACAAAGTCCTGTCCTACTATTCAATAGTGGAATGCAAGTTTGGTTTGAATTTCTAAAAGTCAAAGAATAAAATGAAACTGGCTATAAGTTTATTGGCAGGCTCAGTAGAGCTTAAAATATTTTAAAGCTGAGAAAGTTTCATTTAATTTTAAATTGCTAGCGATTTTTCTCTGGAGGTTAAAAAGAGATCAATTCGCCTTTGTTGCCAGCTTCCTCTGTTTGGGATAAAATTATCAAAAAGATCCCCTTATTTATACAAATGTAAGCAACATCCACCACTGTTTTTAGAAAACCTGACAAGGTTACCATTAACTCAAACACTGTTAGGTTAAGTGGTATATTGAGTAAGGGAAATGAGTTCATTTTAAAAGCATGTCCTAGAAAGTTGTTTCCTTGTTCATTTCTTTCTACATAGATTTAGATTAAACCATCTCTGAATATATTAGGTTTTGAGAGGCAATATATGTATCTTTTTATGCATACCTTCTCCTAAGAAAGAGAAGACTGAATTCACCAGGAGCCTATGAAAATCTGAGGTGTTCATGTCAGACTAAATAGGGAGGGGACTAATTTGTCTGGACTGAAGTAGAGGGGCCACTCACAGTGTTTCTTAAAATGACCCAATTTGGGAAATGCACCATCAATTTTTGGAATTTCCTTAAAGCTGCAGAAGCCAGAGCACACACTACAGTGCAGATTTTCCTGTAGGGATATTCCGCCAGTGATATATTTGTTGAGCATGGTGGGACTTTCTCTGGGAAACAGAAAGGAAAAAAAGATGATCAAGTGTCCCTGAACCAGAGCAAACCTCAGGAATTGTGTATTTTTTCATATGTATAAAGAAAAACTAGAACTTAAATGTCTATCAATGGATCATGGATTAAAAAGAATTATAATATATCCAAACAAGGGGATACCACATAGACAGGAAACAGAATGTGGGTGGTATATGAATGGACATAAAAAGTCATATGTGGTTAAATGGGGAAAACGCTGGTTACAGAACACGATCAAGATGAGAGTACACTCCATGTTTGGGTTCATTCATTCATTCAATGAATATTTCTTAAGCATCTTAATGGTTAGGATACAACAGCAGAATAAAGTCCCTACTCTCATTGAGTGTGCCTTAGAGTGGATGAAGGCAAACAATAAACAAAAAAAAATATCGTGGTTGGAGATGTAACTCAGTGGTGGAGTGCTTGCCTAGCATGCATGAGGTCCTGGGCTGGATCCCCAGCACTGAATCCCCAGTACTGACACAATTGCTTGGTACAGCAACTGTATCAAGCTCCTGAAGAAAACTGGAGCAGGTTAAGGCAATAGACATTGTTGTGGATGCAAAATAGATTGGATAGTCAGAGGCCTCTCTGATGGGGTCACATTTGTCCTGAGACTATGACTACAAGTATATAGTTGGATTGTATTTGGGACTATAATAGAAGCCAAATGTAGTGGCTTCAACATTCTGGGGTTGTGTATCTCACATGAAAACGGAAGGCAGTGCACAGCTGGTGCAGCTGCTCCAAGAACCAAGTCCCTCCTCTCCTCCCAGACCATGGGGCGCAGTCCTCCACAAACGGGTACATAAGATAATAGTTGCCACTCCAGGGTTCACACCCACACTTCAGGCAGGATGAAGAGGGAAGGGCAAAGTATAAAAAGGCACAGACCAGCTGGGTCTTTTTTCTTCTTCTCCACCCAAAGAAATGATAGCTTCTCAGAAAGCCTTCTCCCAGTGGACTCCTGCCTACCTTCCACTGGCCAATGTAGTGTCATGTGACAACTCCTAGCTACAAGGGAACCTGCTCAATTTGGTTTGTCAGTTGGGCACAGGCTGAATGCGAGTACAGGCATGGGGCAGGGACCTACCAGTGTCTGCGAGCATCCAACCCCAAAAGAATGCATCCCAGATAGCTAACAGGGCTTGTGTCTAGAGATGGTATTCCAGGTGGCCCAAAGCACCTTCTTTATGTTCTTCTCTTTGTGTGCCATTTAGAACTGTATCATTCTGTCTGGTTAGAAATTTATAACTATGGATCCCACCCCAGACCTCCTGAATCAGAAACTCTGGGACTAACAATCTGCACATTTATTAGTTCTCCAGGTGATTCTGAAGCTCAGGGAAGGTTGAGAACCAGTGCACTATATTATAAAATCAGCAAAGATCAACGGATATTTTATTTTGAGAGAGGGAAAAATGATGGCAAGTCTGGGATTTTATTCAAGCTAACAAGTGTTTTTCACAGTTACAAGTGCAACCTAATTAATGAACGTGTCAACTGTTTCTTTCTTTTTTTGAATTATTAACATTTTTTTCGGGCCTTTAGCAGGAAGTTTTTCAAGCTGACATTTGGAAAAGAGACAAAAGAAAAAAAAAGTCAACCTCATGTTTGGCTTATTTCCTCCACCTCTTTCGTGCGTTTCATCTCCCAAATTTACAAAGATGCTATTAAGTTTGCTGTTAACTTTTTCAAAAAGAAGTACTGGTTTTAACAATGTCCTGGGGAAAAGGTGAATTTTCCTCACTGAACACAGGGTATATTTTCAGAATCTGGGACATTATTGTATTCTTTAAGTTCTCTTAAGTATGGGAAAGGAGAAAATAGAATATGAGGTAGTGTGGGGGAAGAGGAAAGCAGATCTGGGGCGGGCAGGCTCAGAATCTCAAGGACTTGGACCACTAAAGAAAATGGTAGCTGAAAAATGTAAACCACTTTCTCTCATTTCCAAATAATGAGTGGACGGAGAAGGAGAAAGGAGAGATGATACCAGTTTGATGGGGAATGAGAGCAGCAGTAAGGTTGATTTTTAGGCATTGCCAAATGCCTAATGCTAACACCTGAGCCTTTCCAAAGCGAAAAGTAGTTTTTGGTGTCATATAAACACCATAATAATTTTATTTTCTTCTTTAAAAAATATATTTCTGGTTGAGGGTTAATTATCAGGGTATGTATAAATGAGTACGGATATGTGTAGCACCTGAATGATAACTCAGTGGTTTGGAAGTAAAATGTCCTTAGTTGCTTTTTAGAGAGAAAATTTTTTTTTAAAATATTCTCTTGCAAAAATTTTATATCCTTAGGTAGATCCTGAATTATGTCATTGTTACTACATATGCAAGAGGTTAACAACTGCATTACACAAATTTTATCAATCAGGAAAGTCACCCAGAGAAATGATATGTAAGTCATAAAAGACTAGATTTTCACAGAATTTTAATAATTGATTCCTTCTCTTTGTGAGATTGCACAGATTAAAAAGTAGGACCTGAGTCAACTGAGTCAAAGCACAGGTCTCCAGTGAAATTGGCTGGCCTGAGGATGGCCTGGCTAATCTTCTAGGTGTCCATGAATCTTCAGTCACCTGTGTGGTCACCAATATACTTCAGGAATGCTGGGCACTCTCAAAAAAAAAAATTTATTTTTTGGGGGGGATTGAACTCAGGGACACTCGGCCACTGAGCCACATCCCCAGTCCTATTTTGTGTTTTATTTAGAAACAGGGTCTCACTGAGTTGCTTAGGGCCTCACTAAGTTGCTGAGGCTGGCTTTGAACTTGCAATCCTCCTGCCTCAGCCTCCCGAGTTGCTGGGATTACAGGTGTGTGCCACTGTGCCCGGCTCAAAAAATTCTGTGATCACAAACAACATCCTTGTGAAAATTATGGCTTCCAAGTCTTGTTTATTGCCATCATTTTCTAAAATAAAATATTCATCTAAATTCAGATATTTTAGACCACTGAGTTATGGTACAACTCTCTAACATAATCAAACAAGAGTGGTCAGAATCAAAACCCACCAGGAGTGATAAGGCTGGATAAAATAAAACTAAAGAGAAACGTTTGAATCCCTCCTGTACCCACTGAGAAATATCTGGGTGCAAATGAATCCCTTTGTTTCACAAGTTACATTTATACTTTTTCTATAATTGGATTGAAGGGTTAATCATTCATGAAGACTAGATCAATCAGAAGGAAAGGCCGAGGGAAAATGGCAGGGATCTAATGAGATGCCATGTGCTAATTGTGTTAGAATGATGCTGGGCAGGTGGCCAGCACTCAATATCAGCTGTTATTATTATCATTTCTGTAGAGTTATTTTAATATCAAATGTTACTTTTTAAAATAAATACAATTTAATTGTTTCATTTAAATATGTCACACTGTTTGGGGCTGGGGATATAGCTCAGTTGGTAGAGTGCCTGCCTCATAAGCACAAGGCCCTGAGTTCGATGCCCGGCACCGCTCAAAAAAAAAAAAAAAAGTCACACTGTTTAATAGTAGGTGAAAATGTATTAGAGTTCAACTTTTAAAAATCACACTCTCCTTTGGGACCCCTCCCCTCCCTTTGGCAGATCTTATAGAATCTGAAGATAGGAATATGGCTCAGGTTCTCTGAGACAGTTGAGAAGGCAAGGATCTCACCTACTGAGATCACCTAGGGTCACACTCACTCCTCTGGGAAGGACCTGTGCCTATATGTCACTCCCATAATTAGAGAAGAGAGCAAGAACAAGACTGGAAGAGAGAGAGAGAGAGAGCAACTCCATCCAGAACCAGACAGAGACTCTCCCCTAGGGTGAGAGCCAGGGTGAAGCAAACTTCCCCATGGTAATCTGCCTATGGTGCAGGACACTGTGGCAGGGCACTGCAGGGGTCCTCCAGCTGAGGGGCTAGAGGTAGATTATTCCCCAAACCATTCAAATGAGACCATGTTCCAGCCAAGGCTTCTATTGCCCCTTGGAGAGACTGCCCAGGGGATCCAGCTGAGCCATGCCTGGACTTCTGACCCATGGTAGCTAAGAGATAATAAATGTGCATATTAGTGTGCTCAATTTGTGGTGACTTATTACACAGCAATAGAAAATGAATACACCTGCCTTCAACTGTGGTTTCAGTTATGGGCTGCTTTCTGTTCCCCCTAGAGATAGTGAAATCCTAACCCTTGGTACCTGTGAACTGGACTCTATCTAAAAATGGTGATCCTATTGCAGATGATTGAGTTAACATACAGTCATTAGCATGGGCCCTAATCCAATTTGACCAGTGTCCTTATTAGAAGGGGAAATTCTGACAGAGAGACAGATGCATACAGAGAGACGATGATAAGGGGACATAAGGAGACTGTCATCTACAAGCCAAGATGTGCCCAAGGCTATCAATGCTAGGAGGGAAGCATAGAATGATTCTCCTCATGGCACCTGTCAGCACTGCCAACACCTTGACTCTGGCCTGCAGAACTCTAGGACAACACCTTTCTGTTGTTTAAGGCACCTTGTTGGTGGCACTTTGTTATGGATACTCTGGAAAACTGGGCAGGAAGCTGGAAAGGGCTGCTTTCCATTCATGGCTAGGAAAAGACTAGAAAGAAGAGGATTCATCTCATTCATTCACTCACTCATTCATTCAACAGTCTCAGCACCTTCCCTTCACCAGGTGTGGTGCCACACGTTCACTACGTGGCAGGCGGGCACTGTGTGCTTGTGCAGTGAGGTCAGAGACCAGAGGCCTCAGGGGCTTGCCATCCAGCTGACAGGGTACAGCCAGCACAACTCAGTCCAGACACATACGCGCTAGAGCGCAGGACACTCATGGGAGAAGCACTTAATTCCACATGGGGGCAGGAAGCAAAAGGGCTCCTAAGAAAAGGATCGAGGAATAGGGAGAGGAAGAAGGAAAAGGGAAAGGGTGGTCACAAGATAGGGAATCATTCATTAGAAGGATAGAGGAATAGAAGAGCAGAGATATTCTAAGCACTACATATAGTTCTCCATGGCCAAGGCTGTATGTGCTTGTGGTGGGGTAGAGTAATAATGTGTCCTGCACTGAAGAATCGGAACTGCATCCTGAAAGCTTTGGGAGCCACTGAGGAACCTTCCAGAAGCCAGTGACAGATTCAGGTGAGATCACGATGGCGGGCCCCAAATCAGTCATTGCATTTAGGAAACAGAATTGACAGAACATGGAGGATGGTTTTAGTAGAGAAGTGAAGAAAAAAGAGGGTCTAGAATTACTTCCCGTTTTCCCTGGTGACCAAGTGGGTGCTGTACCTTCCCCAAGCCAAGACTATGGGGAGAGATACTGGCTGGGAGGGAGATGAGATCAGCAGCCAGCAGCCATTGTCCCTCTCCTCCCTTGCTAAGAGAGTCCCGAGCATCTCCCCTTCCCTGAGGCACCATGACTTAAGGATGGGGAGTTAACACTGTCGGCTCTAGACAGCACTGCCCCGTACAGTAGCCACTGATCACATGTAGCCACTACTCACTTGAAATGTGGCTGATTCAAATTAAGATATGTTTTGAGTGCAAAATAGGCACTGGATTTCAAACTGTGAAGAGAAAAAGAATACGAACATAACATTAATAATTTTTATATTGATTGTATGGTGAGATGATATTTTGGATATATTGAGGTTAATAAAATATGTTATTAGAACTAATATTACTTACCTGATCTTTTTTTAAGAAGCATGACCACTAAAAAATTTTTTAAAATTACATGTATCTCACATAATAAGTCAACTGTATAGCACAGGTCTAGGTCAATCATGGTGGGCCCAGACCCTTGTCAAGTGAAGGGTTTAGATGGGTATATGTCTATGTATCCTCCATTCTGACCAGCAAAAATTGTGGGTTGGCAGCAAGGTTTCTAGGAAAGTTTTCCTTGACCTTAAAGTGCAACATAAGACAGGGAGAGACATGCCTTTCTCTGCTATGAATGTTGTTATCAGCGCACTGCCTGGAGCATTGGTAGCCATTTGGAGACCTTAAGAATAGCTGTCTTAAGAAAATAAACCAGAGTAAAAAGGTGGAGAAAAACTTGTCCTTGATGGCAAACATAAATCCTTGGGTTTTAGTACACCCCAACCCTTTTTACTTTTTTTTCTGAGACAGAATCCTGTTTTGCCAAGGTTGGCCTTGAACTTGCAATCCTCCTGCCCCAGTCTCAACCTCTTAAATCACTGGGATTACAGGTGTGCGCCACTGTACCCAGCTGAAATTATGTTTTTTGTTTATTTGTTTGTTTTTTGCGGTGCTGGGGATTGAACCCAGGGCCTTGTGCTTGCAAGGCAGGCACTCTACCCGCTGAGCTAAAACCCCAGCCTTGAAATTATGTTTTTAAGTTAAATAAATAAACATATCGTTGAAGCCATAATTAATTGGGTAATTTGCAGACAAAAGCATTCACCCATTTATTGACAAGTGTCGGAAGGCTGTTACCTCTGTGTGTGTTATCCCTCTATTGCATTGATACTAAAGTTTTCCTCTGAAAACTAAGGCAGAAACTGGAGAAATATTGGGATAATTGTTTTGCAATCTCTTCTAACACCATCATCCTTTGTGCCTGTGAGGGAAAAAAATTCTTCATGACTGAAACAGCCTCCTGGACAAAACTTTCCCCAATTATTATTGTATCTTTTTCCCCAATCTGTAACTAAGGGTTAGATCCAGGTAGGGCAATAGACTCATCTCCATTGTAACACACAAGCACACTTCTCCTGAGATCTACAAAGAGCAGAGAGGAACTGCCTCTCTGGCCAGCTGTTGTTCTCCAAATCATGTCAGATTGATCATCATTATCTTCAAAAATGTTCTATGTGGCTTTACGGAGAAGAAATCTTGATGCAATAATCACAGTCTACTGCAGTTTTGGAACCAGTATTAAAAATCTAAATTTCACAGATCTTTTCTCTGGTTCTTGATTATATACTAACATGAACATTTTAGTGTCCGTGACTGACTCACCAATCAACTGCTTTTTCTATGTGCCTTCCCCAAGGTCTAAATATAATAAGCAGCCACCAGGAGTCTGGTCTGGGCCTCAGGCCTGTGAGAGAGGCAAGGAAAAGGAAGCAATGGAGAGAAAACAGAAAAGGGGCAGGAACACACACACACACACACACACACACACACACACACACGTCTGGAGCCCTGGAGTTTTTTGGCCCAGCAGCTTCCCAGCAAGGCAAGGTACTGGACCCAGAGAGGAGAGGCACTCCCGGCTCCTTGCGACCTTCCTTCCTTCCTCGTGCTTTGAATGCTGGCCATGCATGTCCTCTGCAAGAGGCTCATAGCTCTGCCCTCTTGGGGCTCAGCCCCAGCTGCTAGAGTCCAGATCAAACTCAAGTTGGGGACTTTTGTTTTGGTTCTCATTTTCCTTTGTTTTGCTTTCCTACTAAATCACTGCCTCTCTCCATCCCTGATATGAATCAGTACTGGCTCTCAGACTAGTTCTGCTTTATGTCTGTGCTTATGGGATTTGGTCACCGTTAGATGAAGAAAATAAACCAATAAATTTTGGCTCTGATATTATTCTGGGGAAAGTCTGAGTCTCTCTCTCTCTCTCTCTCTCTCTCGCTCTCGCTCTTGCTCTCACTCTCTCTCTCTTGCCTCCTTCCCTCCTTCCCTCCCACCCTCCTTTCCATTTTTGCTCCTTCCTTCCAACATATATTATCTCCCTGAGCATATTTATCATTCTTTCTCACCTTGACCTTGGGAGTGATGAAGACATTTCTGTTTGGAATCACAATCCAATCAGAACGAGAATAAGTGCCACCCACTGACCCTTCTCACACTTTTCTGAAATGTTTACTTGAAATGCAGCTATCCTGTGGGGAAATATGAAACAGGGCAGATTTGCCTCCTTTATCCCTCCTGGAGCCTGGGTTGATACACCAAATAGCTGAAGGGAGAACCCAACACATGTAGAAGGACACCCAAAGATGGGCCAAGAGAAAGGTCAGCTGTTGCAGGGTGGGCTTTCCTCCCTCACCTCCCCTGACCTTGGAATCCAAATTTCCCTCTTCCCCTGCCCAGTCCCAGCCAGGAACAAAAAGCAAGTGTGGGCCAGCAGAAGACAGGCCCAGGAGGGCTGGGAGGAGGCACAGCTGATGCAGGGGTGGCCCAGGAGTAAAAGAGAATCAGAGAAGAAAGGGACAGGGAGAGGAGAGAAAGTCAAAAAGAAAGAGTGTCCCCTACAGAGGCAGTGGAGGATGTGCCTCCATGTGCCTCTGGCACCACATTGTTCCAGCAAGTCCTGTGGCCTCCGCAGCATGGCCCAGTCAACAAGCTCCTAATACATCAGCCTCTTCCCTCCACCCTGTCCAACGTGCCACCACCATCTACCAGGGCCACTGCTTTGTAATTGTTCTCTCTATTTCTACTCCTTCCTCCTTAGAATATATTCCCATCTGCAGGCAGAACAATCTTTTAAAATCATAAATCAGATGGTCGAAGTCCCGTGGCTTTCCATAAGCACCAAGTAAATCCATGATCTGACCCCAAGTTCCTCCCTGACCTTCTATATCACCACTCGCACCCTCGCTCCCTGATACAGCCACACTGACTTCCTGTCTGTTCTTTGCATATCCAATCACATTCTTGGCCTAAGGTCTTTGCATTTCCTGCTCCTTCTGCCTGGACTACTCTCCCTCCAGCTCCTGCCATGGCTGTCAGGTCATTCAAAGTCTCAGTTCAGTGTAAACACTAGGTGGCCTTCTCTGACCACCAGGGGCCAACTTCTTCACTATCTTTATGCCACTCATCACTATTTCAAGTTGTCTTGTTGATTTTTTAAACCTAATTTTTGGTTTGTTTAACCAACAAGACTGAAAGCTTTAGGACCATGCAGAGACCATGCCTATCTTGTTTGGAACTCTGTCCACAAAGCCTAGAATAGAGCCTGGCACAGAGCAAATGTTCCATAAATGTTTTGTTGAATGAGTGAAGGAATGAAAAAATGTGGGGGAGCCCCAAGGATTCAAAATGAAGACTCCAGACCAGGGTTGCCATTTTGCAAATAAAAACACAGAACATTTGGTTACGTTTGAATTTTAGATGAATAATGAATATATATAATACCAAGTTAGCTATGTCCCAAATACTGCATGCATTCATTGTTGATCTGAAATTCAAATATGTCTTATATCATGCCCAGAGCCAATGAGGAGCTGGTGTGAGTGGAACAGAGCAAAGGAGACCCTCCAGATCTTGGCTTTGCACACCCTTATGGTTGGAATGGATGTGAACTGATGTAAAGTGGTGTTTTGGTTTTTTACACACTGTGTGTGTGTGTGTGTGTGTGTGTGTGTGTGTGTGTTTTCAACTAATGTAACACGTTTTGGGCAATGGATTTGCCATCTTCCCTTGTACCACAAAGGCTGCTGAACAAAACAAAGTATAGAGAACAGGATATGTATTAGGATAGGATAGTGCAGGAGCTGGGGATGAGCCAGTACAGGGATGGGTGGCTCGTTTCAAATGACAAAAGCCCCCCAGGCAGCCCCTCAGCTGACAGAGCACTGCCCCTGCTCAAGTCCTTTCTCAACTCCCAGAGAAAAAGATCCCTGAGGGTGAAATTTTATAGAATAGAATGCTTAATAAATCAAATTTTTTTTACTTGGAATTTGTGATTAATAGGAAAGCTCAAATTTCTCACAAAATTATTTTTAGTTCTTTTAATCTCAAAAATATCCAACCCAGCACTTCTATGAGTAAACCAAGTTATGTACATTCCAGTATTATCCTCTTGTGTCCGTAAAGTAGTTTCAGATGTGTAAAGTACATTTAAAAAGTTGTACAGACTTCAATTTCCTCCACAAGTTCTAGTGCAAAGAATTTTTTTTTTTGCCATGGTTTCAAAATATGATTCCATAAGTCATAAGTCACTGCAAAAGTGGTGACACTCATTCCTCACCTGTTAACCATTCAGACATCTCCCCTTTCCTCACGGACGACATTGTTGCACACTTCATGTTCATTTTTATTTATACATCTCATTCCAGAAAGAATCTATGACAGTTTCAGAAAACACAAAGAGAAAATATGTCACTTTTACTACAAATATATAAGAAAACCATTCCCCCTTCCTGTTTTTGTTTTTTGGTTTTTTTTTGGGGGGGGGTTTCCTTGGATCTAAGTGCATAGAACATTTTAGAGCAGAGGCTTAAAGAAGGGTCAACCTACACAACACCAACTTAGCACAATGCTCAGTACTGAGCATAAGAACCTCAAAAATTGGGCTTTCATATGCTGACTGAATGATACAAGCAGAATAGAAGCATTATGAAAAACAAGGTTTACAAATGTATACAAACATGATTCCTTCATCACAGGAAAGCTATTCAGAGCAACGCTCAGCAAGTTCACTGGCAGTTGAGCCTGGGTTCTTAGACCCGGATTCCTGGAAAAGCTCATCTTGTCACCATGAACCCATCTTCATTTCCTCACAGCATCGAGCATTTCCCCTGGTCGGCTAAAATCCTGCTTCTGGTTAGTGTCTCTGGAAAAAAGGTATAAGTAAACCACAGTATGAAACTACATTTCTAAAAAGATTGTCAATGCAAATTATGTGAATTGAACCCGATTTTAAATAGGTAAGGTGGAATGAGGAAGAAGAAATTGGATAGAGAAGTCTACTTTTTAAAAAGCCTTTAAATGAATTTTTAAATCTATATACCATATGACTGAATATTTAATAGGTATTATTTGTTAGTTTCATAGCTAATAGTAATACACACTCATAATACTAAGACGAAGTATTCAGAGAGGTACAAACAAAAATCGGTCGTCTTCCCACCAGCTCCCTAATATCTCAGCTCCCATTTCACTGCAGGTGACTTGAGAGTTTTGATGCCAATCCTTTCACACCCTCCTCACAAAAGTATATACAAGGGCTGGGGCTGTGGCTCAGTGGTGGAGCACTTGCCTCCCATGTATGAGGCACTGGGTTCCATCCTCAGCACCACGTAAAAATAAATAAATAAAATAAAGGTAGTGTGTCCATCTACAACTAAAAAATAAAATATGTTTTAAATGTATACAAGTATACACATATACTTCCTGAAGCTTTGGTGGAATCTCAGATCTTCTTTTCATCCTCTTTATTACAATTAGATTGTGCCCATTACCCCTTAATGTTCTTGACATAGCAATATGGTACAGACATCTTCCCAGATTGGTACTTATGGTTCCACCTCATCAAGTTTGATAACAGCCATAGTAATCAAATATTCCATAGCATAACTATGGAACCATTCACTCCACCAAGTCCCTTGAGACAGACATTCCATGTTATCCTTTTCCTCTCCAACAACCCGTGCTGCAAGAAGAGTTCGGAAACAGACTTTTCTGCAGAACCAGCCCCTCTGGTGCTTATTTTCCAAATTAGGATTTTTGCATATTCATTTTTCCCTAAATAATAAGAACTAACTTAATAGAGAATACAAATATCTCTTGCAGCAAACTCCCATCTCTCCTCACCTCTCCCCTCTCCTCTTCTCCTCTCTCTCCCGCCTCGTGCATATTTGGACATGGCCTGAGTGCCAATGCACTGCAAACCAGCATTCTGCCTCTCCCGTGCAGCGGCTGCTCCTTGCTAGAGGCAGGAAGCGTTTGTCCTGCAGCCTTTGATCTTCTATTGCCTTTCCACCCTGGGAACAATCTTTTCTCCATCTGCAGGCTCCATAACCCATTAGTGAACTTTCACTCCTCTGTAAGCTTACGGGATGCATATAAATCTGCATGATCAGCCTCAAATTGGTCTTCAGAATGGAATCCTCCATAGAACTACATTCTATTTAGTCAACTGGGACCTTGAAACTAACACAAGTAGGGGGTCAGATGGCAGAGAGCTGCACAGCTCCAAAACATCTTCTCATGAAGCTACACCACCAGAGAAAGCGATCATGTTTCTGACTCCTCTAGCTGTGATGGGAGAGTTGCAAATTTAGGAAATAAAAACACAAGGTTCTCTGTTAAATATGAATTTTAGATATACCACAAATAATGTTTCAGTTATTTTATTATGTTAAATTATATTGTCGAGTGTTTATTATTACAACATTACACAGGACATAGTTATAGCAAAACACTATTCATGGCTTATCTGAAATTCAAATTTAGCCAGGCATCCTATATTTTATCTGGCAACTCTACATGATAGAAGAAATATGCTGCCTTCCCTTCCACCAAACCAGAACTTTCTTTTCTTTTGTCTCTGTATCAGAACCACACCACAAAAAGCACATCTTCCTTCTGCAGGCCAGGCTTCACTGCAGAGGCAAAATTCTGGCACCCTGATCTCAGCTCCCGTCAGGATGGGGATGGATCACACTTTGCCTGAGCCTTGAGCTCTCTTGTGGTTCTCTTACATCCACTGTGTCGACCTTCTGGATGGAGGATTTCTGTATTTCAAACCTCCTCCCCTGCTTTTGACCATGAAAATTGCCCACTCTCTGACCTATCTGAACTTTCTAGATTTTATACTTCTTATATTCTCTTGACTCTTTTGGTGTCCTTAGAGTCTTCAGAGCCTGAAACTTCAAAATCAAGCTAAAATTGTGTCATCAGAAGATCCAAGTTTTGTTGGGCACAGTGGTGTGGTGCACGCCTGTAATCCCAGCGGCTCAGGAAGCTGAGGCAGGAGGATCATGAGTTCAAAGTCAGCCTCAACAACTTAGCAAAGCCCTAAAGCAACTCAGCAACACCCTATCTCTAAATAAAATATTAAAAGGGCTGAGAATGTGGCTCAGTGGTTAAGCACCCCTCAGTTCAATTCCCTATACCAAAAAAAAAAATCCAAGTTTTGGAACTTGCATTATATAACAAGGAAAGTCACCACCTGAACCTGTTTCCTCATCTGTAAGGTGGATGTTGAATTTTATTATTAAAGGTTCAAAATGGTTTCTAGCTCTGACACTCTGTAAACCTAGGGTCCTCATCCCTAGAACAGTTCTCCTGGTCATAGCTCTCATCAGGGTAACCCTCCAGACCAAACACTGCCAGTGTCCCAGCTTGATCCTCAGGTTTACCGATGAAAACCGTTCAACATGGCACCAAGGATAGGATATCAGGCACCTCTCAACTGCCTAACATCACAAATTATCAGCTTTTAAAATTACCATGGTGCTTGACCAAGTAAAACGCTCGCCTTTTTGTCAGAAATGGCCATTGCAAAAGTTCCAGTGGTGTAACTATTGTGTTGTTTTATATCCTGCTACTTACATATTAACATGATTGAATCCTTCATAGCTGTACACAACCCTAAAATGTGTCAATTTTCATTGTGTAGGAATCTTTACAAGAAAATGTTTGACCCCCAAACATAAATGCATATCTTTTATCTAACAACCAGGTAAGATGTATAAATACACATGAATAATCAGAAAGGAATTTAAGAGAGAGCTAAATATGCTTTGAGTCCAGAAATTTTAAAAAAATACATTCCTAAGTGTTCTTATAATTTTCAATTACATCAAATAGTTTAAAATAAAAGTTGTATTTTGAAAACATGGAAAGACCAGTTCGATGAAGCACTCCAACTTCTCCAGACCTGAACCTTCCCAATCACAGGGCTATTTCTTTTTATTTGCATGCAGAATTTTTTCAGAAATGTGCATAAATGTATGGCATACAATAAAGTGTGAAGTGCATTCATTATGGTAATTAAAGAATCAAACAAATTAATAGTCATTAGAGCTTATCTAACTCAGTGTTTTGCAAACTTATTTCTTATGACCTACCACAGATACATTCATGAGATAATGTTTACTCTTATTATTTATGAGGCTATTTAATATTTTTATTCTGTTCTTTTCGTGTGTTAGAATTTGGTTGTGATTCACTTATTAATTTTATGACCCTCTACTGGATCACAACCCACAGTTCAAAAAAACACTAAAAAAAACAAAAACCAAAAAAAACCAGCTCTCTCATCTTAAAAATGAGAAAAATTAGAGGTTATTTATTTTAATTTTTTTTTTGAACTGGGGATTGAACTCAGGGGTACTTGGCCACTGAGCCACATCCCCAGCCCTATTTTGTGTTTTATTTAGAGACAGGGTCTCACTGAGTTGCTTAGTGCCTTGCTCTTGCTGAGGCTGGCTTTGAACTCGTGATTCTCCTGCCTCAGTCTCCCAAGCTGCTAGGATTACAGGCATGTGCCACCACGCCCTGCAGAGGTTATTTTTAAAAATAAAATAATCTAGCAGAAGCAAGATCAGAATCTATCAGCAACCATTAGGATTTGTTTCACTATTTTCTTTATCTCTGCCTGTAAGTAAATCATTTTGTCCCCAATTAAAAAAAACATAGAACAATAGTAGAGAAAAATCAACAAAATCAAAAGCTAGTTCTTTGAAAAGATCAATAAAATTGACAGACTGATCAGGCCCAAAAGAGGGAAGATACAATTTATCCATATCATGAGTGAAAGAGGAGACATAACTACAGCTTATAAGGATAAGAATAGGACAATAGAGAATATTAAAAGCAATTTTATGTGCCTATAAATTTAACAATTTAGATGAACTAGAAAATTCCTTAAAAGGCACATACTATACAAAAGTTTACACACACACACACACACACACACACACACAGATAACTTGAATAACCCTGAATCTATTTTTAAAACTGAAATTGTAATTTAAAATCTTCCCACAAAGAAAAATTCAGACCCAGATAGTGAATTTTACCAAATGTTGAGGGAAGAAATAGTATCAATTCTATACAAACTCTTCCTCAAAAATTGAACAGGAAGGAATACTTCCCAACTCATTCTATGAGTTCAGCATTATCCTGAAATCTGGTCCATCAATATATTAAGAAAAATGCACCATGACCAAGAGAAGTTTATCCCAAGAATTCAGGATTGATTTGACATTGAAAATTAATGCAATTTATGATATAAACATATTTAAAAATGAAAAATATGATCATCTCAGTAAATACAGGAGAAAGCATTGGACAATATCTAGCATGCATTCCTAATTAAAAATAAAACTCCTAGCAAACTAGGAATAGAAGGATACTTCCTTAACTTGATAAAAGGCATCTACAAGGTTGGGGATATAGCTCAGTGGTAAAGCACTTGCCTAGCATGCATGAAGCCCTGGGTTCAATCCCCAGCACCACATAAAAATAAACAAACAAAAAAACATTTAAAAAGTACACATTAAAAAAAGGCACCTACAGAAAACTTTGTATTCAGTTAAAACAACTTTTAATTATAAAAGTCTAAATGCATCCCTTCTAAGATTAGGAACAAGATAGTTACGTGTACTGCCTTCATCTTTTTTCAATATTGCCTGGTGCCATCAAGAAAAGAAAAGAAATGTCATCCAATTTGAAATGGAAGACATAAAACTGTCTTTATTCAGACAATATAATCATCTATGTAGAAAATTCAATGGAATCTGCAAAAAAAAAAAAAAGCTAAAACAAATTAAGTAAGTTTAGCAAGGTTGCAGGATATAAGATCAATGTCAAAAATCTACTATTTATACTAGCAACAATCAAAATCTGAAACTAAAAAAAATTAATATTCACAATAGCATTAAAATGTGAAATAGTTAAGAATACATCTGACAAAAGATCTGTAAGACCCATATATTGAAAACTATAAAACATTACTGATAAAACTTTTTTGAAACCTAAATAAATAGAAAATGGATCAGAAGACTCAATATTGTTGAAATGTCAATGTTCTTCAAATTGATCTATAAATCCAAAACAATTCCTGTTAAAAATCTCAGTAAACTTTTTTGTAGAAACTGACAAGCTGATTCTAAATTCATGTGGAAATGAAAATGGCCTAGAATAGCAAAGATAAATATTAAAAATAATAGGTTTAAGAGATAACTGTCACTGATTACAAAAATTATCATAAAGTTACAGAAATAAAAATGATGTTTTAGCATAAAGGTAGATCAATGGAAAGAATAGAGTCTTGAAGTAAACCCACACAGGAAAACTAATTTTTGACAGGCACAAAAAGGTAATGCTATGGAGAAAGAACAGCCTTTTCAACGAATGTTGGAATAATGGAATATCCATATGCAAAAATACAAGTGATCTTGGATCCATGTCTTCTATTCCATAAAATATTAACTTGAAATATATCATAGACTTAAAGGAAAACCCAACTCTTTAAAAGTTGTAAAATAAAACAGAAGAAAATCTTTGTGACCTTGGATTAGGCAAAGATTTCTTAGAACAACAAAAGCACAACCAATAAAAGAATAAGTGGACTGAACTTCATTAAAACACTTCATTAAACACTTAAAAGTCAACAATAAGGGGGAAAAGATAACCCAATTAAAATGGGCAAAAGAGGATTGGGGATGTAACTCAGTGGGTAGAGTACTTGCATTGCAAGCACAAGCCCTGAGTTCAATCCCCAGCACTGGGGGGAAAAAAATAATGGCAAAAGATTTGACCAAACACTTCACAAAGATCAGGAACACTTCAAAAGAGAATCAGTAAATAAGCACATGAAGAGATTCTTAACATCATTAGTCATTAGGGAAATGCAAAATAAAATCACAATGGGATATCTTTATACACCTATCAGAATGACTAAGATTTAAAAGACTGACCACAGCAGGTGGTGATAAGAATATGGAGGAACTGGAACTCTCTTGTACTGCAGATGGGAATGTAACATTGTGCACAGCCATAGAAATGAAAAGTTGTACCCCATTTGTGTACAATGAATCAAAATGCAGTCTGTAAAAATTTTTAAAAATAATAAAAAAAATAATGGGAAAAAAATGCTACAACCACTTTGGGAAAAAAAATTGGCAGTTTCTTACAAAGTGAGACATCTACCATATGATATAATCATTCTATTCTTACTGAAAAGGAAAGTACTTACTGAAAAGGAAAGAAAATGTATTCTCTACGAAGATTTGTATTGATTGTTTATAACAGCCTTTTCAGTAATAGCCAAAAGCCATAAACACCCAAATGTTCACTAAGGGGTGACTGAATAAGCAAGTTGTACTATATGTATATTCAACAAAACATAGTTATGAACTGTTGATTCCAGAAATGACATGAAGGAATCTCAAAATAATTAAGTTGCATTAAAAAAAAACTGATTTAAAAAATCTAGAATACAGATTCCATTATTAAAAATTCTAGAAAATATGAAGTAATTTACAGTGACATAAAGTAGGTCAGTGGTTGGCAATGAATGTGCCTGAAGGGAGAGATTACCAAGGGGTACACGAAAACTTCTGGGGTGGTAGATATGTTCACTGTGTTGATTGGGGAGACCTTTCATGGAAACTACACATGCCAAACTTTTGACCAAATTATACATTTGAAATATGTGTAGTGTGTATATATTAAAAAATAGTTGATTAACAACAACAGAACTTCTTTTCACCCCCAAACAACTTTCTTCTCTCAGTTGGAGCCACAGCTGGCAAGTCGGAGTCCCCTTCCTTGTTCCACCATGAGTGACAAAGACCTTCCTCCTCCAACCTCAGTTTGAAAAATTCCCCAGTACTATCTGACTAGCACAGATTTTCTGGGTGAAGTAAGGAAAAATAAGAGATGACTGGGGTCAGCTAAGCGTAGAGGACAAGGAAGAAGATGGACACACTCATTAGAACCCCACATTGGTGAAACAAGCCTTTCCCCCAAATGAAGGGATTGTTATTCCTAGCAGAGAGATGGTGCTGAACAGACACGGTTCTCAATGCCACCTACAGCACTTTCTGTGCCTTTCCTCATTTAATCCTTACAGTGAAACTGTGTGGCAGGTATTAGCACTTCCATTACACAGTGGAGGAAGCTAAGCACCCATGGAGCAAGTAATTTGCCCATCATAGTAGGTCGAATAGTGTCCTCCACAGTGATGGTTGATTTTATGTGTCAACATGGCTAGGCTATGGGTTTTTATGTTTCATTAGTGTGACCAAAAGACCTAAGAAGAACACGATAGAGAGGAAGTTTATTTGGGGCTCAACAATTTCAGAGGTCTCAGCCTATGGGCCAGACAACTTCATGCCTGTGGGCCTGAGGGGAGGCAGAATGTCATGGTGGAAGAGTGTGGTGGAGGAAAACAGCTCAGGACATAGCCATCAGGAAGCAGCTAGAGAGCTTTGCTCACCAGGGACAAAATATAAACCCCAAAGTCACACCCCGCAATGACCTCCTCCAGCCATACCCTACCTGCCTATTTACTGCCCAATGAATCCATTATCAGTGGATTAATCCAGTGATTAGGTTAAGGCTCTCATAATCGAATCATTTCACCTCTGAACCTTCTCATGTTGTCTCACACATGAGCTTTTAGAGGATACTGCATATCTAAACCATACATCTGGATGTTGCTTTGTAGGTATTTTTTAGATGAGATCAACATTTAAGCCAGGGACTTTGAGTGAAGCAGATTGCCCTCCATAACATTTTTGGGTGGGCCTCATACCATCAGTTGAAGACTTTAAGAAAAAAACTGACCTCTGAGAAAGAGGGAATTCTCCCAGTGTGGCCTTTGGATTGAACTACATCAATTCTTCCCAGGTCTATAATCTGCTGAACCATCCTGCAGACTTCAGACTTGCCAGCCTCCAGTTCCTTCAAATCGATGAATCTCTCTCTTCTTTCCCCTCCCACCCTGCAGCCGATTGGTTGTTTTCCTGTAGACCTAATCTGCCCTCAAAATTATGTCCATTCAGAATATGGCCTTATTTGGAAATAGGGTCTTTTCAGATATGCATTGAGTTCATACTGGATTAGAGTGCTCCCTAAATCCAAAGGCTGATGTCCTCATGTGAAGAGAAGAGGACAAAGACAGAGGGAAGGCCATGTGGTGACAGGCAGAAACTGGAATGGCAAAGCTACAAGCCAAGGAAGGATTTCCAGCAACCCCAAGAAGCTGGAAGAAAGCCATGGAGCAGGTTCTCATTCGGATTCTCCAGAAGGGACCAACTTTGCTGACACCTTCACTTCAGACTTCCAGCCTGCAGAATTATGAAAGAATGAATCTGATGTTTTAGGCTCCCAGTGGGTGAGAATTTGTTACACAAGTGCAAATGTGTGTTGCCTTCCCACCATTGTAAAGTGGGAAAACTATAAGTGGAACCACTGTAAGTGGAGGAGTGTCTCATTAGGATTTAAGGAGCAAACATTAGAAGTAAAGAGAAAGAATATTTTCCAGCTAATTTTGGAGTCTCTGAACCACCCATGATGAAAATAGCCCCTTAATCAAATCCAGTTTTTATTTCTAGGCCAAACTCCAGCCCTCCCCCATTTTCCTCTTAAGCTAGCAAAACATTTCATTCCAACCTGCTTTTCTCCCATGCCCTGTCCCATTGAGCTATTTTAGATAGAATACTAGCCCCTTGAGCAGGAAATCAGGGTGGCATTAAGGAGAATGGGGTCCTTATACCCCTGCACAACTCTATGAGACCTTTGCTGTTACTAGAAAGATCCAGAAAACAAAGATAAAATTAAGTGGCTTGGCTATCCTCTCAATCTGGTTCTGAGGGTGCTCCAGCTAGGGATGAGATCTGCTCTCCCGGTTTAACTTAAGTACCATTGGCTCCTGGCAAGGACATACATACACCTCAAATCGAATCAGAACCCTTCTCTTGGTGTTTGTTTGTGTTGCATTATTTACATGGGTGGTCTCCAGCATCTTTAATGCTGCTATGATGTCATTGCTTCATCAAATGAGCTAACAAATGATCATCTGGCAGTAAGCATCCATAGAGGTTGGAGTGACTACCTCCAGAAACCTGATAATCATAAAGCAAACCAGAGTGGAGATCTAATTTTCTCACACCCCTACATGAAATGGTCCATCCCACTGCTTGGACTAAAGAATGACCACAAGTGGTCACTAAATCGCCTGTCAGAGGCTTGAAGCCCCATGGCTTAATTATTGGCACTAACATTAGGGCCTCTCTTTTAACATGACTTTACTATTTTTTTTTTTAAGAAATTCTGGCCCAGGAAGGTAAGGCTGTAAACCAATAAGTGACAACCTATTGTCATTTATCTGGACCATAAACTGCTCAACCAGTCATCTTCTCAGGACAATAGATTGTTCATGTGAGTAGCTAGTCCCTTTCTCAGGACAGCAGGTGACTCACCTGGACAAATCTGTTAGCCCATCAAATAACTGTCCATCAAGTCTCATTTTAAAACTCTCTCTTCTTCATTATACTCTAAAAGTTTTTATCAACTTTTCCCAGTTCCAGAGTCTTCAATTTAAAGACCCACCTTGAACCGCTTGAACTCAGACTCCAAGACTCTGTGATTATTCCCCTTCTTTATGACCAAATTCCCACTAATGTGATGCTTAGTACAGAAAATAATAAATCCAGCTTTGTTTAACCAATCAGTTGTTCTGATGGTCTTTTAGGAAAGTCAGGGGGTGATACCCAAGAGGGAGCATATGAAGAAAAGTTAACAAGGAGACACCCTACAGATGTCAGGTGTATGACTGAAATAAACAAGGAATGGTACAGCATCCAGGGACCAGCAAGCATGGGAAGCCATTACCACCCCTGGGACAGAAGGGACTAGGAGAGGAAGCAATGACTCCAGAACCCATTGTGTGAGAGCAGGAATGACAGATTCCTGGGTCATCCAGTAAAAGTTGTAATAATGGAGGCCCACGACCAGACCGCGTCAGAATGTGGTACAAGTAGGAAAGGAACAGGGAGGAAGCACCTCCATCTGTCACTTCTCTTGCCTTCGTTGCCTGCTGGCTCCTGCCGGCTCCTGCCCTCAACCAAACTCAAATGGAAGCCAGAAAGCAAGGGGGCCCAGAGAACGCAGCAATCCCCCTCTGCCAGGGGCCAGAGCAGGGTAGAGAGGCAGAAGAACGGATTTGTGTGAATGTAGGGCATAGGAAGAAGGAGATAAATGGAAAAAAAAAAACAGTATGCAGTATGTAATTTGTTAATAAAACAACAAGTGAGTTATCCTGAATATATACTCTTTCTACATAATACATTGGCTTTGGAGGGGTCAGAGTCAGTAAATTGTCAATCTTGTTCCTTAACCTATAATCTTAAAACAAGATCGATAAGGAACTCACAGAATAAGGTAGAACAGGACAATTGGGCATGTTTTAGAGATTTAATAGCTATTGTCTGGGTATAATTTGGCTTAAAGCCTGGACTTAGGAGTTGTAGCCTAAGTCTCCTTCACTTCACTCCCTAAATATCACCAAACCAAGACTTTGTACCTAGGGAGCTTACTGCAATTGCCTAAGTTAGCCAGATCATACTTTCTGGAAGGAGTTGAGGTTTGTACATTGGGGAATACCACCAAATAAGAAATTGCCAAAACCCATCTTTAAAAAAAAAAAACTGTTCTATTTTAAAAAGTACATAATCTAACAAAATGTGAGCTGATGAGGTACCATCAAAGCTGATCAAGCAAATTCATTTTGGGAGTTATCTGCCATGTGATAGGTAGTCACCAGTATAATTTAGGGTTAAGAAGCTATAAATCTATAATTAGATAGACCTGGCCTGGAATCTCATACTATGTTTGAGCAAGTTACTTGACTACTGTGCCTCAGTTTCCCTCGTATGTAAAATGGAAATAATATCCCATTCTTCTTTTGGCTATTGTTTTTTGGCAACTACATTCACCCTCTCCTCCTCCCAGTGTTCTTTCCTAAATCCCAGGACTGGTAACCACACGTCCCAAATTCCATTTCTTTCATGGTTCTTGATAAGAGATATATTCTGCCAATGATGTGTCCTTGAGCAGGATTTGGAAATTCAAGCTCCAGCAGATGTGAAGTTTCACAGCCACTCTAGGTTTTCCATTTCTGGTTATCAGCTTCATGCTATGACCAGCTGTGACCATAAGCAGCCATTTCCTATCATCCTCTGATCTAGGCAGTAGCAACAATTTCTTGTAGTGAGAACACAGTGACAAACTTAAAAGCTTTCACTGGCCTCTCCTGACTTTTTCTCTTTCAATCTTTCCCAACCATTTTTTTTTTTTAATAAGCAACAATTTCCTCCTATTAAATCCCTTTCTACATGAAATACCTACAATGGTCTCTGTTTTTATAACTGAACCCCTAGTGATATCTACCATAGAGTAAGGTTCAGACCAAAAGAGCACCTTTCTCAGAAGCAACCCTTGAATTAATCACTCCTGCAGAAGTCCTGTGTCATATGTATTGTTTGTGGGATATTGTATAACACTGAAGACATCAGAATTTTCCACAGCAATGAATACAAGTTTAAAAATGTTAATCATCCTGGTGGCACTTTAATTTAAAATCATTTTACATGGCTGGTATGACTATTTCTAACACTTTAATCATAGAATCTATCATAAACATATAAACTGAACTTGGTACAGTTCAATTTATAAATTTTAAATCTACCTCTAGGAACTCAATGACAGTTTCCCTACAGAGAGTCACTAATAGCCACTCCTCGGGACAAATCTTTCACTTTAAATGATCACACCCTTAAATGGAAATGCAAATTTTCAATGTTCCTTTGTTGTTTTCCCATCTAGTTTTAGCATAACTAAAATGTTCATCTTAAAGTAACAGAAACTAATGAGTAATTTGTATATCATTGCCAGATATACAGAAAGAAAAGTCCATTTGTTATAAACACAAACATTCTCTGCCAATTCTGTGATGATATAACAGGATAGAAGATGGCCTTCCTCACATCACATCCCTGCCTCAGGTTCCAGCTCTTTCCATAAGCATTGCACAGCATGCATCTGAAGATACCTCATTTGATATAATGCAGCACCCCTATCCCTCTCAAATGGGGCTGCAATTGCCTTCAATACAGGAACCAGGTTTTTCCCCTTGAGGGCACTTTGGGTGTGGTGTTCTACATACTCCTCAGTAGAGGAGGCCGCAGCTCATAGATTTGCAGAGAAAACCACCATCCCAGCCTCCAGCACTGCTTCCTTTAATGCCTGAGTTTTCAAGGCCAAGTCCAGTCCTGGCTTGCTTAAACATCTAATAAATCTTATCTCCGGATTAATGAAACTGATTACATGGCACTTTGTAAATATCCAAGGTACTCCCCAAAAGGTAAACAGTGGTAATGGTCAAGATCAAAGTCTTGGGGCTGGAGTGCTGCTATTATAGCCCAAGGGTCATGTCTGCTTGGGAAGAACAGCAAACAAGTCTGGCTTTGATCACATTACTCCCAACACCGAACCTTTGGTGGTTCCACACTGCTTTTATCAAAAGGCCACACTTCTTGGTGTACTTATCCTCCATGCCCCTACCACCTGGTCCCAACCCACCCTTCCAGCCTTATCTTCCCCTGCTCTCCACAGCCATGAATGAGTTCACTAGTCACCCTAAGCACAGCTTATGACTGCACTGGCAGGTCTCATGCCCTCAGAACACGCTCTCTCTACCTTCCTCTACTTCTCCTCATGCCAAGCATTCCTGCATCATCCAGTTCAGGTTTCTCCTCTTCTCAAAACTGTCACGTAATACCCACCCACACTTGTACAATAAGAGCCAGCATTTCTAGTATACAGATGGTCCCTTACTATAATTGACTTAATGAGGTGCCAAGTTGACATGGGGCAAAGTACAATAGAAAGTGTATTTGGAATATTGATCTTTTCTTTAAGGCTTCATGGTGCCTGTGCACTAAGCTCTCAGATTCTGTAGGCTAGATATATATTTTATATATATATATTTTAGTTGTAGATGGACACAATACCTTTATTTTATTTTTATGTGGTGCAGAAGATTGAACCCAGGGCCCCATGCATGCTAGGTGGGTGCTCTACCACTGAGCCACAACCCCAGCCCCAACGCTAAGTATATTACATGCATTCTCCACAATGATGTTTTCAATTTATTCTGGGTTTTTCAGGAGATACCCCCCTCAAAGTGGAGGAAATCTATACTCATTAAGCCTTTTAAATCTTTTCTGTCACTCAATCCTTGAAACAATTCCATGAGGTAGGACTATTTCCTCCTTTTATGGAAAAGGAAATGGAGACAAATGCTGTAGTATCTTCAACCTATATGATTCAACACTCCAATAGTTTTTATGAACAAAATTGGGCTAATTTACTCCTAAAACAGCTGAAGGAAATCTGTAAGATTTCTCGAATGAAGTTGTCATTGTTTCCAAAGTTTAATGTAAAATGATCTCAAATTTATAACAAAATACATGGTGTAAAATACTGTGCAACCAATATGCACATGGGAAGATACTTACCATCACCAATCACTAGGAAAATGAAAACCAAGACCACAATGAGATGCCACTTACATCCATTATGATGGCTATTTATAAGAAAAAGAAAAGAAGTTCTGGTGGGAATGTGGAGAAATTGAAACCCTTGGGCATCTACTGGTGGGAATGTAAACTGATGCAGCTGCTGTGGAAAACAGTATGGCAGTTTCTCAAAAAATTAAACATTGAATTGCCATAGGACCCAGAAATTCCACTTCTAGAATTGAAACCAAGTCTCCCATAGATATTTGTATACCAATGTTCATAACAGCATTTTTCACAATAGTCAAAAAGTAGGAAAAACCACATATCCTCCAATGGATGAATGACAAACAAAATGTGGCATATACCTAGAATGAAGTGCCATTCAGCTTTTTTAAAGGAAAGAAATTCTGACATGTGCTATAACATGAATGAACCTTGAGAACATTATGCTAAGTGAAATAAACCACTTATATGAGAAAGCTGTAATAGCCAAAATTACAGAGACCAAATAAAATGGCAGCTACAAGGAGCTGGAGGGGAGAGGGAATTGTGTGGTTGATGTGTGAAAGTCAGAGTCTCAGTGTGAGCCCAAGAAAAGTTTTAGGAATGGATGATGTAATTGCACAACAGTGTGCACACACTTTTTGCCTCTGAACTGTATATTTAAAAATGTACACAGGAAAGAAAACCACAGACCAATGTGCTGGGTGAAATCCCCAACAAAACACCAGCAAACCAAATCCAATGGTGCATTAAAAGATTATTCACCATGATTGAGATCACCAGTGATGCAAGAATGGTTTGACAGATGCAAATCAATAAACATATTACACCACTTCAACAATCTGAAGGACAAAAGCAATGTGATTAGTAAGGCACAGTGGCACACACCTGTAATCCAAGCTACTTGGGAGGATGAGACAGGAAGATGAAGAGTTTGAGTCTAGCCTGAGCAACTTATCAAGACCCATCTTGAAACAACAAAAACAAAAACAAAACCCATATGATCATCAATAGGTGTAAATATTATTTTCTGTTTTTAAAAAATAATCCCTATCCTAATCGATGTGAGGTAGCATCTCAAAAGATAAAGAAAAGGCATTTGATAAAATTCAGCATCATAATAAAAACTGAACAAATTAAGTATAGAGGTAATGTATCTCAACATAATAAAGGCCATGTATAATAAACCAACCACTATCATTGTGTTGAAAGGCAAAAAGCCAAAAGTTTTCTCTAAAATCTGAAACAGAGAAAGACACCCACTTTCATTACTTTTATTTAACATAGTACTGGAAGTCCTAGCTAGAAAAATCAAGTGAGGAAAAAAAAATAAAGGCATTCAACTTGGAAAAGAGGAAGTCAAATTGTCATAGAAACCCCAAGGACTTCACCGAAATACTATTAAAACTAATAATAGTTGGAGAATAAAAATATCAACATACAGAAATCTATAGTGTTTCTCCATGCCAATAAGGTATCTCAATTAGAATTATCAGAAATAGAAATCAAGAAAGAAATCCCATTTACAGTCTCTATAGAAAAATTAAAATATCTATGAATAAATTTAACCAAAATAGTGAAAGATCTCTACAATAAAAACTATGAAGCATGGATGAAATAAATAAGAGGACACACCAAAACACTGGAAAGACATCTCATATTCATGAATTAGAAGAATCAATATTGTTAAAATGTCCATGCTACCTAACACAATCTACAGAGTCGATGCAATCCTAGCAAGATACCAATGATGATTTTCACAGAACTAGAAAGAAAAAAAAAAAACTGAAACAGCCAAAGCAATTTCAAGCAAAGAAGAACAAAGCAGGAAGCATTATACTACCATAAGTTGAAATACACTACAAAGCTAATCAAAACAGCAGAGTGGGGCTGGGGATGGAGCTCAGTGATAACGTTCTTGCCTGGCATGAACCAGGCCCTGGGTTGAATCCCCAGCAATACACACACACACACACACACACACACACACACACGCACAGCATTAGCATAAATACAGACGAGTAAATAACCCAACTTAGAAATGGGCAATAGATCTAAGTAGACATTAATCAAAAGAAGACATACAATGTCAACAACCATATAAGAAAAATTATTGACATCACTAATCATCAGGGAAATGCAAATAAAAACCACAGTGGATAAGGTTGGAGATATAGCCCAGTGTAGAGCACTTGCCTAGCATATGCAAGACCCTGGATTCAATCCTTCCACACTGTTAGTAGGAATGTAAATTACTGTGTTCACTGTGAAAACAGTATGAGCTTCCTCAAAAAACTAAAATTAAAACTACCATATGTACCAGCAGTCCCACTCCTGACTGTATCTCCAAAGGAAATGAAATCAGTGTGTTGAAGCTCTGCCCTCCCATGTCTATCACAGCACTGTTCACAATAGCTAAGAAAATTAAACAACCTAAGCATCCATGAACTGGTAAATGGATAAAGAAAAGGTGGTATATTAATCCAGTGGAATACTATTCAGCCATATAAAAAAATGAACTCCTGCCATTTGGGACAACATATATGGAACTAGAGATCATTATGTTAAGTAAATAAAGCCAGGCACAGAAAGACAAGTACTGTGTGATCTCCATTGTATGTGGAATATAAAAGTTGATCTCACTGAAGTAGAGAGTAGAATGGTGGTTACAAAGGCTGGGGAGAATAAGGGGAAGGGATGGGAAGAGTTGATCAATGGGTACTAGGTTATAGATAAGAGTAAGAAGTACTGGTGTGCTACTGCACAGGAAGATGACTATGGATAGCAGTTATGTACTGTATATTTTTAAAAAGTAGAAGAAAGGGTTTGGAATGTTTTCACCATGAAGAAATGATAAATATTTGAGGAGATAGATATGCTTAACCTGACTGAAACATCACACAATGTTTTCATGTATCAAAATGTCACACAGTACCCCATTATTACATATAATTTTTATGTATCAGTTTTAAAAATTGTTTTAAAAATGATTATACAATTTATTATGTATATTAAATCAAAATTAAATATGAAAATGCTTTCATATCTTGTATTTGGTCCTCACAAATACCTTGTGGAGAAGCAGAGAAGATACCAGGATTTCCCACTACTAAGATACAGAAAGCAAGGCTCAGAGGAGTCCACAACTTGCTCTAGAGTTGCATGAATCACTTGGGGATCCTGCTACAAGGCAGAGTCGGTGGGTCTGGGTAGGGCTCGAGGTTCTACATTTCTAACCTGTTCCCTGATGCTGGGGTTGGGTGTGCGGTGTGGAACCCAGCTTTGGGTCAGAGCAGGGAGCATCAGGGCTAGGACTCTGATTCCTTAGACTCAAAATCAAGGGCTCTTTAAACTCTTTGAGGGAGTCCCTCAGAACTGACGCCACCCTCACAGGGACTTGGAGAAGAGAGAGCTTGCTGAGAATGCAGATCCTCATCATCCCAACAGACTGATCAACTCAGGTATTCCCGGATGACCATGAAAAGGCTCACCTGTGTTTGAGAACAGTCTGGACGCACAGGGGAAGTCCTAAGTTACACCCTTCTTTTATCTTGCATAGACTAATTTTTTAAAGAAGACTTGCTGGGGCTGGGGCTGGGGTTGTAGCTCAGTGGTAGAGCACTTGACTAGCACACGTGAGGCACTGGGTTCGACCCTCAGCACTACATTAAGAATAAATAAATAAGACAAAGGTCTATCTACAACTAAGAAAAGCAATTTAAAAAAAGAAGACTTCCGTACTTAAGCTAGAATAAAGCTACAATAGAAGCTAATTTGACTGCAAACTAGTTGAGCTATTTAAAGTTTTCTTTAATGAGATTGTCAAGAGGTTCTAATTCCCCAATACATATAGAAACACCTATTTGTTCATGTTTTATGCTTTTTTTTTAAATATATTTTTTTTGGACCAGGGATTGAACCCATCGGTGCTTAACTACTGAGCTACATTCCCAGCCCCTTTTTGTATTTTATTTTGACACAGGGTCTTGCTAAGTTGTTTAGGCTGGCTTTGAACTCTCAATCCTCCTGCCTCAGCCTCCAGAGTCACTGGGATTAGAGGCTTGTGCCACCATGCCCAGTTCAACTATTTGTTTTAAATAAAGATGCTGGGGCTCACCCCCAGAGACACTGTTTTAATTTGACTATTGTTTTGCTTTGTTTTGTTTTGCATTTAAGGTCTCCAGGTGATTCTAATAGCATTGACCTAAGATGAAATAGAAACCCAAATTCAAGGTATTTAATAAACTGCATGGGTCTCAATCTTGGTTGACCTTGCCAGGTATTAGAAGAAAAGTCTTTTATATTTTAGTTTTGAACCACAAATGCAAATGAGGTGTTTCAGCTATTATAGGGTCTAAATTTATTCCAGGAATAAACTTCATGTAAAATAATGCAGGATTGCTGGCAGTTGTATGTACTTAGCAACAAAAAGGTTAATTTTAGCATTATTAAACCCTCAACTTAACCTACCAGTCTATTTTAAATCATGGTTGGGCTTACCAACTTAATTCAAATCAATAGCTTCTTTACTTCCCCTGCTGAAATAACACTTGCCAGGATAGTCATATTGATGGTACCTTCTTCTTGATTATCATCATTCATATTCAGCCATAATTTGGATACTGCCAACCAACATTTCCAGCCAAGGACACTTCAAGATAATGTATATAAATTGTATCTTATTGATCACAGAACATCTGCTAGTACTTAAATATGTTGACTTATAAACAGAAATTTGCAAGTTTGCATTTCTAATGTTCATAAAATTATAGTTTATAATAAAACAAACATTGTCATGCTTCTTAAAAATCACCTTCATAAAGATAAAATGACTTAACCAGAAGTTTTAAATGACATAACCACTGAAAGAATAAAAGGCCTAAGTGGTTCCCTTCCCCAAAAAAAAATCATGGAAGGAAAACTTCATTATTTCTGTCTGACTAGATACCATCCAGTTGCATCTTGCCACTTATATGATGAAAAATAAATTGACCAAATTATAATTAGTGATATCATAAATTATAATGCACTAAAACAGTATTTTCTGAAGATAAATACATATTTCTTCATATTTTAAGATTTTAGAAATTCACAGTAAGATGAGCACAATTGATTTCTTGGGACATGTTTCCCAGAGATGGGATGGCAAAAACAGAGTTGAGCATTTTATTAAAAGAACACATGGCCAAAGTCTCAACCCTGTCATGAGATGACGGCTCTTAATAGAATTCTTTATTAAGTGTTTAACAGCTGGTGCTTTTCCCATAGAAAACAAGATAAACCAGGCAAACAGTGCCCAGGTGCTGACCTGCCCAAGTGCTGCTCAAAGTCTAGGGAAGACCAGGTAACTTCATCAGAGGACACCCTCCCCAGCTTGAGGGAGTGGAGGATGAGGTTCCAGGAGAAGTCGGGGGACAATTTGTTCTCAGGCAAAGTATGAGAAGCTGCAGTACTGTTGCTCTGTCACTTCCTTCCCTCTGTCCCCAGAGCAAGGAGAAAGCTAACTGCTATAGAAAGCATGCGGTGGTCCACTCTGCAAGGAGGCCTGGAAGATACATGCCACATCCATTATATAACAGAAATAATATTTGGCAAATATGAATCGTGTGCTCTTTTCATCGGTTCCCTCATTACATTCCCTGCAGGCATTCTATAGCCCCAGGGAAGACAAGAATACATCCAAGGATGTATGTATCATACAAGACCAGGAAAAAAGAGAAAGAGAGAAGGAAGGAAGAAAGGGAGAGAGGGAGGGAGAGAGGGAGGGAGGAAGGACTTCTGGGGCTGAGAGAAACTGGGTGATGCAGAAATGAGGGGAGTAAGCAGACAGACCCAAGAGTCCAGCACCCTCCCCTCACTCTGGACAGATCCCAAAAGTGGGTGGAACCAGCTGCAGATAGACTGAGGGAAAGTTGGAAGTCAAGGGTCTTGCTAACTCAGCTCTTCACTGGAAACTCCAGAAGGTGACTGTGAACCATTGCTGGATCTTGCTCTGCCAGTAGGTACAGTGGAGTAAAAAATGTCGGCCCGGCATAATGTAGGCAGAGAAGGGTCCTGAGTTGGCATTCCTGATCTCCTTCAGCTCCCAAGGAGTGAGAGGAAGTAGAGAGCCAACCGGTCTGGCAAAAAGCTGAGGTGAGAAGGACAGAGGCAACCCCACCAGAAAGATCAGGAAGAGGTCACAAGGGAAAGATAAGTCAGCTATACCAGCAAAAGACAAGGTGTAGAACTGTGAGCCTGGCCACCCAACTGAGTTAAGAAGCAGCTGGCTCTGTAGCCACAGGCTGCAGCAGGAAACCCAGTCAGGAGGTGGTGCAGTCTTCCCACCAGGACAGGGTTCCTCACGTTGGCACTAATGACATTTGGGCCAGATCATTTTTCTGTGTCTTATAGGATGTTTAGCAGCATCCCTGGCCCCTCCTACTAGATACCAGTAGTACCCCCTCCCCCACACACCAGTACTTAGAATCAATGACGTCAGCAGACAGAGCCAATGTCTCCTGGTAGAAAATTCACTGCAGATTGAGAAAGACTGCACTAGCCCTGAGAATGTTTTAGAAAGCACATGTCTTGACAAAAAGAGACGCTGAAAAACTGAGTACCCATCCCAGAGACAGCTTCACACCAAGACCCTTAAGGCTGAAGAAACTAAGGCACCCTCATTGGCAACTTTAAACCCCTTTATCTCTGTTCACCCATCCTTGGGCTACCCAGCAGACTGGATGCCCAAGAACAATAGAAAATAAAAGACAATAGAAAATAACAATTCTGGGAAGTGTGGGTCATCACTCCATGGTTCCGTTGAGGAAACTGAGTCTCTAAGACAATTCAACCTGCCCAACATCATGTGTCCAGTTAGTGGCAGAGCCAGCATTCAGAGTCAATGAGGCTGCCTCCAAGGTCATGCTCAATCCAGTAAGTCAGGAGACACACTGCCATTCACACACAGTACTGCATTATAACTTAATGCGTACTGCACTGTCATCTCCAGAAGATGTGGCCCCTGTGGAGAATGAATTATACATGCTCTGTCTTGTGTCAATCTTTAGTTAGTGCTCCATAATATTTGTGGAATGAGTGAATATTTGTGAATGAATGAATGAAACCCTGTCCTCCACCACTGAGCTAGAAAGGGCTGTTTTCCAAGGCCAGGCTGTACCTGGGAAACAAGAATGAAGATAAAGGCCCAGCGAAGTTTAGCAATGCAGGACTGAGATTCTTTCTCAGCAAGTGCTTGAAAGAGGCAAGGAATGTCAGCTGGCTTCCCATCAGCAGCACTAATGGCCACATGCAGAGAAGGGAGTGAGATGAGCCAGCCAGGGGGCCATGGAGCCTGAGTGGGGAAGAGGGCTCTAGGGTTGAGCTGGTACAAGAGGAGCAAAAAGGAAAGGCAAGGAAGAGCAAAGGGGAAAAGTGAAACAAGGAGAGTTCAGGAAAGGAGAAGAGATGGGTCTGGCAACAAAGAGAGCTGATTCTGGGAATAGGATTGGGAGTGGGGACTGATGGGGAATTTGAAGTTCAGGCAAAGACTGTCAGAATCCCTTAGTGGATTCCTGAGGAACAGTGCCAATAGCCATGAACCCTGACTGGGGATTTCCCACACACAGGCGCTGCTCTTAGCACTCTACAGGAATTACCTCAGTCATGGAGGCTGACTTCCAGAGTCCCCCCACCCCAGATCAGCAAGGTGCTGGAGCCACAGAACTCAGGAGGGCAACCCAGGAGGTGTGCCCCAAGAAGCCTGGCCTCAGCCACCTAAGCGGTATGTGGCGTTCTGAAGGCAATATGAGCGCAACCCTGAAGAGGAGATGGAACTGCAGCCCCTTCTTTAGTCCTTTAATCTGAGTCACAGTCCTTCATGCTGTCTGGACAGGCTTAGCATGTCTGGCAGGGAGGGAGATGCAGGCCATACAGCTGCAAAAGCTAGGGCTCAAAACCTGTTCCTGTTAAACCTCTTTCTCTCTTGGTTTGGTCCTTGGTTAACTGCATTGCTTTTGCACATTCATCTTGGATCCATCAAGGGGACAGGGAACATGTGTGCATTAGCCCATTCCTTGCAGCAATCTCAGCCCATCATCACCCTAAGCAAGCATTCCGATGACAGAATCCCGGGACCACTGACTATACATGCAGCCAGCAAGAATCCTGGCTCTTAGTAAAGGCATCAGTGTCATGGCTGGTGAGGGCAAATGAACTGTACCGGGGAATTGGGATGAGAGGGGGCGAATTTGTGGGTTTCCATCATTCATCCATTCATTTATCAAATATTTGATGAGCACCTACTATGTGCCTGGCACTGCTTGGGACATGTCACAAACACAGCAGATAAAGATCCTGCATCTCCAAGCAACAGCGACACAAAAACATAACTTACATAGTATATTAGAGGGTGATTAGTGTCTAGGGAAAAATAGAAAGTAAAAAAAAAGGTATACGAGAGATCCGGATGGGAGCAGGAGGGGAGTGGGCAGCTTGTAGTTTTAAAGGGATAATTAAAGAAGATGCTGTTTGAGCAAAGACTTAAGACTGTGAGGGAATGAGCAGGTGCATAGGAGAGAACCAGCCTGGTGTGCTTAAGGCACAACCAGGAGGCCAGTGTGGCCAGAGCGTCATGTGCTGTGCAAATAGCATTAACATGAAGAATCATCCACTCAGATTCCCCAGTTATGAAAAAGAGTGTCCTCCACCCAGACCACACTTCAGCTACACAGCACTGCACCTGCATTATCCAAGCTGCAGTCTCCATGACCTGCTGAAACCTGTGTAAGCTATCAACTTGGTCTTCACACCTTGCTGACTTTCCATAGGGATTGGATTAGACCTGTTCCTTCCCAGATGGTTCCTTCCCTCCTATGAAATGCCTTGGTCTCCAGTAAGTGTTTCTGCCTACACATTGATAAGTACTGGAGAAATGCACTTTGTTCTAAGAAGTTACTTTAAATTTCTAAGGTATGGTTTCTGCTACACCACATGGAAACTCTTGCATTTATATTGTGGCTTTTGCCATAGAATCCCTACAAGTGCTTCTTTGCATTCTCTTTTTCCTGAAGCAATTCTCTCTGCTAGTGTTTTGTTACAGAATGTTTCATCCGTTTTTATTTTTTTGTTGTTGTTGTTGTGTGTTTGTTTTGGGGTTTTTTTTTGGTATGGTGGAATGAACTCAGGGACACTCAACCACTGAGCCTCATTTCCAGCCCCCTTTTGTATTTCATTTAGAGACTGAATTGCTTAGTGCCTTGTTTTGCTGAGTCTGGCTTTGAACTCTTGATCCTCCTGTCTCAGCCTCCCGAGTTGCTGGGATTACAGGTGTGCCCCACCATGCCCGGCTGTTTCATCCGTTTTTAAAACTGCATTCTTTTCTGAAATTGTGGTGCCTCTTGTTACAATACTGACTGATATGAAGGGCTTTGCCTGAGAAAGGGAACAAATATTTCTGTAAGTTTTTTAAGAAGGGTCAACTTGGTTCTTGCTCACACGAGAACCACAAAACAGAATACAGAACACATGTAAAACAGACTGCTTATTTCCCACTGTTTTGTGTTGAATGGGTCTGCATGCTTAGATTTTTCAGAGTTCCTTGGATCCAGCCACTCTGCTGAAGTTGAAGATCTTTGATGTGCACATACAGTCCTTTCCCTCTGGGCCTTGGAGAAAGGGTAGGGATCACCTTGGACTTTCAGGACCTTTGCCATCTCTGCTCCAGTTCCTTCCCAGGCTTCCTGCATAGGTGAGTGAGGTCAGCCACTGGAGTCTTTAACCATATAACTTGGAAACTCACCTCTTCCTCTGCCCTGGTGCTCACACACTGCCATCTTTAAGCACTTCAGTTTACCAGTAAAAGTTCCAGAGAGTGTCTGTGACTGCCCCAAAAGACTGGCCAATGACCCCATCTCCCAGGATGGAGTTTTGGGGACTTGTAAGAGCTCATGCAATGGAAAAGCAGTTAGATGTTCAACAAATATTTAGTAAGCATCTACCACATACCTAGACCCTGCCTCCTGGGATCCACTAGCCAGTGGCTCCAAAATGCTGCAGCATCTGAACCCTCAAAAGGCCAGACCTGAGGCCACCCTGCAGAGGTGGAGCCCCTATCAGGGCAGCCACACACTAGAAATGCCCAGCATGGGTAAATTAGGGACCCATACTCTGTGAATGATGCACTGGGAAGGAATTCGTCTTCATACTCATGGTTCAGAACAGGAAGCCTGGGGTCAAACAGTATGGATTCTAGTCACTCTGTCTGTATGATCTTGAGCAGATGACCTCACCTCCCTGAGCCTTGGTGTCCTCATCCACAATGATTGGTAAGTCAGAGCGCAGACTCCACAAGCTTGTTGGAAAGATTCGATGAATCCTCACACGTAGTACACAGCCTGGCACATAATAAATGCTCAAAAAACATCGATGATTGATGCTATTGAGCATGTGGTCCTGAGCAGCATCTGCTGCTTGTTGGTCATTAGAATGGACAGAAATAATGACGTTAGAAGAAATAAAACATGCATGATTCCTCCAGTGATCAGATTTGCTTTGCCCACCTCCAGCAGTGGCAGACAGAACCTGAACACAGAGCAGGAGCCACGCACAGAACCGCTGGACAATGTTGGCACTGCTACTGCCACTGCTATTTTGTTTTGCATTGAACTGGCCCCTGTCTTATGACAGGACCTACCTGTGTTCTCCAAGGCGTGGGCACCCAGAGTCTGCCTGCCCCTCACCTCTCCTGCCTTGCTCTGAAGACTTTGGAAATCTGGCGACCTCTTACTGCCCTGAAAATCCAAATGAGCCCTGCCGGTGGAGGAGACCTCTTGACGGAAGGCTGTGGCACAATCCAGATTCTTTAAGAGTTCCATTGCTTTGGCTGAAAATGAGGACCCCCTTGTCTACCTTCTTCCTGGCTTTGAGCTAAGGCTTTGGTTTGGTTCTAAAGTGGGTGACATTTGGCCCATGGAGGTAACACTACAGGAAGTACAGGAGAGGCTCTTACTCTGACTGATGGCGTTTTTCTCAGCGGTGTGCAGCGGACCTCAAATCCTGTGAGTGACTCTCCTCCAGACGTGGATAAGAGACCATTCTTTTTGTTCATTCTCCTGTGGCCTCCGGTTGATGTCTTGCCAATACAGCAGGATGCTTCCCCGCTCCAGATGGGCAGGAATCCAAGAAATGCAGCTCTGTGTTTGTCCAGGCCCAGAGAGTTGAGGAAAAGCCCTGAAGCAAATGTACAGTTTATATTTCTCCAGCGCCTGCTGCAGATAGAGCGTCTCCTATTTCTCAGCAACAGGACAAGCCCAAGGCAAAATGCAGTTCAAAGCAGGAACCATCCTTGTCCAAATCTGTGCTGTCATCCTACCATGCATCAGGCCTTCTCTACCCTCGCTATTAAATGGTGTTTTTTCTCAATTTCCCATTTGTCCCCTCTCCTACTCATGCCTTGGGTGGCCCTGGGAAAGCAAAATGATTTTTTAACTTCAGATGATATCAAACAATCTGGAGGGCACATCTGCTGCTAACAATGACATGACAACAGAAAGGTCACTTCATTACTTCCAAAATCCAACAGAACAACACTCACGTTGTCCGAGCTCTCTTCCGGGAGAGCCTGACCACAGAAGGACAGGACTTGAGTAAATCAGTGTCGGAGTCCTCACTTGTGAATTCAGATTGCAGTTAGCTGTTTTCTCCTAAGTCACTAAGCTTACATGGGTTGAAGAGCGTGACTGGTGAAATTGGTTTTATTTGAGGGGTTTGGGGTCTTGATTTTAAATGTATGTCTATAATATGGGAACACTATGAAAAAGTATATATAATGTGGATAAATATTCAGAGTAGAAATCCAGAATGCATTCCAGCTGTAGGATCTGTGTTGTTGTTGGCTGGCTTTGTTTCTGGGTTGGGGAAGTGGTACAGTCTATCCAAACTGTCCCCACGGAACTACACTTCCCACGGCATTTGTTTTTTTTAACATATCAACAAATGCTCATACATTTAAAAGGGAGAGTTAAACACTGTCTTTATTTTGTTTAGCCAGGCAATAGTTTAACCCTGACATTTTTTCAACTCTGGTCCTCTGACCTCACCAGCAGCGGGAAGTAAGGAGAAGCCCTTAGTTTGTGCTGGGAACTTCATCACTCACATCCGGTCCAGGAACCTTTAAGGGTTTCTTCTGAAAAATGTGTTGATGCTTCCCATTCCCTTTTCTACCCCCACCCCACTACGCACAGGTTTGGGTTGTTTGCTTGTTTGTTTGTTTATTTGTTTGTTGGTACCAGGGATTGAACCCAGGGGCGATTAACCACTGAGCTTCATCCCCAGCCCTTTTTCATATTTTATTTAGAGACAGGGTCTCACTGAGTTTCTTAGGGCCTCATTAAGTCGCTGAGGCTGGCTTTGAACTCAACAGTCCTCCTGCCTCAGACTCCCGAGCCACTGGGATTATAAGCACGCACCACTGAGCCCGGTATTTTGGGGGTGTTTTTGTTTTTTTAACATAGGTTGGTCTGATGTAGAAATAAATTGAAAACTCAGGAATTAACTTAGAGTGTGGGTTTCCGACGAAGACACTAGGCAGAGACCATGACTGATCCTGCCTTGGTCTTTCATTTCTGAGTGGACACTTCAGAGCTGCCAGCCTCTGCAAACATCCTGGATCTGGTAGACCTCCCCATGAATGTGGCCTCTCTCCTTCCCACCCCTCCACCCAGGAGCAGCCAAAACAAGAGAGGCCCAGTGTGATGGAAGGAGATATTCTAGAAATGTCACCTCCCATTCCCTAATTTAGGATCTTGGCTCTGAGTCCTCGTTTGGAGGTAAATTAACTAGGCCATTTCACATGTCCCTCCCAACTCTAAAATTCCATTTAAATTTGATTGCCCTTCACAGACTCATGAGATCTGAGAGGTTCATGCAAGATAAATAATAACTGTGCTCCAGAGTTCAGAGGTTAGGAACTTTTGGGGTGGAAATATGAAGACTGAAGTGTGCCATTGCCAAGTAAGGCATGGAAATGTGATTTTTTTCTCTTCATCTCTAAAATTGGGAAGATGATTATCTACTCTACAGAGATGTGTGTCGATTAAATGAAATGATGTATAAAGTGCACAGCACTGTACTGGGCATAGTGTAGGTTCTCAATGAAAGATGGAATGAATGATCAAATGAATGGAGAAGTCAAGCAAGCAACCTACCCCAAGGCCTTCCCGACACCAAGGAGCAGAGCCAGGTTGTAAACAGAGATTCGCTGATTGCAACTCTTCGGCTCATTCCATACCTACTGATTTGTCCCCAAGGTTGATTACCCAGTAGTTCATTGTGATCATTCTGAAACAGATGTTATGCTTGGACATTCATTCCAAATCACCTGGTTCAAGGTAAGGAAGTTAAAGTCAGTGGTAGATTCACTCAGGTGATTAGAAAGAATTTATTATGTCCAAATTGTACACAAGTTGCTTGTGCCTTCTCCTACTTTACCTCCAGCATCCATATGCTCACTCACTCCCATTAAGCATTTTTAAGCATTCCCTATGAATATATGCTCTAAGGATACTAAATTTTGCATCAGGTTCATTTTTTTAAATGTAAGGTAGAAGCTGGGGTTGTGGCTTAGTGGTAGCACTTGCCTAGCTCTTGTGAGGCACTGGGATTTAATCCTCAGCAACACATATAAATAAATTAAATAAAGGTATTGTGTCCATCTACACCTAAAAATATTTTTTTAAAAAATGTAAGGCAGGGCCAGGTGTGGTGATGGATGCCTGTAATCCCAGTGACTCGGGAGGCTGAGGCAGGAGAATCACGAGTTCAAAGCCAGCCTCAGCAACTTAGTGAGGCCCTAAGCAACTCAGTGAGACCCTGTCTCTAAATAAAATACAAAAATAGGGCTGGGGATGTGGCTCAGTGGCCGAGTGCCCCTGAGTTCAGTCCCGGGTTCAAAAAAAAAAAATGTAAGGTAGGGTCTGCATTCTGCTGGAGAAATGAGACAGACATATACACCCCAGGGTCAAGGAGCATCACAAACATTATGTAAAGAGCCACAGATTATTCTACAAATGAATATCACACAATGCAACAAGAAGAGGGGGCTTATAGGGACTGGGAGGTAGGCTACCACTGTCTGTGGAAGGACATTATAGTACAGGGAGTGGTCTACATCAAAAATGGATTTCTCTGCTCTCCTCACCAAAATGGTGCTGGTATTTGGAGTTTACAAGCATTATGAATACCATCTCATGCAGTAATTCCCAATATATGACTGCATGAATCAGATTCACTTAGGGTTATGATACAGCAAAAAGTAAATTTGGTCTTTGTCCCAGGTTCCTGGCACAGGGCTCCTAAAACCCTAATTGCCTGATTACTGAGGGCACCTTTTGTTTTGCATAAAGAGCGCCCTACAAGCCATGCTAATAAAATGACTCTTAGTGGTTGCTATGGTTTGAATGTATATGCCCCCCCCACCAAAATGCGTATGTTATAACCTAAGACCTTACGTGACATTATTAAGAAGTGGGATCCTCAGGAAGTGAGTAAGTCATGAGATCTCCACCAAGAGTACCCATATAAAAGGGCTCAGGGGAACTTGCCAGCCCTTTTGCCCTTCTTCAGAAGGAGGGGACATTCATCCCCTCCAGAGGAAAAAGCAACAAGGCACCATCTGAGATGCCAAGAGCAGCCCTCACAGACACTGACCCTGTGGGAATCTCAACCTTGGACTTCCCAGCCTCCAGAAATAAATTTGTGTTGTTTACAAATTACTCAGCATACAGTATTTTGTTTCAGCAGTACAGATGGACTGAGAGAGTGGGGCCTTTCCCCTCCTCCCCAGGGAAGAGATGGCCACATGATTAGACCAACCATGTGATTAGAGGATTGAATTTTCAGCCATTTCCCAACTTCTAGAAGGGGAAACTGGTGGAGATTAAGTTCAGTCATCAACTGCCAATGCCTTAATAATCATACCCACCTATGAAGACTCAAGAAAAATTTTTGAAAGATAAGATTTGGGACGGCTCTGGCTTAGTGAACTCATTGATCTGCTGGGATAGTGATGGACCCACAGAGGGCCTGGAAGCTCTTTCTCCGCATGACTTATCTTGCCCTGTGGTTATCTTCTATTTGGATGTTCCTGAATTAAACCTTTAATACTAAAGCAGTAATTATGAGGGTAGAGCTTTCCTGAGTTCCTTGAATCTCTCTAGTAAATTATCAAATTTGAGGGAGTGGGGCAGCACAAGAACCTTTGAATTTGTAGCCAAAGCTGGAGAGAAATGCAGGCAGCCTGTAGACCCACGTCTGGCATCTAACATGAACTCAGTCCTGTGGTCCTGATCCCACAAGCTGTGGAATATGACACTAACCCTAGGTAGGTGGTGTCAGAATAGGATTTATGTCAGAGAATTGGTATTGGAAAATAGCACAGGAATATTTATCCAAGTTCACTCCTAGATCCATGGCATGTACTTCTGAATCAGTCTGCGGTGGGGCAGGGAAGGTGCCAGGTGTTTCTGAGGCACACCAGTTTTTGAGAATAGCAGAAGCTCTGCTTCTACTTTGACTGCCTTCTCAACTTCCCAGAGTTCATCCTGCCTGATGCACCAGCCTCAAGACCTGGCAACTATCCAGCTTGCCATCTGTACTGCCCACATGGAACTGGAGAGATTGAAAAATAGACACTTCTAGAGCTTGTTGCTAGAATGAAATGGAATCAGTCAGACCAACTGCATGACCTCCTTCTACATGAATTCTGTGAAGTCAACTGAAAGAGGTGCAACACCTCAGTTTAGCTCCTTTCTAAATCCTCTCTAGGTTAGGAAGATGCTCATGGGTTTCGAGGTTGCAGAACTGCCATATTTCTAGAGGTTCAAGGCTTGCTTCTGCAGCCTTAAAGATGGCTGCTCCTTCCAGGGCAATGCCCAAGGGTGAAGAGCCCCTGTGTGTGGAGAACCCATGAACACAAACCCCCATCTCCACCCGGTAGGAGAGGGCCCTCCTCAGGCCCAGGAGTCTCCCCAGGCCTGGAGAACAAGGACACAGAGCAAAGACAATCCTGTCCTTGGTCAACAACATGCACCCAAGTGCCCATTTTTAATATAGAAAAGAATAAAAATAAAAGTCAAACACTCAACCAAAAATCTTCTGCAGTCCCACCCCATAACGATGGCCACCATTGGTTCTGTATTTAAATTTTATTCCAGGCTTTCTCTACACGTTTTTAAAAAATGGCTGAGGTCTGGACTCATATTAGTCATTAGTTCCCAGGGCAGTAAATAGAGAAGCACAAGATTTCTTCTTCCTGTTTGCCCCCAACACATCCAGTGGCTTCTGTTCCTTGTGCTGAGGAAACCTTACTCTCTCAAGGAAACTTTTTATTTTTTGCCTCTTGATCTTCATATTACCAAAGTAATACCTGTTCATAAATTTAAAAATAAATATTTTATAAATGTAAATATATATATTAAATGTATATATGTATATATGTATATATATACATATGTGTTTGTATGTATATATGTGTGTGTATATAAAATCTCTCTCAATCCCATGTTTGATATGTTTGATTCCAAATTCTTGCCCTTTTATATAAAAGCATATGATATATAACAACATGGTTTTTTCATCTACAAAAATGGAATAATAATGTAGATTCTGTGTGGTGACTTGCTTTTTTAACTTACAATTTATTGTGGATACCATAGATGTTTTTAGTGAAAAAAAAAGAGCAGAAATAAGAACTGAGCTAGAAAGTGAAAACAGCTCCTTTAATCTGGATGCCAGGAAGAAAGTATGTACGAGGTTTGCTATGCTAATTGAAACCACAGCCCAAGTCTATTATATACTTTGTCCTAAGTATGGGATTGAGAAATGCAGCTGCTTGAGTTGCCATTTCTTAAAGCACCCAGAACAAATAGTGAATGGATGGAAAAGTGGCCTAAGAAAAGGTTTCCATAAGTGTTAATCACATGCCCTGTGTGATGAAGCATACGGCCTCAGTCTGAAACATTACTATTTTTTGAGTGGGCAATACTGCAGGAAAACAGTGAGCTGCCAGAAAGGCAGATTTGCCCTTTCCTCTGAAAATAAGTAAAAAAGTAAAGCAATCATCTAGTTGTACAAAAGTGCCAGGTCTGTAAGAAGAGGTGGGATGTGTCAACCAAGGAGGTCTACTCTACTCCTCAAGGTTGGGGTTGAGACAGTTACCTGTAAGCATAACAGAAAAATGATCCAGTAAGTTAGAATATGACACATGCCACATAGTGGGGGAGCAGATTCAAAGGGGTTGGAAGATGACAGATTGGAGTATGAAATGGGGGGTAATCAGAGTAGACTCCATTGAGAACATAAACTTATGAGAAGATACATTTAAGTCAAGTCCTAAAGAAGAGGAGAGCAGGTCACAAGGACACCTGGAAGGACAGGAAGCAGCCTGGTATTTGTTGTGAGTTGAATTATGCTGCCTCGCCCCTTCCCTCAGGGAAAAAAAAATATGTTGAAATTCTAACTCTCAGTCCCTGTAAATGTAAACTTTTGGGGGAATAGGGTTTCTTCAGATATAATCATGCTGAAATGAAGTCATTAGGGCTGACCATAATCCAGAGAGTGGTGTCCTTAAAAGAAGAGAGAAGTTTGGACAGACATCCAAGGAGAATGCCACATGAAGACAGAAACACGCCATCACAGAGGGAAGAGTCTGCACGTGGAGACAGAGCAGAGAGCAGAGTGATGCTGCCACAGCCACCAAACCTGGGCAACCAGGAGCTCGGACAGGTGCGGGAGGAGCCTCCCATCCAGGAGGGAGACTGGCCTTGCTGACGTTTTGATTTTCAACTTTCAACCCCCAGAACAGATTCTATGAGAGAATCCCTCTCTATTGTTTAAGACCCCCAGTTGGGGGGACTTGTTCAGTGGTCCCTTGGTTCAGTGGAGACTAAGCTCAGGACACAGAAGAAGACAGGGTGGCCTGGAGGGGAGAAGCAGGGGGGCGGGGGGAGGGGGACGGGCAGAGGAGATGAGGTCAGGGAGGAAAGGACTTGGGAGGGTGCAGAGGGATCATGGGCCTTGTTGGCCAAAAGGACTTGGTTTTTATCTTGTAAGATAGGATTTGAGAAAGGAGAACTGACTTGGGTTCAAAAAGATTTCTCCGTGTTGCTGTTATGCTGAGAATAGACCAGGTCGTCCCAAGGCCAGTCAGGAGGACTTTGCAGGAATCCTGAGAAGAAATGACAGTCACAGTGAAATAGGCAAAAATTGCTCAAATATTTTGAAGGTAGGAGTTCCAACAGGTTGAATGTCAGGAACAAATACTCAATTGTCCCTATACCTTTTCATGCCTTGTTGAGCAAAAATTATCTCCCATATAAAAAGTGACTTATGGCCGGGCGTGGTAGCGCACGCCCATAATCCAAGCGACTTGGGAGTCTGAGTCAGGAGGATTGCGAGTTCAAAGCCAGCCTCAGCAACTTAGGGAGGCCCTTAGCAACTCAGTGAGACCCTGTCTCTAAATAAAATACAAAATAGGGCTGGGGATGTGGCTCAGTGGTTGAGTGTCCCTGAGTTCAATCCCTGGTTCAAAAAAAATAAAAATAAAAGGTGACTTCTGTGGAATTAATAGAGAATGGAGAGATATTTTTTTGCCATTTTAATTATGATGCTACTGAGCAAGTATATCTGACATTGATGATTCTATGACCTATAGGGCCCCTGAAGAGACACTATGAGCACCTCCTAGTGCTGGGAAGTTTGGTGGCTACAACGATGAATGGGACATGTTCACATATGGGGGAAAGAAGGCAGAGAAGCAGATATGCACCCATAAAAGGCAGGTGCATATGGGGTAGGTACCAGGTGTGGCAGCCCCAGAGGAAGGAATCATCACTATTGAATGGAGATTTCACGGGATGTCCCATCTTGGAGATGATATTTATACTATGTATGAAAGGACAGAAATCTTGATAAGCAAAGAAGGGTGAAGAATATGCCACTGTGGGAACACTTTGATCAAAAGCAAAGAAGATTGAGAAGACATTGTTTGGGGAAGACCAGGAGTCTGAACTGAAACTGGGTGAAGCAGATGGTGAGGAAGAGGCACAAGAACTACTTATTAGGCATGTTGGACAATCACCTATGCCCTTTCTCAGAAGCTCTGTGGGTCCCGTTGCCTGTGCCAAGGAGAAAGTAGGCTACATGAAGGGGACCTGCCACAGAAGCAGCTAACTCGTTAGCTGACCAGGTGCTTCATCTCATGGTCTTGCATGAAGAGACACAATGACTGTTCACAGCCTGGAGATGCTGCAGCGACTCTGTATTGAAATGTAACATGAAGTTCAGGTTGGAAGAGCCATGTTTGCACCAAGGTAGATAGAGAAAAAGATCGTGAAAGAAGGAAAATCAGAAGCAGACATGAGAAAAGCCAGAGTGATGCACATGAAGAGAAAGTGAGGGACAAAGGGATCAGTTGGGTAACAATTTTGAGTGTCGGGAGTCCAAACACATTTCCCACAACTGGGTTTTACATGATCCTATATTTTTGCAATGAATCATCTTTTCACCTATGATGGTTTGTATGGGCTTCTACTGTTTGCCACCAAATAATCCTTAAGATGGGAATTATACTGGCCCCAGGGAAGAGAGGGCCATTGAATGCTATACTTTAGAGTAAAAGGTTTATTTCTGCATTGTTCTCTCCATATCTCTTCAAAGTCAGAATGTCTTACCCTATCCCCTTCTCCATGTCCCCTCCATGTCTGATCCTTGCTGTGACATACACAATAAATGCTACAGTTACAGAATCTGTGTCTATAAGTTGGGCAACTCATCTATTGGTCTTGGAACCAATACAAAGTTTTCTCCCAACATGAAAGTGAGGCAAGCACTCTACCGCTGAGCCACATCTCCAGGATGATTGTACCTATTTTTGGGTTTTTATGTGCATTGACAATCACATGGATTCATGTTGGCCACATCCTACCATGTTGGTTCACCCCTTTAATAATCTAAACCTTAAATGCACCCAAATCATATCCCTTCCCAGTCCTTTCTTCTTCCTTTAAATCAAAGCCTTCTAACTTAATTAGGTTTGTCCTATGACCCAAAGTGTCCACTTCAAATTTGTACTTGTGAACACGACATCTGTAAACTATTAGAGTAAAAATGACTTCTAAGCAATAATTTATAAGCAATAAGAAGATGAATGCTGCTTCTTTTACCTCAACCTAGTCATATTTATGTTCTAATTTTAAAGTAAACTTTTCTGTAATTATTTCTTGCTGCAACATGTCCATTTTGCATGCTCATTGCATGATTCATTGAAATGAATCAATCAATACAAAAGTGGTTTGTAGGAAAACTATTTTTTCCCCAGCTCTATTTCCTCCACAACCACAAAAGAAAAACCAAGTCTGGTATGTGTCCCTCCATCTTTCTCTAGATTCACATAAGGTATCTGCATCAATGTGCAACTTGTCTGCTTGAAATTTTTTTTTCTTATAATAATATGTGATGGTCATTTTCCCAGTCAATATACATAGATTGAATTCACTTTCTTAATAATTACATCATATTCCATTGTACAAATAAATCCTAATTTATTAATTGTCCTTTATTCATAAACATTAATATTTTGTTTTCAAATTTTTTTGTTATTTCTTACACATCCATGCTTATTTGCTGGGATATTTTTTTTCTGTAGAACAAATTCTATAATAATATGCTTTCAAACAAAAATATGCTGACATTAAAGATTTATAACTATAAAAATAAATTGCTTTTTTCCTGTCATCTAGAAATAGCTCCATTACATCTCTAGGTTTTGTTCTCTGTTGGAGAAACAGGGCTAGGCGGGGGGAATCCCCTTTTGAACTGAATAAAAGTGACTCCTGCTTTTTCCTTTCCCACCAAGCATTCGTTGCTTCTCTGTGCTGTGCAGTGGGGCAGAAACTGCATCATAGCAATAGAACGAGAAGGGGTCCTTCCTTCTGGAAAGTCAGCTGAGAAATGAAGCTGTTCTCCTTTACAACACTGCTGCATTTAAAGGAGGAGGAAGGCAGAAATGTCCCTCTTTTTTCTCTTACATCCCTCAACCTAATAGGCCTTTTCTCTTAAAAGTGGTCCAAGTGCAAAGTCAGGATTTTTAAAGTGTTCTCCTTTCTGCTGAGGATAACCAAGAGATGATATCTTTTCATGGCCAGTGTAACTCCTGTCATGCTGCTCAAGTGAAGTCACAACCTTTAGCCACAGGGATCAGGCCAACCTAGAAGAACAAAAGTAAAACTCATCAGATGGAGCCGGGCCTGGAGCCAAAGCCTTTGAGGCCCAAGCTGGGAGGAGGCTCCCAACTGGCCAAGTCATCTTCATATATTGAAGCAGTCAGGGTAAAGCTAAAGAGGAGCTGCAAGACTTTGCAGACCACATTGCACATTGCAAAAACAAAACAAAAAGCCCTCTCCTGACCCGAAACGTAAACCTAGTTAGGCAAGAGCTGAAATCCATTTTAGAATGTTAACTGCAGTTCTCCATGCACACACACATCCTCTAGAGCTACATGGTCATCTATTCTAGAAGAGGACCATGAAATTCTATTATCGCTAAGTTTTCAGTGAGACACATGTGAAGGCAGTGAGAAATGAAGATGACAAGGTGGTTGCAATGAAAACCTCATCTCTTTCCAACTCCCAGTGATTCCCTTTCCAGGAACAAGAGTAATATATTTAACATGTGGTTCACTGAATCTGTTTCAGAGTGAACTCTGCCAGGGCTGCATGTTGATTGCTGTTAATAGCAGCATCTGCACAGCTGTGCCGGGCCTGTCTCCCAGAGATTCTCCAGTAATGGTGGGAATGGGTTGTGGACTTTCCCCCCTGATATTCTTAGGGTGATCATCTTTCCCTGCAAGAGCAGAAGGAAGTACACAGCAGACTGTGTAGAGAAACCCACACAGAGAGGGATGCGGGGCCTAAAAGAAGAAGTAAGACCATACCGAAGACGTAACCAAGAAGACACTGAAGATGCACCCCCTCCACTGACTCCTACTCCAGGATCTGCTGGGGACACTTCCTGGTAAGACTGCCCCCCAAGCCCTAGATGAGATGGGGCCCTCCAAGAGGAATACACAGCACCTGCCGTCTGTATGGAATTTGCCTTCTCACCTGGCTGGTGCCCTTTCTTGGTTGCTACTATACCCACAGTACCAGGTAGGAGTGCCTGGCATTGAGAAGGTCCACCATGAGACTTGTACAAGAGAAGCAAAAGAAGGGCAAAGAGAGGTGACAACAGTGGGCCCCTGAGGATGTGAGCAAGTTCCTGAAATCAGGAAAGAAGCAATGGGTTGTAAATCTTAGTGTTGTGAACCAATCATGAGGCAAAGCAGACCAATACTGTAATACACACCTATTAGGATAGTTCCAGGAAACATAAAACAGCTCTCAGGGTTGTCTGTCTGGTTGGCTTTTACTTTTATTATCCTCAAAGAATTAGAGATGTTGAACTCCTGTTTTGAACTCCTTGGGGTCTCAGTGAAAGCTAGCTCTCCTCCCTTCTTTCTTTCTAGCTATTCTTCCTGCTTCTCTTCCTTCCTCTTTTTTTTTTTTTTTTTAACTTTTCCTTCCTTCCAAATATGTCTTGAAAAGTTGGTTTTCATTGGTCCACAGTAGTCACATGGCCATGCCCCCAACATAACTGCAAAGGAGCCTGGGATATCTAGACAGCACATGATATTTACTGTGTATTAATACAAATGCCACACCAGTGAAGGACACAGACAAGGAAATTGTTTCTGCATGAGGCTTTGCGGGAAGGAGTGCAGAATGCACAGAGGCTGAGGAATCACCAGCCCAGGGCTGCCAGCTACCTTGGGAAGGAATTTCTGAGGGGATTGTATTCTTCCTTCTCTTCAGGATGCTTCTCTCAATGGAGTCAGCCATTTAGAGCAAACCAATTCACTATATGAAAACCTTAAAAAAAAATTATATTCTTTTTCTTTTTCAAAATACATATTGAAATATTTACAGATGAGATGGTCTAATGCATGGGATTCATTCAATAATACTGGGGGATTGGATAGGTCAGGAGAAATAGGCCATTTATTATAAATTGGTGACACTGGCTGATAAGGGCATCAGGCTCTTTATACTATTATTTCTGCTTTTATTTATGTTCAGATTTGTCCATAATTCTTCAAATTACGCAACAATTGGGTAGGTTACAGGGACAGAATGTCCTGTCACAAACCACACATATGCGACCTGAGTTTTAACTTATGCTAGTATTGCCCTAGTTCCACTCCCACCCTCGATCTCAGACTCTCACTCCTTTGCTGATTGGTTTTGATTCACCTCTGCATTGTTCTCAGAAACAATTTCTAATGATAGAGCTGCTGAAATTTTTCAGCATCAAGATTTTAACCTACTAAAGAGCCCTGCCCCCTCCCACCATGCTTCCTTCTTCCAAGTAAAAAGCCCTTTTGATTAACTTCTGACAGCTCCTGCCTAGATTCACTCACTACCAATTCTGCTGGTACAACCTCCTCTAACAAAAGCAGGTCTACAATTTCCATGCTAGCCCTAGATTTCAAGAAGAGGTAACTTCCTGTTTAGAAAAGCAAAAAAGTGGCCCCAGACTCAAATATTCTTTCTTCTTCAACTTAGACAAAAACCTGATTCATCTCTGTGCCCCTGACACCCAGCCCAGCACAAAGCCTTCCACAGACAGAGCTCGAACATTCTGGTGGAGCACGTGCCTGCTTCCTTCAATACTCCACTTTCTCCAAGCTACTCCAGAGCAGCGGGAGCTCCCCTGGGCTTGCTTCTTGCCTAAGCACACTCAGCAGCCCACACTCACCTAGAGTTTCCAGGTGTCACCAGACAAGTCCTACAGAAGTCCCCACACAATGCAAGCAAAGCATCTACTTTACTGTGCCCCCATGCCACCAAAATGTCACTCAGAGACATTCCCAGGTTGTTGCCACATTGTCTATAGCTTTTAACTCCGGAAAGAGCTTCTTCCCTTCCCTGGAGCATTATTTTAACATCTTACTATTTTAGAACCTTTTCATGATAAAAGTAGTAACTCTGGCCAGCCTGTGCCTCCTCCAGAAGCTCTGTCGAGGTCCTGGGAAGGAGGGGAGGCTCAGGAGCCCCCCACATCTTGGACAAGGTTCTCTTCTGTGCATTTCTGGGGCACTTTCATATCTAGAAATATACCTGGAATTCATTACCTGTGCATTAAAGAAACAGAGTTAGCACTTATTTGTAACTTAGCTTTTTGCTCCTAACAGTCCATAAAAATTTGGGTAAGTTGCTTTTAATCCACTGAATTTGACAAAAGGGATAAATAAATTTTACATGGAATAAGAAAGGATTCAATTCATTCTTAATATATCTTTAAGAAAAGCACAATTTTTAACCAAAACTGAAAATGTACTATTTGCAGTTTCAAGAGGTTTATATTTTTTCATTTTTGCATATCTGGATTTTCAATTTTTCCCATGAGCATCATGTATTACTTTATAATATTAAAAATGCAGTTTTTTTCTTTCTTTTTGACTGAGGTTCTCAACCTCAGCACTGTTGACAATTGGGAATTGATACTTCTTTGTTGTAGCTGGGGAAAGGGTAGTCTGTCTGGTGCATTGTGGAATGTTTAGCCACATCCCTGACCTCTACCCACTAGATGCCAGTATCAGTCACAACGACAAAAATGTCCTCAGATATTGCCAAATATCTGAATGAGGGGAAAAAAATTTCATATTTAAAACTCACTGCTTTAAAATGTAAGGATGGGGGGTCTTGGAGGGGTTTCAGAACCTATTTAGATAAGCAAGAAGCTAGAAAAAAATGCTATCAAGTTGCTAAAATTAAGTATACTTAAGAGGACATTTCTAAACAATAAATGTCAAACTAAGAACACTAAGATTGATATAAGCCTGACAGGATGGTCAGGGCTAATGGAATGACTAATTGGGAAAAGCAAGTGGAACAGAGCAAAAAACATGCCCAGAGCCCAGGAGGGTTCCTACAGAGATCTGTAAAAGCACCTGAAGTGGTGGTGCTGGCCTGCGTGCTCACCAGCTGGATGCCATTGCTCCCAGAAGGACACCCAGAAGGGATGGGAGGTGGTTTTAGGTGAGAGGAGCAATTGAAGAACCAACATCAAACAACTGTCATTGTCAGAATGTGTAGGGAATGGGGCACTCTGCTCTTGACCCAGGTGAACTAGAAACCCCTTTTCATTCCAACAACCTTTCTTGAATTCATCAGTCTATTCTCAGGTCTCCAAGTGCAGGCCCAACTAGCAACTGAGAATCATCCAATGACAAAAACCCTTCTCACCATTTTCACTGTACAAGTATCATAAATAGAGGTAGCAGGGATGAGTTAGAAAGAGAAACTCAGGGATGAGTTAGAAAGAGAAACTTCACCTCTCACCCTGAAAGAGGAGAGAGACTGAGAGTTTCTGCAAGTGCCTTAAAAGATTTGCCAGGAAAGAAACAGTGAGAAATGCTTGGAGCATTTGAAGGGCAGAGCATAGTGTTCGCCTCTGAGGCTGGGAAGGCTGGGGCACCACCTCAGAACATGCACCTGGTTACCTGGCAACCTTAAGGCATCACCTGGAATTTAGCTTTTGGGTTTCAAGCTTCCGCGAAAGCCTTTGTACTCAGCCAGCCCAGAGCAGTATAGCTTCTTACCTTTAAGCAAGCCTTATCTCTGGGGACCAGTATGGACCTGAGATCCCCAAAACTGGGGTCAAACTTAGGAAAGGTGTCAAGAAAAAAATAAAAATTAAAATGGGCAAAAAATGGTACCAGGTATCTTGTCTAAAACATCTTGCATTGCCTTCAAGCTATGGTACAGCTCTATAGTTGAAGAGGATAGGTAGTACTAGAGGTTGAATTGTGTCCCCCCAAAAAAGATATGTTGAAGTCCTAACCCCCAGCACCTCAGAAAGTGACCTATGGAAATACAGTAATTGCAGATATACTTAGTTAAGACAAGGTCATAGCAGTCCCCTCTTGTCCAAGGATACTTTCCAAGACCCCTAGTGGACAGTCCTAAATCCTATATCAAGAACTTTCACATTTTCACTTAAAGAAAGTACTTTAGAACTTATCTTTGGCATATCCATACTGCCAGCATCACTGATAACTGAGATGGCTACTCACTAACCAAAAGGTGGATAGTGTATACGGCATGGATACGCTGCACAAAGGGATGATTCACATCCCAGGTGGGATGGAGCAGGACAGCACGGATGGCAAAGATTTCATCACACTATTCAGAAGAGCACACAATTTAAAACTTATAAATTGTTTCTGTTGGAATTTTCCATTTGGTATGGAGACACATTTTAGGCAACTGAAACCTCAGAAAATCATGGTGAAGGGGGGACTATGACAGCCCTTAATTCACTGTGACTGGTGTGCTTACAAGAAGAGGAGACACACAGATACACACACACAAGGAGAGAAGGCCACGTGACAACAGAAGCTAATTGAAGTGCTGCAGCTACAAGTCAAGGAAGGCCAAGGATTATTGCTGGCAACCACCAGAAGCTAGAAGAGGCCAGGGTCCTCCAGCAGGCTCCAGAGGAGCACGGTCCAGCAGGTGCCTTGACTGCAGGTTTCTAGCCTTCAGAACCATGAGCTAATATATTTCTGTTGTTCTAAACTAGCCAGTCTATGGTACTTTGTTACACAGGTCATGGTGCAAATGATTCTTACCTGCTGAAATACGAGTGAATTTTGTGTGGTAGGAATGCAGTTGATCATTGCTCTGTGGATAGTGACCTGGTTGCAATCTACTTATAAATTCATTTCAGCATTCCCAGTAGCCCAGCTATATGTGTGGTTTTGAATTCTCCTTTGAACTAGTAGCAACATCTTACAGTTTCCTTGTTGTTTAATGAGTTCAATAAAGTCGTAGAGATTGCTCATTTTACCTGAGAGGCATGATTTTATCTTTTTTAAAAAATGGTCCTTGAAGCTGGGCGCAGTGGCACACACCTGTAATCCCAGCATCTCAGGAGGCTGAGACAAGATAATCAATCGTGAGTTCAAAGCCGGCCTAAACAATAGTGAGCTGCTAAGCAACTCAGTGAGAATCTGTCTCTAAATAAAATACAAAATAGGGCTGGGAATGTGGCTCAGTCGTTGAGTTAAATCCCCAGTACCCCTCCTCCCAAAAAAACAGAAAAAAAAAAATCTCCTCGAACAAGAGAAAAGGGTCCTTAAAACATTACCAAAATTAAACTTCTCTTTACCATGGTTGCAGGATAAGAACTATTTCTATAGTTTTTATAAGAAAATGAAAGCCATGTGACAATGGTTGCACCCAATGTAAAATAAGATGCACAGCCACATGGGGACAGGGCGTCCAGTGGGTAGAAAGCTACCCAAAAGCCTAATGCAGATTGCTATGTTTTCTTTAGCTTTGATTCAAAGAACAAAACTAAAAAGAATAGTTTCCCTGTTTGTTACCAGCCTTATTATTTTAAGTCATCTTTATCATCCAAAGCTTCATAGAGTCTCCAATGGGCCAGCCTGAGAGAGACTTTGAGAGAAATCCCCATTGCCGTCCCCAAGGACTCAGAACTGAGTGCTAAATATAACATTTGTCATGGAGGGAGAATTTCAAAAGCATTTCCTAAAAAAAAAAAAAAAAGAAGAAGAAGAAGAAAGAAGGAAGAGAAGGAGGAAGAGGAGGAGGAGGAGAGGGAGGAGGGCTGGAGACACACTCTACTCTGTACTAGTTCATAGGGGACTAGCTTGCCAGGTTTAAGTTACAAAACTGTTCCCAGGCAAGCAAAGCATTATACAAACATCTGCAGGTAGAAATTGTATACATAATAAAAGCATGGTAACACAATTATGAAATAGAATGCCTTAGAAGAAAGAAACTGAACTTGTGATACAAATTAGTTAACTTTATCATTACTGCTGCAGTCGAAAAAGACTGTATACCCTTTGGAAATAAAGAAATTGCAGTGTCCCTAAATAAAGTCACACTTGCTGCAGTATTTTCTGGCCTTCTCTTTAGCATCCCTACCCTCCTTCCCAAGGATACTCTCGAGGATCAGTTTATCACTCAAAGGATCCAGTGCAGCCATAATCTTTTCTTTTCTTTTCTTTTCTTTTCTTTTTTCTTTTCTTTTCTTTTCTTTTCTTTTCTTTTTTTAATACCAGAAACTGAACTCAGGGGCGCTTCACCACTGAGCCACATCCCCAGACCCCTTTTTCGTATTCAATTTAGAGACAGGGCTTCACTGAGTTGCTTAAGGCCTCGCTAAGTTGCTGAGGCTGGCTTTGAACTCACAATCCTCCTGCCTCAGTCCCCCCAGCCACTGGGATTACAGGTGTGTGCCACCAGGCCTGGTCATCAGCCATAGTGTTTCTATGATCTCTTTTCAAACATCAGCTTCCAAATCGTTGTCATAAAATAAATGTGCTACTTCATAGTAGGTGAGAATGACTAGCACACAATGAACGATCACTTCAGGCAAATCTACCCTTTGATAAGAAGAACTCAGTCCATTCTGCACATAAGAAGCGTCTTTGTATTCAAGCATCATGTTCCTGCTGTGGGCTCCATAATGACACAGCCTGCTTCTGACACAGTGACAAAAGTTAGGCATCCACAGAGCTTCTCCCCTGGGCTCCAGACTCTTAGATGCTGATGCCTGCTTGATGCTTCTGACTCAAATGATTCAATCTCCCAAAACACACACGCACAACCAGTTCCTCCTCCAGTGTTCCCCTTCTCAGTAAATAACATCCACTACCATTCAGGCACTCAAACCAAAACCTACGTGTTGTTCTTGGTTCTTCTCTCTTGACTTGCCCTCCATGTCCAACCCACTGACTGACCAGTTTGCCTGCCGCGCCTCCAAAACATATCCCAAACCCACACAGCTCTCTTCATCTTCTAGTCTAAGCCACTCTCATCTTACATCAGGACTGGAAACCCCTCCTGACTGGTCTCTGACTCCCTGCTGCCCACTCCACACTCCATTGTCTACAACAGAGGCAGTCAGAGAAGCCTCCTAAGATCATAAATCAGATCGTAGTGCATGCCTCTGATGACTTCCCGCTGCACAGTGGACGTAAGACCTAACTTCTTGTCCTGACTTCAAGGCCCTACAGTATCTGGCCTTCTCACCTCTCTGACCTCATCTCCTTTCTTTCTTGCCCTTACAAACTCTGCTCTAGTCACACTATTTTTCTTTTAGTTCTCTATGAATAGACCAAACATTCTGTTTGACCCATTTGGCCTCAGGGCCTTTGCACTTGCTGTTCCTTTTGCCTAGAAAAATCTTAACTGGCCTTCCACATTGCTCGATTCTTTGTATCATTAAAGCATCACCCCAAATATCATGTCCTCAGAGAGGCCTCTCCTAATGAAAGGTCCCTTTCCAGCATGCTCTGACACCATACCCTTGTCAGTGCCTCCATCCCACTTGGCACTAACTTGCCCCCTTATTGCTAATCCATCTTCTCATGTGCCCAAGCTTCCAATAATCACTCACTAAAAGGTCAGCTCTATGCCAGTGAGGATCTTGCCTGTCTGGCTCATTGGGTCCATTTCCATTTACATTAAGCACATAGAACATGCTCAATAAGTATTTATCGAATGAATGAGATGCAAAATAGAAGGTTCAGGGGAGAAATCCTTCTCAACACCTTTCACCTACTCCTGCAGCCCTTCCCTCCATGGGGAAGATCAGCCAGTCCAAGGTGGAAGAGAGATTTAAATGATAGCTTCCAAGTACAGGTGATTTTATAAGCTACCAGGAAAGAGAACACACTAGATAAATTTCCAAGAAATAGACAGGAAAGTGCACAGGAAGTGTTATCACAAAAGGATGGTTAGAGTTGCTGTTCTGGACAGAGAAGGAAAGTAAAACAACCACTGGGCCCTCACTCCTTTTGAGAGACAAAATGAGAACATTCGGATGCCCCTTGGAAGGCCCCAAGAGGAAGAGTTTGGAAAATAATCCTCAGGGAGTTTTAAGTTTATTTGAACATTATTTATTAAGAGACCCACAAAAGAAAGTTGTGCAGATCAGCAGACCCAAACTCACCATTGCAAAGAGGAGTCATGCCTTGTTGACTAGAGAGTCACAATAGGCTACTAAGGCTGCAGGGGGTGCAGCTTGAGAATTGAAATTCACCCAAAGGAAGAAAGGAAAGTGCCCACCTTCAAGAATAAATGAAAAATTGAAGGTGATACAAAATGATCCTGTAACAAGGCACCTAATAGTTTATGTATGATTTGATGGCCATTTGATAATCACAATGTAAAAAAAGTTGCTCAGGGTGACATAAAGGAAAGCAAGGGTTAAATATTAGGCAGCCCCCAAAATTTCATGTGTGAGAAAATGCAAGAAAGCGTAGAGGTGAAACAATTGGGTTATGAGAGCCTTAACCTAATCAGTGCGTTAATCCTCTGATAGGGATTAATTTAGTGGTGACTATAGGCAGGTGGGGTGTGGCTGGAGGAGGTGGCTCATTCAGGGTGTGCCTTTAAGGTATGCATTTTGTCCCTGGCAAGTTGAGTCAGTCTCTCCCTCTCTTTCTCTCCCGCTCTCTCTCTCTCCTTCCTGGTACCATGTCCCCAGCTGCTTTCCTCTGGCATAAAACCCTCCTACCATGATATTCTGCCTCTCCTCCAGCCCAGAGCAACATAATCAGTCATGTAAGGAGTGAGACTTCTGAAACTGTAAGCCCCAAAATAAAATTTTCGTCCTTAGATTACAGAGTATGGATATGGCTAAATACATCTCTGGGCCCAGAGTTAGGAGAACATGGAACAAATAGGGACTTTGACGACAATCCTAGGCCAAATCACAGTCCTGCCACTTATTAACTGTGTGCCTTGTCAAGTTCCTGAATATCATCATACCACCAACCATTCATCCCTAAAATGGTGATAGTCATACTGACATCGTGGGGCAGAGTGGGGATTAAAAGAAGTCGTGCACATATATTTTTTAAAGTGTGATTAAAAAACTTGCACAAACCAGGGGTGCATCAAATACTAGTTCCTTTCTTTCTTCCTTCATGGAGATCAGGGCTGGACCCACCTTTAAACAGTCTAAAAGAGGATAAGGACAGAAGCTCTCTGGCTCCCATTCACCCAGTTCACAGATAAACTGTAAAATGATCTCCTAGGGCCATGGAATGGGAAGAAAATAATCAGATTGTGTCTAAAGAAGGCATGGGTAGGCCTTGAGAGTTCTTGCTCAGAGGATTTTGCTGGGGGGTCTGGTCACCTGCTGCACCCAGCCCTGCTCTGGGGACAACAGATAGGTCAGGTTTGCAGCTGTCCTACATCCTAACAAGAACTTCTTTTATTCTGAAGTGCCTTCCTTAGGCAGGATTCTCAGCAACTATTAAATATTATCTAATTTAATCTTCACAACAATCCTACCAGATGAGAACATTTTTTAACTCTATTTTGCAAATAAAGAAACAAGCTGGTGTGGTGACACGCATCTATAATACCAGCTGCTCAGGAAGCTGAGGCAGGAGGATCACAAGTTCGAGGTCATCCTGGGCAACTTGAGAGACCCTGTCTCAAAGTAAAAAAATTAAAAGGGCTTGGAATGTAGCTCAGCAGTAGAGCTCCCCGGGTTCAATCCCCAGTACAGCATAAGAAAGAAACCGAGGCACAGAAAGGCTGAGACTTGTGTCTGCACCTACTCTGTTCCCAGTTTCATTCTCAGTTTCAAACTCACTGCTTGTCTTCTAGAACCAAGATTCACAACTTTTCAACATTTGTCCAAGTTAGCAACATCCTTCAAAACTTAAACATTCATATCTTTAACCCAACAATTTCCTTCCCAGAATTATACAAAAATAATCACTCAAGTGTACAAAAAAATATCATAGCACATTACAGCAGCATTGTTTCAATGAGTAAAATATTGGAAAAAATTCAAATGGCTACCACTATGCAATTGGTTAAATAATTAATGGGGCACCCATGGAATTAGGGTCCCATGCAGGCATGGAAAAGACCATGGCAGCTCTCTATGCACTGACCTGGAAAGATTGCATAACGTATGAAAGAAGCAAGAGAAAACACAGGATGTTAGATGATCTTGTTTTCTGTAAAAACAAACAAATTATAATTGTATTATGCAGTATATTCAGAAGGAAGAAAATCTAGAAGAGTATAATTAACTTAGCCCCAGTCATTATTTCTAGAAATTTCGCTTTTATTTCATATTTCTTTTATACTTTATTTTTATAATGAGCATATATTAACTTTTGTTGTTGCTTGTTTTGAGCATATATTAATTTTTAAATCAGAAAATATAAAGACATGTATCCTTACACTAGTCTATCTTATGTCCCATCAATCCTGTGATGACCCTATAAGGTATGTAAAAAGGAGAAATGGGCTCAGAGGAGGTAGAGTGATTTAAGGTCACCAGCTCTCAAAGGATCACCCCAGTAATACAGTCCAGTATATCTGACCCATGGTCTGTGCTTCAGTATGACCCTGAATTAAACTTCTAACTATAGCAGGCACCACCCTTATTCAAAGTCATGATGCATCTTTGCCCAAACAACTGTATGAGAGTTCTGTGGTTAGACCTCAAGAAAGATGTAAAAGGATTGGAGAAGATTCAGAGAGAAGAATCCCAATAGTCAAGGGATGGTGCAATTTCTATACACTGGACAGAAGAGATGGTGTGGATTTTAAAATAATTAGTTTTAAATCCAAAGATTTGCAAAGATGCAAAGATCAGAAAACCATTTTCTAAGTCCCTGGACTCTGACATGTGAAGACATGATTTAAAGTTTGAAAACACTAGCTAGGGGCCCAGTTTTGATGAAATAAGGTAAAAACATAAACTATTGATGTTTATATCGATTCATAAATGATAACTCAATAACTGTGAATCTGGAAGTCCAGAGTCAGGCCTTTCCTGCCACAAAGCACCACTCAGAGTGACCACAGAGACAAAATTTGAGACCATGGGCCACCAGTATGAATCAATGCCACATTTTTTATGATTTTTTAAAATTCCTTTTCCATTCCTTGAAAGCAAGAATTTTAAATGAATTAATATTTTAAATGATGTGTTTATGTTTAAATTTCTTTCCTCATAATAGATGGTTGTTAGCTGTTTGAATTTCTTGTTGTGTTTTTGCTGAAGACAGCATCTTAGGTTCCCCTCATAACGCCCACCCCTTTCATCTTTGGTATCCAACAAGTCTTGTGGCTTTCAGTTGTTCTTCTCTTGAATATTATTATTATTATTATTATTATTATTATTATTATTTTGGCACTGGGGATTGAACCCAGGGGCACTTGGCCACTGAGCCACATCCCCAACCCTATTTTGTATTTTACTTAGAGACAGGGTGTCACTGAGTTGCTTAGGGCCTCACTAAGTTGCTGAGGCTAGCTTTGAACTCGGGATCCTCCTGCCTCAGCCTCCCAAGTGCTGGGATTACAGGAGTGCGCCACCACACCCAGCCTTGAATATTATTGTTGATTAAATATTTTTTCAAAAATTACTCTCAGGCTGGGGATATAGGTCAATTGGCAGAGTGCTTGCCTAGCATGCACAAGGTCCTAGGTTCAATTCCCAGTACCACCACCACCAAAAAAAAAATTACTCTCAATATTGAACATATCATAGTTAACAATATCATCATCCTAAAGGTTCAGTTTGTATTTGATGTTATATTCAGCATTTTTATTTAAATAAAATCTAGTTATAGTTAAATTCTTGTATTCCAATAGCTATGTCTGGAATTTTCATCTATTAAATGATTATAGCCTGGATTTACTAAGATAATAAGTTTTATATTAACATATATTACTATAGTGTATAGTTGTATTAGTGAAATTTAAAAAAAAAAATTGGGGGCATGGGGATAGAATCCAGGGTGCTTAACCACTTAGCCACATCCCCAGGCCTTTTTATTTTTTATTTAGAGACAGGGTCTCACTAAGTTGCTTAGGGCCTCACTAAGTTGCTGAGACTGGCTTTGAACTTGCAATCCTTCTGCCTCAGCCTCTCAAGCCATTGGGATTACAGGTATACACCACCGTGCCCAGCCAATGTGGGTTTTATAGGGCTTAGCTTGGTCTCTGATGTATGGATCAATGGCAGTCTCCATCTAGAGTAAAACGAAGTGTCTGTACCCCAATAATAAATTATTTTAGAAAAATCTATTGAGATACGGGAATAAAATTGGTTAGGTCCTGAAGAGGGCATAAGCTTGGCACTAATCCCTTTCCCCACAACCACTCAAATGTTAGTTCTGTCTTCTTCAAAATGAAGAAATAAAGAAAACCACTTTGTATATTAAGGTTTCTTTTCTTTTTTACTTTGATTCTGCCCAAATTCTCTAAACACAATTGTTTGGATGAAAATTTTGCATGTCACCTTTGTTGTGGAATCCCACAGGAAGCAGCACAGTGCTGGAGTTAGACTGGGCCTGTTGCTCCAGCCTGGCCACGCTCTACCTAAAACATAATGTACACATGGCTAGTATGTACCACATAAAATATATTTAAATTGAGTCAGTTAACAGATGGTGGATAAACAAAATGGGCAGTAATCATACAATGGAATGTTACTCAACCTTAAAAAGGAAGGAGTTTTCGTTTTGCAAGAAGAAAAAGTTTCAAGAGATTAGTTGCATCCAAACAAATATACTTAACTGCTGAAATGTACACTTTAAAATGGTTAAGGACTGGGGCTGTAGCTTAGTGTGGAGTGCCTACCTTGCTTAGCATGAGCTAAGCCCTGAATTCAAACCCCAGCACCATAAATACATAAATTAATTAATAATTAATTAATAAAATGGTTGAAATGATAACTCTTACATATATTTATCACAATTAACATGTTTAAATATTTTAATGCACTAGAAGTGTGAAAAGTGCTACCTACGTACTCTAGGCTGTAGATTCCGCATTGTTTAAAATAGCCACATTAACCATGTGGCTTCCTAAAAAGAAATATTCCCTAGTATGCCAGGAAGTGAAAAAATGAATAAGATACAGAAAAGGTTCTATGAAAATGAAGAATGTATCTCTAACAAAAATATCCACATTTTAAAGAATCCTTCCAAGACCAGTAGAGTAGAGGAAGGAGACTAAAAGAGGGAGGAAAAGAGGTACTGGGGAATGAAATTGACTAAATTATGCCATGTGCATGTACGAATCATCACAATGTATCCCACTATTATGTATGATTATAATGCACCAATTTAAAAATTAATTTAAATACCTATAAAGTATCCTATATTTTGTAGATGTCAAAAAATTAATTCTAAAATTTGCATGGGAAAAGTTTATATGAAAGTTAAAGTTATATGGAGAGGCAAAAGACCCAGAAAGCCAACACAATATTGAAGAACAAAGTTAGAGAATTGACATTACCCAACTTTAAAACCAACTATTGTCACAATCATTAAAACAGTGTGGTATTGATGAAAGAACAGACAAAGAGATCAAGGGAACCGCCTAGACACTCCAGAAGTAGTCCCATGCTGATTTAGTTAACTGATTGTTATAAAGGAACAAAGTCTAGTCAATGGGGAAGAGTTAATCTTTTTAATAAATGCTGCTACAACAACTGGACATCCACCTTCAATAGATTTAGTCTAGACACAGATCTACATGCTTCACAAAAAAAATTGACTCAAAATGGATTACATACCAAAATGTAAACACAAAACTGTAAAAGTCCTAGAAGTTAACATAGGAGAAAATGTGGATGACCTTGAGTTTTTAGATACACCAAAAGTATTGACTTAAAAAAATTGTATTTCCCCATTAAAAAAATACTTGATAAGCCAGACAATTAAAATTTAAAACTTCTGATCTGCAAACAACACTGTCAAGAGAATGAAAAGAGAAGTCATAGAGTAGGAGAAAATATTTGCAAAAGATATATCTGACAAAGCACTGTTATTCAAAACATATAAAGAACTCAAAACTCAACAAGAACTTGAACAATCTTATGTAAAAATGGGTTAAAATTTTGAAAAGAGACTTTCACAGCCTTGGCCACAACCATGAGCATGCTCAGGCTTCAGAAGAGGCTTGTCTCCAGTGTCCTCCACTGTGGGAAACAGAAGGTCTGGCTGGACCCCAGTGAGACCAATGAAATCGCCAATGCCAACTCTCGTCAGCAGATCCAGAAGCTGATCAAAGATGGACCAATCATCTGCTGTCCATTCCTGGGCTCAATGCTGGAAAAATACGTTGGCTCACCAAAGGGCAGGCACATGGGCATGGGTAAGCGAAAGGGCACAGCTAATGTTTGAATGCCCAAGAAGGTAACCTGGATGAGAAGGATGTGGATTCTGCGTGGGCTGCTCAGGAGATACCATGAATCTAAGAAGACTGACGGCCGCATATATCACAGCCTTTACCTGAAGGTGAAGGGGAATGTGTTCAAAAACAGATCCTCATGGAACACATCCACAAGCTGAAGGCAGGAAGGCCTGCAAGAAGCTCCTGACTGACCAGGCTGAGGCCCGAGGGTCTAAGACCAAGGAGGCACACAAGCGCCATGAGGAGCGCCTCCAGGCCAAGAAGGAAGAGATCATCAAGACTCTGTCCAAAGAGGAAGAGACCAGGAAACAAATCTCCCCTCTTGTGCCTGTACATAGTGGTCTCGTGATTACATAGATCAGTCCTTGAAATAAAAATAAGCTTTATCTGTTAAAAAATAATTTTTTTGAAACAACATCTCACCAGAGAAGATACACAAATAAGCACATGAAAAAACTCTCAACATCATATGTCATTAGGAAATCAAAAATTCATCTCACAATCAGATACCACTACACTCTCATTAGAATGGCCAAAATCTAGAATACTGACAATACCAAAAGCTAGCAAGGATATGAAGCAAAAGGAACTCTCATTGATAGTAGGAATTTAAACTAGTACAGCCACTATAAAAGGCAGCATGGCAGTTTCCTACAAAATTAAACATACTCTTACCATGAAATCCTATAGCTGTGCTCCCTTATGTTTACCCAAATGAGTTGAAAACTTGTGTTCATAAAAATCCTGTGTACATAGGTTTACAGCAACTGTGTTCATAACTGCCAAAACTTGGAAGCAACCAAGAAATCCTTCGTAGATGAATGGATAAATAAATTATGGTACATTCAGTTAACAGAATACTCTTCAGAGCTAGAAAGAATGAGCTGTCAAGCTAAAAAAAGACATGGAGAAACTTAAATGTATATTACTAAATGAAAGAAGTCAATGTGAAAAGACTACATACTATACGGGTTTGACTAATGGCATTCTAGAAAAAGCAAAACTATAGAGACAAAAAATCAATTTGGGGGGGTTGGGGAGAGAAAGGAGTAAACAGGTGGAATATAGGGAATTTTTATGGCTGTGAAACTATGCTATATAATACCAACATGGTGGGTATATGTCATATGTCAAAATCCACAGAATGGGGCTGGGGATATAGCTCAGTTGGTAGAGTGCTTGCCTCACAAGCACAAGGCCCTGGGTTCAATCCTTAGCACTGGAAAAAAAAAAAAAAAAAAAACACAGAATGTACAACACCAAGAGTGAGTCCTAAATTGAACTGTGGACTTTGGATGAAAATGTTGAGTCAGTGTACATTCATTGATTGTAACAAATATACCACTTTAGATCTTGACAATCAGGGAGACTGGGAGGCAGCTGGGGGCAGATTTCAAATCTTTATGCTTTACTTTTTGATTATCACAACCAACTTAGCTAAAAGTCACCAGCAATACACATGCCAACACCTGAAAGCTGTGCTGCCCTGACATTTCCTTCACCAAATTAATTAGTACATCACCTTTAAATTCAGCCTCACACAGAGCCTCATACATGGACAAGATATAGACAACTTCTTTGCCAGCATATAACATAAATTGTCTCTCATCCAATTTCCAATAGAGTCCTCCTCCTCTAAAACCTTATGAGCCCTATCTTTACTGTTCACAGTCCAATCAGCATTTTGGTTTTTTGAGCTCCCACCAGAATCACTCATTAAGCTCCAGTTTTTCCAACTTGCATCTCTAAACTTTTCAAAATTCCTCCCACAAACTCCAAAGATTTCTAAAAGCTTCTGAACCACAGGATCAGTTTAGTCACAGCAATGACCTCAGTACCAATTTCTGTTTCAGTCATCTTTTGTGTTACTGTGACCAAAATACCTTACAAAAACAATTTAGAGGAGGGAAAGTTTATTTTCACTCATGGTTTCAGAATTTCAATCCATGGTCAGTTGACTCCATACTCTGGATTCAAGGCAAGGTAGAACATCATGGCAGAAGGGCATGGTGGAGGGAAAGCAGCTCAGGACATGGCAACCAGCAAGCAGAGAGAGAGTTCTGTTCACCAGAGACAAAATATAAACCTCAAATGCACATCCGCCATGACTTACTTCCTCTAGCTACACCCTACCTACCTACATTTATCATCCAGTTAATCCATATAACTAGTTAGATTAAGGCTCTTACAACCTAATTTTTTTCACCTCAATATTCTTGCATTGCCTCACACATGAGTTTTTGGGGGACACCACATATCCAACCCATTTTCCCTAGGTGACTCAGTTTCACGTCTCAAAGAATAAGAAAAAGACTAGTCTTTATGTCTATCACCAAAATTAAAAATAATATGTACAGTCTTACTATGTACCTGTTGCAAAGCAGATATTAAATAGATGATAGTGGTTAACCAAACTCTTGAGACCAAGGGGTCTCCGAAATAAAAGTGTTTATTGAGCCGTTATAGATGCTAGCAAGAAACAAACAAGTCCTGAAACAAGTCCCCAGCGACTAGCAGCAGGGCTGGTTAGCAACTGGGGATATGTGAACAGAACCTAAGAGTCAAGATTAGTTTTTTTAATGAAAATTTGCAGAAGGAAAGCATTATTTTTTTCCACTGAACTTACATGGCTATAGGTAAGAGAGGAGGGCGTGGAAAAGCAGGGTAACTTTGGGGATAGGACGACAGTCCACAAGGAACATACTTGTTTCTGGATTAGTTAGGGTGAATGTTCTGGAAAGGAGGGCTGGGGTTGTGGCTCAGTGGTATAGCACTTGCCTGGCCCATGTGAGTCACTGGGTTCAATCTTCTGTACCACATAAAAATCAATAAATAAAATAAAGGTATTGTGTCCATCTACAACTAAATATATATTTTAAAATATTCTGGAAAAAAATTGGGGTAGAGGTGCCTAAGGGTCAGCCACCAGGAGTTTTAAGTCAAGTTTGAATATACACAGGAATATAGAAGTCTTTTTGTTGCTTTCACCTATAACTGTTAACTGATGGACGTCCCTCAACCACCCCGCAACTTTCCAACTTTTGTGATTAAATTCAAGACATCTCAGGATTTTTCTTCTATCAATTTTTAAGAGTGAAAATTTTCTATTTTAAAAAAGTTTTTTATATAAATAATATCAAACACATACAAATATGTATTTGTATATGTGTGTGTATATACACACAAATATGTGTGTATATGTTTTCTGGCTACAATAGCATAGAGCTGAATAGTTGTGACAGAGATTACATGGCCTTGGAAACCTAAAATAGTCACTCTGTGGCCCTTCAGGAGAAAATTTATTAATCTCTGGCTTAAGAAATAGAAAATCATCCTTACCTTCAAAGCCTTGAAACTGAGCATGGTGGTGCATGCCTGTTATCCCAGAGGCTTAGGAGGCTGAGGCAGGAGGACTGCAAGTTCAAAGCCAGCCTCAGTAAAAGCGAGGCACCAAGCAACTCAGTGAGACCCTGTGTCTAAATAAAATACAAAATAGGGCTGGGGATGTGGCTCAGTGGTCGAGTACCCCTGAGTTCAATCCCGAGTACCCCACCCCCCAGCCCCGCAAAGAAACAAAAAGAGTAGGGGATGTGGCTCAGTGATTAAGGACCCCTGGGTTCAATCCCCAGTGCCAAAATCATTTAAAAAATAAAAATAGGGCTGGGGATGTAGCTCAGTTGGTAGAGTGCTTGCCTTGCAAGCACAAGGCCATGAGTTCAATCCCCAGCACCGCAAAAAAAAATAAAAAATAAAAATAAAAATAAAAATAAATTACCTCTGAAGTGTTGGAGTTTTGTCCCTAATTGTTCCTCCCTCCATCTGTCCTTCCCTTCCCACAAAGAGGTACTCCTTACCACTCTTAATACCTCGTTTGCTCTTGAGCTCTCATGTCTGCATCATAAAATAAAGCATTGAGTGTCCTTGCCTGTTTTCCAACTTTAGAGGAAAGGTCAGGGCTTGCCTTTTCTCCCTCGGGCTCTGACTTTCTTTTTTCATTCATGTATGTTTCTGAGATCCATCCATCCTGGCTGTGTAGGTGCAGTTCATTCATTTCACTTCACTGCTGAATGGGTCAGGTTGCATGCGTATACCACAACTTATTCCTCCTTTCTCATGTTGATGGTCATTTGAACTGTCTCCAGATTTTTACTGTGAATATTCCTTTGCAGGTTTCCTGGTGTTTGAGTTTTTCAAGGTCTGGGCGTGATATCCTGGGGTGTGCACATAGCCAAATTTCTTTTCATTTATCTATCGGCCATTCATGTTTTTTTCTGTAGAATTCCTGTTTGCGTTCTGTATCTGTTTTTCTTTTGGATTGTTTTGTCTTTCTTTTTTCTCTTCTAGGCATAGTCAGAATACTCTGGATACTAACAATTTTGTCAATTATATGCCTGCAAATATCTTCTTTGTGGCCTGTCTTCAGTCTCTACATGGACTCGTTTCTCCTCTAGTACCAGGGACTAAACCCAGAATCTAGAGATATTTTTTACTATAAGGTCTTAACATCAGTGGGATAAAATGTGTTCATTTTTTTCTTTTATAGCATGATTATTTAATGGAGAAAGTATTTTTCAATTGTATCTTTTATGTTTGGTTGGTTTTCTTTTTGTGTGTGTTTTTGGTGTTTTGTTACCAGGGATTGAACCCAGGGGGTGCTTGACTACTGAGCCACATCCCCAGCTCTTTTGTTAAGTTTTATTTTGAGACAGGGTCTCTCTCAATTGCTGAGGCTGGTCTTGAACTTGTAATCCTCCTGCCTCAGCCTCCTCAACTGCTAGGGTTACAGGTGTGAGCCACCATGCCTGGCTCAATTAACTCTTAATGCATCTCTCTTAACTTGTAAATGGTTTTTTCCCTATAGTGTGCTCCCATCATGGTTAAGCCATTAGACTTCATGTCCCAGAGAAAAGAAAAGGGCAAGTTCTACCTTGGATAGAAGAAAATGATATAAGGGAGAGTTCCCACAAGAGAGGAACTGAAGCCCTTGCAAGAGAAATGATAGCAACAGAGGCAGATTTAGAAAGAAGGAAGCAAAGAGAAGACTCTACCAGAAGTCTCTCTCAGAGTCATCACAGCCTCCTCACTGGGCTTTACACTGCTCATAAGAGCATAATACAGAGTAGAGGAGCTGGAGGAAGATGGGGTTTGTGCCACTTCTTCCCTGGAACTGTGGGACAAGGTCATCTCACAGGGGATTCCTTTGCCAAAATGGGGCAGAGAGAGTTCTAAGCCTTTCTACATCCTTTACAGCATGAAAGAAATTCAGATGACCCTTTCAGACTCTTCCAATGTGTAACACAGAAGCTATTTCAGCATCAGGGACTCATAGGACTGTCATAGATGGGACTGGCATTGAAGCAGCCTATAGCAGAGACCGTAGAATGGACTTTCCAGGCCAGGAATGGATGGAGAATATGGAAGAGAATCAGAACCAGCAAGCCCTCATATAATGCTCAATCAGCAAAAGAAGTCCACCAGCTCACGACCAGGCTAAGAGAGAGGTCATGAGTTAAAGCCGCAGACTTTAGCTGATGCCAGCAGGATGCCTGATGACAAAGTGAATAATACAATTCTGGAGAGACTGGTTAGCATGAACTCAGGCAACAGTGCAAGGATTGTCACCTAAACCAGCATGCTCCCCATGACCTGGAGAGCAGGAAGCCTTCCCTCTACCTGCCACAATTTTGGAGACAGAAGGGAAGTAGGCCCTGAAAGGTAAGAAACAGCTGATAAGGGAATATGATTCTTGAACTTGACCTACCTAAAGACAAAGCCCAGTCAGACTCAAGTTTGAAGTATGTCTCATTGGCAAGTTTAAATCACTCCTGCTCTCCCATGCACTCAGCCATCATCAAGACGGGACCTTAGACTAAGATGAGAGAAGTTAAGGAAAACAAAGGAAAGCTACTTTGTCTCTTGCACATTTTTTGAGATTTGATGGACATTTCTACTCTTCTACTCTGCTTCAGTGATTATTATTACTATGATGCTTAAAGTATGTGGGGAAGCCACACATCCAAAAAAAGTTACAATATAATCTAAATATAGTAATAAAGCTATGTACAATATACATAAAGCCTATAGAAGACAGAGAAATTTGCTATGTATATCGGTTTCTCTTGCTGTATAACAATATTATCACAATTGCAACAGCTTAAACCAATACACACTTATTATCTCTCAATTTTTAGAGCTCAGGAGCCCAGACATGGCTTAGCTGGGTCCTCTGTAACAGTTCAATCAAGGTATTGCCAGGGCTGAGTCTTCATCTGAAGGCTCAGTTGTGGAAGGACGCACTTCTAAGCTTAAGTGGTTGTTGTCAGCATCCCATTCTGTGTTGGCTGTTGGGCAGAGGGCCTCAGTTCCTGGCTGACTATCAGCCAAAGGTCACCCTCAGTTCCTTACCACATGAGCCAGCAAGTAAGAGAATTTCTCAGCAAAACAGACATTATAGTCTTACATAGTGACATCCACCACCTCTGCAGTACTTTATTAGTTAGAATAAGTCACAGGTCCTGCACTCAATCAAGGGAGGGAATTATAGAAGGGAGGAAATACCAGGTGACAGGATCATTGGAGCCACCTTAGAGTCTATCTACCAAATCATGGGTGGGAAAGAGCATGACAGATGTCAATTCCCAGAGGAGACGTAGTAGGAGCTGGATTTTGAAGAAGGGTAAGGACCCAAGAATTACTTGGCAGCCCTAGAACACAGCCAGTATCTGGAACTATAGGAGGCAAAAAATAAATGTGAATGACAAGATTGACATCCAGGGAAAAAACTGGCACCCCAGTGAGGAAGAAAATAATGTTTTATATAAGACAAAATCAAGACAGACAATTGTCAAATCCCATCTCCAAAGCAGGAAGCGATATCAAAGACCTTGCAACAGAATTACAACAGCAGAGGGCACTGCATTAATGCCTCAGCAAGCCCCACCAGGGAAGGGTAATGAACGTCAAGGACACTGAGAGGACGGGAGATGACCTAATACAGGAAGCTCCCCGATACTATATTTAAACAAATGATAAATAGGTTTCAAGAAAAGAGAAACCAACTAATGTTAATGACTAGGGAAATAAATAATATTAGAACTCTCCACTGCCTTGGCATCTTCAACTCGGATCCTAACAGGCTTTAAGGGTAATTAAATTTGGGTGCTACATACAAGTAAGACCTTTAAAAAAAAAACCTAAAATATGGATTTTATGCCCTTCAGCATAAGGCATACTTAGTTCTTTCACAGATAATGAAATGAAACCTAGTTGTTATTTTCTTTTGAAGAATGTTTTGTAATTGTTTCTAAGGTTCTAAATGCATTAATAGCTGAGTCTAAGGAAATGCAGGGGCGTAGCTACATTGCTTTCTGCACATTGGAAAAGAGGCAGCAATTTTAACCCAGGTAGAGTGGGGGGAAATTGATGGTTAGAACCCACCCTGATGGAAAACCTCAATGGGTGACAGACAGCAAACTGCTGGTCCAGAGGTCAAGAAGGGCAAAGGTATGCAGAAGTCATAGCTGCAGGTCCACCGTGCCAGGAGGCCAGGAAGGTCTGTACCTCTACATCCAGAAACCGGCTTGGGGAGAAAAATAAGGCAAGATAATGACTTACTGTAGCACAACTGATGGACAATGAAAGTGGGTGGCATTCTCAGAAAGAGTGATTAAAATATGCAGGAGACAAGGTGTCCAGGGACAATGAGTTTTCCCTCCGTCAGCAAATGTGATTGTTTCCATTCTCTATCAAATGGTTTCACAGGATTCTTCAGTGATTCCGAATACGTGAAATGGGTACAAACCCACATGATTTGGGGAACAAATAAGTTAGGATTATGTTGAAGTTGGGCAACAGATGAATATATTTGAATGCATCTGTCATTGAGAGGATTGGTCAGCAAGTAGCCAGAAGTGGCAAGCCGTAAAGTCACCTTTGACCTGTGAGGATGACACTAATGACGTTGTAAAGCATCTGGTAGGTGTCAAGCCCCTTTCTGGTTTTGAAACATTATTGGAGTGCTTCTGCATCTCTGTTTATCATGTCCTTTCCATGTGAGAGACAAGTAAGTTCCCTTTTAGTTATGTCGGAGTTAACATCTGTTCCTGGTTGATGGGCACAGCATGCTCCAAATCTTGACTTCTTCCTTTTATGTAAAATGAGGTTCCTTGAAACAATGATGAATCCACTGTAACCTGGGTGTGTATATGGGAAGCTTACATTTCACAGGGACACTAACACCCCTGCTGCACCACTCTGGAAAGCAGTATGGCGTTTCCTTAGAAAACTTGGATGAAACCACCATTTGACCCAGTTATCCCACTCCTTGGTATATACACAAAGGCCTTAAAATCAGCATACTGCAGTGACATAGCCACATCAATGTTTAGAGCAGTTCAATTCACAATAGCGAAGCTATGGAACCAACCTAGGTGCCCTTCAACAGATGAATGGATTAAAAAAGATGATATATATACCAAATGGAATATTACTCAGCCATAAAGAAGAATGAAATTATGGCATTTGCTGGTAAATGGATGGAACTGGAGATTATTGTCTAAATATGCCAATCTCCCAAAAAAACAAAGGCTGAATGTTCTCTCTGATATGCAGATGCTAACACACAATAAGGGGGGGAGCGGTAGAGAATAGAAGTTCATTGGATAGACAAAGGGGAAGGAAGGGAAAGGAGAGGGATGGGACAAGGAAAGACAGTAGAATGAATCGCACATAACTTTCCTATGTTCATGTATGAATACATGCCCAGTGAAACTCCACACCATGTACAATCACAAAAATGGAAAGCTAAACTCCATGCAAGTATGATATGTCAAAATATATTCTACTGTCCTGTATATCTTAACAGAACAAATTTTTTAAAATGGGTTGTTCAGTGACAGCCATTTCCTACAAAAGTTGAGTCTGAGTCACAGTCATTAGTATCATGCTTTGAAATGATTTTGTGCCTCTTTCAAGTGTGCAAACTGTGTGCTACACACACAGTTTCACACACCCTCTGAGGACAGGAACTGAGCCTACTGTGTTGATTGTGGCCCACACCTATCACATGGTAAGACTCTCTGCCCACACTGGGCCCATTATTGACTGACTAAGCACACATCAGATTTTAACAGTTATGTATGAAGCTCTCTATTCCAAGGAATCCATTTAAATAACACCTGCTGAATTAGGTTCCCCAGACTCAACACACACTTTGATTCTTCAGTGCATCTGAGCCATCAGGTTCATTTCCCCTGCCTTTGGTTAGCAATTTCAAATTTTTTCCAGAAAGAAGGAAAAAATATCTGAACTGGTTGGTTTAGAGTTTGAAAACTGCTTGCGATGAGGGACTCCGTTTGTTAAAAACACCCTGATAGCAGCCTTCTCCATGGAGTCAGTTTCCATTCCCAGGAGTTCTCTGCTCCTTCCTTATAAGAATTCATTTACTCTGGTTCATTTACAGAAGGTTACTGTGGTTTTTCCAGGAAACTACTGCCTGTCGAGGGAGGCAAATTTTCTCGGGTACAGAATTAAGGAGCATTTGTCCAGAAACAGACATGAGTAACAGCATATAAACCATATTAATGCCCTGACAACTCTACCTGGACCTTCCCAACAACAGTTAAGTGTTGCCAAACTAGGTCCACTTTGTGCTGGCGGAGCAGGAGCCATGATATATAGTTCTTTTTGTCTTGGCAATGAGTCTGACACTCCTGCCAGAATCTACTCTGAAGGAAATGGGCAAGAGACAATAAGTCCATTCAAATGCACTAGCAATTTCTTCCAGTGGGGATTTTTCAATTTCTAAATTGATACAAACTTTAAAACCACCCTACTTTAAATGTGTATGTTGGGGGGGAGGGCATATTTTCCAAAAGAAGATATTGTATTTAATGATGTATTTAGGATATCTGTTCCCAACGAGATGTGTAATATTGCCAGGTTATTGAGGAAAAGTTGTCCAAGAAAGAGAGAGAGAAGCAGAGACAGAGAGAGGGGTGTCTCCCTTACAGGATCTAAACACACAATATAATCGATCAGCTTCATTCAATTGGTTGTTTCATTGGTGAGGCTTAAATCTTGCATAAACTTTCGTCCCTGCTGTGCTCTTGTCCCACTGATTCCATACATTTTATTTCTGATAATGTGTCTTTCTGAGTGAATAAGAGAGTAGCGCTTCTTGCAGCAAACCTTACACCCTTCAAAAACCAAAACCAACAAATCCTTGAAGGACCACCTATAAAAAGTAAAACTTGTTTGTTAACACAAAGTTCAATATTTGCCTGGGTTGGCACAATCCCACGTGGAGGTAAAAAGGAAGGAGGTGGATATTTCTGGTTTTATGAGGCAGAATTTCAGGCAAACTGCTGTACTCCTATAGTCTTCTGAATTCCAGGGAGTGGAAGAGCCCCCTGCTGGCTGAAGGAGGAAGAGACCCGGACAGACGCCAGGGCTGTCATTTTGAGACTTTCCCATTTCCCTCTGTTCATTCATTCATGCACCAGATACTGGTTGGGGCTTCCTATGTGTCGGGCACTGCTCTGCGCTCTGGAGAGAGTACAATACAGACAAGATCTTCACATTGAAAAAGGAGAGACAAAGAACTATAATATATGTCAAGTAGAGACGGATCCTATCAGAAGAACTCTGAATTATAACGGGGCAGGGGGAGGAAACAGAGAATGATGGGAGGAGAGGGCTCTTTTAGACAGAAGACCAGATCTTTGAACCAAATGAAGGAGGCAGAGAAAGACCTGTGGGAGGAGCCTCCAGGCAAAGGGGAGGACAAGTGAGAGGGCTCCTTAGGGAGTCCAGGAGCAGGTCAGCAGCACAGAGGGCCAGGGTGGCTGAGGAGAATAGAAAGGAGGCCAGTGACCAGAGTCTTACATGGCATGAGTTTTGGATTTGACAGGAATCCACTGAAAAGACCTGAACAGGGAATTAACTAAATCTACTTTGCATTTTAAATAGGCCATTCTGTGTGCAACAAGGACTATGAATAGCCAGTGTGGAATCTGAGAGGCTACCAATGTAGAATTTCAAAAAATTCATCAATAAATTTCACCAGTGATATTCAAAGAAGAATAAGGTAGGGTCTCTGCCCTCAGAGAGCTTGCAGTCAACTTGGGAAAAGAAGATAGACTCTCCTCAAATTGAACTTACAAGAGATAGGAGGCAGTGAGTGATTGCTAAGCCTTGCGTGCAAGAGGGGTAATGATGAAGATGATGTCACCAGCAGCCACATGCCCACAGCCAAGTATCTGCTTGAGGCAATTTAGCTTAATTGTTAAGAGCACAAGCTCTAGAGCCGAGCCACTGGGGTTCATAATTCTGGTGGTACCATTATTAACTCTGTGACCTCAGGCATGATTTTAGTCCCTCTGCCTGTTTTCTCATCTGCAGAATGGGTCTAAAAATAGTATCTCCTTTATAGGATAGTAATGAGGAATAAATGTGTTCATGTTGTATTGCATGAAGAGTTCAGATCAGTGCCAGGCACTTCATAAATGACACATAAATGGAAAGGATGTCTCCAAAGACACACGGTTACTTATCTTTCTCCCTGCAGTCCTACAAATATGATGTGATAATGACTTCAGCAAATTCAGATGTAGAAATAGAATCAAAGGGGCAAATATTTCTTTTTTTTTTTTTTTTACTTTTATAGACTGCATTTTGATTCATTGTACACAAATAGGGTACAACTTTGCATTTCTAGGGTTGCACACAATGTAGATTCATACCATTCATGTAATCATACATGTACATAGGGTAATGATGTCTGTCTCAGTCCACTATCTTTCCTTCCCCCACCCCCTACTGCCTCAAAGGGGCAAATATTTCTGATAGATGCATTTGAGAGGTTTAGGGACAATAAGATGGTAAATGTGGTTCAAGGTGAAACAGATCTCAAGCATATAACTAGGAAAACTGTACAATGGAGAAAAAGAAAAGTCAGGAAGGAGAATTGGTTTGAGAAACAGGACAATTTCGACTTGAGTCATGCTGAGCTTGAAATTGGAAATTTTGAGTCAATTAGAAATGCTGCACTGGAGCTCTGAAAGAGATTAAGGGTTTCCTGGTGGATTTGGAACCCCTTCCTGTGAGAACTATCTTTGAAGCATGGAGATGGCTGGAAGAACCAGGAGAGAAGTGATTGAAAGAAGAGCTCTGGAGAGGTTGAGCACTTGGCCAGCATGTGCAAGGCTCTGGGTTCAATCCCCAGTGCAGGGGGCAGGGCCAGGGATGGCATTTAGTAGATATAATCATAGTCAAGAATTAGAAAAGAAGCCAAAGAAAGAGAAGAATCAGGATGTTAGGAAGAGAAGTATATCATTTAGTGAGAATATGGAGAAAGATGAAGAAGTCAAATGCTACTAAGAGATGAAGAATGGGCAGGGGATACAGCTCAGATGGCAGAACGCTTGCCTTGCATGCACAAGGCTCTAGGTTCAATCCCCAGCACCGCCAAAAAAAAGATGAAGGAAGAATGACTAAGAATGCTTTTGGGTGGAGATAATTATGAAATCCTCTATGGACTCTGCAGAGTTTCACAAGTGCAATTTATCCTGAGGGCCTCTACTAAGTGTCTGTCACAGATGCTGTGCTGTGCCATCAACCATTAGCGGGTATGAGAAAGTCTCTCCAAAGACAGAGGAGACCTCTGCTTGGACCTTCCAGGCTCTTGAAAACATCACAGAAAAGATTTTAAGGACAGGTCAGGTTTTAGCAAAAAGAGGAAGAGCTTTATTAGGAAGCAAAAGGTAAGGGTATACATTCTTAGGGCAGAGGGCAGGGTACCCCAAGAGCCAGACTCACCCCCAGGACATAGGGTTGGATACTTTATTAGAGTACATAATTGGGTAGAATAGGTATGATTCAAAGGAACTAGAGTTTTCCTGGGATTGGGAAATATCCAGAAAAATCCTGTTTCCCCAGTAGAGTATCTGGTCAGGCATGTAGATTCCCTCAATGTCCCTGGTGGTCAGGTAGTGGATCAGATGATGGGGCCAGAGGGTCATGGTCCAATCAAATGTCAGCCCCTAGCCTCATGGAGTTGATGGTCTCTTTCTACTGGGGTCTTGTTCCACTTTGATGCATGCAGAGAACTTAAAGTGAACTGGTAAGTTACAAAGTAAGCTATGGGCTACTCAGTGTGCTTGTACCTTTTGGTGCCTTAGGCTCCTTTGTCTGGCTCATGAGCTGGCCACAACAGAAGCTGCCCATGCTACATTCCAACAGGGACATTTTCTCCTTTAGAGATTCAGTTTTCTCTCTGTGTTCCTAAATTTCTATCTCCATGCCACCTAGGTTTCCCCAGCAGGACCCTACGTTTTACTCTTCCCAGGGAAAGTTGTAGGTGATAGCTCCTGGTTGCTGGCTGAGAAAAGCCACCTTGCCACCATCAATGGGCAGCCCACATTGATGATTGCTGACATCGGGACTTAAAGGCCTAGGACTTTTCTCTAAACAAAGACGGCTGAAAAGGGCCACCACAGCTTGAGAGATCACCACGGAGCCAGCCAACCACCAGTGTGACTGCACGGGAGCCCCTCCCTTTCCCACACAGATAATGCTAATAAGAAAAGTAACTCCAGGGAACATCCCTGCTAATCTCCAAGCCAGCAACTGCTTCCCCAGGAACTTAGCAGCCATAGGGCATTTACATAAAAGTCAATAAAAATTTTAAAAATGATCACATCAAGGAAGAGTTTGACACAGAAGGATCGATATAGAAATCATCTATAACAGATGGTTGAGAATAGTTTCTCATAAATAGATATTCTGAAATTTAAAGGAGCCTAATGGGAAGAAAGTTAGTAGGAATGGGCTTTTCTCCAGGACTCAAACCCATCAGACTTGCAAAACCGAAATGGTGCCATTTACCTTTGGTGAGAATGGAGTGCTGGGCGTCATAACCCGATTGATGGTGCTGTCACCTGTATAACCTCACAATCTCTTTTAATCTCTGCACTCTTGTCACTTTGCTGCCATCTGGAGAGAGGATTAATTTCATTTGTGCCCCAAGGAGATTAATGTAACCGATTAGATTCCAGCACACAGAGGGATGCCATTCTCTAACCCATCAGCCAAACCAGCTTCAGCAGCTGCTTCAGGACTTCCTGTCCTTCATCCACTATCACCACAGGAACACAGTGGTCTCTAAAGTCACCTGCTCCTCTTACACCTGGGGGATGTGAATGGGTGCAACCCCCAACCCAGCTCCCAAGAAAGAAGAAACCTTCTCACTATGGAGAAGGTGCCTACAAAATGCCCATTCCCGTTGGGCTGTCTTTCACAAGCTCAGCGGATCTTCCCATAGGCCCTTCTACAAAGGGATGCCCTTTCACACAACTGGTTACACTATTCAACCTCTCCAAGGCTCAGAAAAACTAGCATCACACCTGTCTGCTTTGTACTGCCACCCCAGGAACCCAGTGAGGCACCCAGACACAGTGGGTGCTTGATTGTTGAATGACTGGAAAATTCACGTAAGATAGATTATTAATGAAGTAAATAAGACAATCAGTAAATATAGATGATAAAGATGGCTAGTGTCAGTTTGGGCTCAATGTAAGTTCTGACTCCATCGGACCCCTCTTCCTGTCACCTCAGGATATGTATATTGCTCCCTCAGCAATCCAGTTACCCATGGTGGACACTTAAGGAAAGTTCTTTGGACTAAGTTAAATTATAATAATACCTCTGGTGGAGTCTCAAAGACCTAGGCTCCCGTAAAAAGGCATATTCATTAATGCAAATACTTCAAAAGAGTTATTGAGCACAAAGGATATGAGAATTACAGGAAGAAAAACACAAGAACAATTTCCTTTTTTTTTTTTTCTTTTTTGTGGTGCTAGAGGATTGAACCCAGGGCCTTGTGCTTGTGAGGCAAGCACTCTACCAACTGAGCTATATCCCCAGCCCTGACAGTTTCTAATAATGAGAAGAAAAGGAATCCAAAGGGCAAAATTCCAAGAAAAATGATCAATGCTCCACAGTAATGGAAGTATTTTGTTGAAAGTGACAAGAGTCAGCCTGAAGGACTCCACAAAATTTGCTCTCTCAGTTAATCCTCATGAAGTGAAAACCATATGTTAGCTATTTTCCTGACCATCCTAAGGATCGTACATGTGTTCCCCTTTGACCCTCATGATAACTCCATGTGTTAGGTTTACTAGTATTGCCATCCCCATTTAATGGATGAGGAGACTGAGGTCTAGAGAGGTTAAGTGTCTTGCCTAAGGCAGAACAGCTGGTGAGTAGTGCCAAGGATATCTGAACTGCAGCAGTTTGACTCTGGGAGACCATGCACTTAACCACCTTACTGTACTGCCTTTTGCAAGGACCAAAATTCTACCTATTTTCCCTCTATCTTACCCTCACAGGTAAGTCCAATATTTTTTTAAAAACACTTTAGAAAGAATGTGCTTGGAGAACAACCATCTGACACTTTTTGAAGTGTAGACAATATCTAAGACTCTACCTCAATATGGAGGTTGTTAAGGAACACTAGTTTTAATATTGTGGATGTCTAGAACAAAACAAAGCCAAGCACAGTAGTGCACACAGCTCATCAGGGAGGCAGAGAGGAGGATCACAAGTTCAAGGTCAGATCCGGCATCTTAAAGAGACCCTCCCTCAAAATAAATAATAAGAAGGATTGGTGATGTAGCTCAGTAGGAGAGCACCCTTGAGCTCAATCATCCCTAGTACTGGGGTGGGGAGGGAAGGTGGACTGTATTTGGGGACAGTGGTTATTGTTTTGTTCACAGGTAAATGCCAAGGACCTACAATAGCATGTGGTAGGCTCTCAAAATATTTGTTAAACTTGTGGTTGGACCAAAATGAGATATACAGCATCTGCCAGAGGGACCACACAAACTTCATGGCACAATTGTGATCCCACCTCCATGGTGTGGTTTCTTTAAAGAACCCAAATTGTGACGCCTCACTTCCTGTCTGCCTTTCATTTTATAATAGAATTACTCTAATTAAGCTAATTAAGGCAGCTTTATGATAGTTAAGGAATGTCTCCAAGGCCATATGGCTGGCAAAAGGAAGAAATAAGTAGGACCAGAACAGAGAGGTCAAACCCACCAAGGATGCAGGTGCAGCTGATGTTTTCCTAGCCCAGAGAGCCCAAGTTTAAGAGTTGTTTTGTTAATTGTTCAGACTTGTTATTTGTATGTCGAGGCAGGATTGTCTCACAGTTTAACAACACAGGCTGAATAATCAGGCTGGGTATGTTTCTTAATTTCTCTGAGCCTTAGTTCCTCAAATCAAGAGCACAAGTGATAGGGTAACTCTCTACATAACCCAGATTCCAGCCAGGAAAGAAGAAAAGGGCTCTAGGAATTTTAAAAAGAGGGCATTTAACATGAGGAATTGTTCATCCAGATGACTGAAGAACTGAAAAGCCTCATGGGACGGTGAGACAACCTGAGATGAGCTGCATCAGAAAGCCACCCACAGGGCTAGAGAGACAACCAGAGGAGGTGGTCATGCCAGAGGCTAGAAACCTGGGCTGGGAGGAGCCAGATCCCTGTAGGGGACACAGCTGTACCAGAACCTCAGAGCAAGAAAGGGATGAATCCGCTCTCTTCCTCCCTCCTCCAGTCAGTCCTCCGGTCTTCACTATGGCCTCTTACTGACTAAATCTAAGGAAGAGTCAGGGAGCCTGGGAAATGTGCTGATAGAGCACAGAACAGGAGAAGGGCAGAGAATGAACCTGAGAGCAAATAGGTAAATGACCAGCATATGACCTTATAGAGCTAGTGTGCAATTTAAATGGGTTGCTTATGTGAAATGCTTAACGCTATGCCCGGTGCTGAATGACAGTTATCCTTGCTGTTATACATAACAGGCCCGGACTGGGCATCACTAGTAAAGAAGACATAGATTCTTCTACCAAATAGCAGGCAGCCTAGATGTTATAGCGCAGTTTTTTAGGTATGACACATTCCATGGGCTTCTAGAGTGAATCTTCTCATAGCCTATATCCCACCCAATTGGTCCATGTGACCCACTTCTGGGCATGACTATCATGCCATCAGGATCAATGGGTATGGAGAAAAATAGGCTAATATTGGTCCATAAATGTTTTAAACCCCCTAGAATAAAAAGGGCATTAAAAATGCAAAATATTTTTATGTGCGATACAAAATGATCTGTCAATAAACCAGGCATTGACTCCATCATTCCAACCTGAGAGGGCTGATTTAGTGAGTGCACCATTTGTACAGCTGACTGCGTGTCTGGTTTTAAAGCATTTAATGTTTTTTTCTAAAAAGACAATGACTTTACCATTGGAAGCTTTTTTTAAGGAAGAATTTTCTCAAAAAAAAAAAAAAAAACACGATCCTCATGCTGCTAACATGCAACTTTTCTAGAAATGAATAGAGCCCATGGATGCTGCCAATTAGAGACGGAGAAATCTTGTTTCTCCACCTCTTCCTCTTTATCCCTGACTAGAGACGCAGAAAACTAGTGCTAAAACTCAGAAAACACTTTAACGTCCTTAACTCAGATATACAATCTACTCTGAAAATGCCAAGGTCAAGTACTTCTAATATTCATAGTTAATAGAAAAATGAAATGAAGACTGACACAGTGGCTTTATGGCAATGGGATCCAACTAGACCAGGAAAAGATCTCACCCTCCCTGTCTTCTCATCTTGTCTCCATCTACTCATGGACAGGCAGAAAATTGGCCAGGAGGGAGATTTATACTCTTTGCTTTTGAAGTAATAATGCCATCTTATCTAGCAGGTATCCAGGAGCATTTTAATTAGTTGGGAAGACACCAGAGGTATAATCTGTATCTTCTCTAGGATGATTAAATGAAACAGTTGAGAGCTTTAAACTCATCTTTAAAGAACCTGAATGAAAATAATATTTTATACAGAGAAATAAAGGGGAAAGATGAAGTGAGTTTCCAAAAATTGTAGGTAAAATTGAGCTGAATAAATGTCCTCTTTCCTATATAAAGTGAATCAGCTTGACAAATCAGTGAGTCTGAAGTCACCATGGGTTTAAGACAATGGAATGACTTTGCTGATCTCAATGCTGATCAAAAACTTTTCAAAAAGCAGAGTTCCTGGACGTAACAAATATCTTTCTGATACTGTTTCCTGGTTCTGTCTTTCGGGTCCTCTGTATAAATGATATCACCATTTCCATTAGTTAGGCATGAGCTACTGCCAACCCATAATTATAAATGCCTCCCCCATCCCACCCAGCTTTCAGTTACATCAAGTTGTCAGAGAGTTTCATCTCCAAATTGTAATGGCACTGTTTGCTTTATTTGGTCTTAGATGATACAGGATGGATGCCCTTCTAGAAAAGCATGTGCATTTAAGATGGCAGAGCAAGAATGATTTATATGGGGAATAACTCCTTAGTCTGTCAAAGACCTGGCAGAATCTTTCTGGGAAACTAATTGCAGCCAGTTCTTTCCACAGCTCAGAGATGAACTATCAGCATCTCTGCCAGCTATCATAAGACACAATCTACCAACCATGAGAAGAGGAGACCAGATTCCTCATCCTCAGCATTAGTGCCTGCCTGATAACAGGAAGTTCCTCAATGAGCCAATTATTCAGATTTATAAACATTCACCATTTTCCTTTGATTACTATAAAATCACACTACATTTCTAAACCACTTATGCATACAAAAGTCATTTTTGTCCTGGCTGACATAGCCACTGTGAATATCAGGTCTGTGATAAGATACAAAGCAGGCTGCTAATTCAGTGTGGAAAGGCAAGGAAATGGTCTGTCCTAAACATGGGAAACAATTTGCCCTGGGTCCAGAACTGTCCTGTTCACTGAATGTGCTTCCTACTCTCCTCATTCCTCCCATCCCACCCCCACCCCCGCCACGCCTCAATTAATCTGAAGAACACACTGAACTCCCTGCTGTCAAGGGAAACTAGCAGCACCTACACCCAGTCTGCCTACAAAATCCAAAGCCATCAGAACATCCCTGGGAGAGGCCCCAATTCAATCCTATCTGATAATCTAGACCAGCAGTTATCAACTAGTTGCGGGGCAGGGGAGGCTGTCTCAGGAGACATTTTTGGTCTTTAAACTCAGGATAGGGAGTATTACATTGAGTAGGGAAGAACCAAGAACGTTACTAAATATCCTACTATGCACAGGGCAGTCTCATAATGAAGAACTGTCTGACCTCAAATGTCAATAGCAACAAAATTGAGAAACCCTGATCTAGATTTTAATTAAGTTTGGCAAATCAGAGGGTTTAGCCAAGTGGCTCCCTCCTCCAACCCCGAATGGAAGCTACACCCCAACCAGGAGCTCAGTGTACGCCCTACATTTGCCTGATTCAGCAGATCACACTTTAATCATGTAATTCAATTTTTCCTCATTTTTTTAATGTTATTTGGGCCCTTTAATATAATTTGGCAAGCTATTATAGTTGTTACAGCTGCTAGTTTTGCCCTCAATACTGATTTCACTTATGACCTCAGCTGGAATAAGATTTAAAGTTTGAGATGATGTAAGTGAATAAGGATTATTAGATTTATTCGTATGGCAATTTAAATAAGAAACTGCCTGGCTTAGAATAAGTGGTAAATGAAAAATGCTAGTGATTTATAGACCTGTCCATTTTAAAGATTTATATGATGTGTGGGATGATTAAGTAAGAGACAGGCCTGATTATATGAAATATGTAATTTTTGTAAATGCAATATTGGAAGCAAGCTGCTAAACAGTGCTGCATAGCAACCCTGGCCTAAGCAATTTTTATTACACGATTATTGTAAACTGGTATGCAGAGTCATGTGCGAATTACACATGGGGTCCTGCTCTAATTCCTTTTAGCTGGATGGGAGTGTGTTCATAGGAAATGCATCTAACTTTGGCCTTGAAACATCAGTCACATGGGTGCTCCAAAAGGCAGAGCAGGCTGGAGATTTCAGTGCTGAATCAATGACTGACAGGCCTGAGCAGTCTCTGTTGAACTTAGGTCTCAGCCTCCAGCTTATGAACTGGACATGATCTGTTTCTTAGACTTTAGTAACATACTTTAGGGAAAATGTTCTGGACTCCAAAGTACATATCACAATCAGAAAGAAAAATGCAGAAAACGTGAGGTAGTTTCCTTTCCGCAGTGTGAACCATTCTCTTATCAGTGTGGCACACAGAGCCTGGAAACTCCAGAGGGCTTCGAGGTGAGTCACCCATTTCTCAGGTTGCCTCCCCCCTTCCCACACCTCAGAATCTCACCGAGAGAGTTGAGGCCAGTGCCCAGGGCCTCCCTGAGATTTTGTACATAGCTCTAAAGTTGGCAGAGGATTGCTGTGGAGGAATGGGCGATGGTTCATTTCACCTTATCTCTCAGAAGAGGGGAATATGGAAGAACTATTACGGATACTTAAGCTATTTTGAAAGCTGCTTGGTGCAAACAAAAGCAAAACAAAACACCTCCCAACAGAGGCCTGAGTTGTTGTGGCATTTTTTCCACAAACTAAAAATAAATTGTCCACCTAGGTAAACTCAGGTCACGGCTTCCTTCACCACATCTCAGGGTTGGCGGGAGGAGCTAATGGGATCCTTGGGAGGAAGGCCCTGTAGGAACCGTGGGGCAACAGACAAACGCAAAAAGAAAAAGAGTTTCAGAAGGCAAGACGGAGGCCAAAGCACAAACAGTTAAGACTTGCATTTAATAACCACTTTATGAGGCCCTAGAGTATGGCTGGGCCTCAGGATTACCAAGGGGGCCAAGTCACGAATCCTTGGGGGTGCTCAGGGCTGAATTTGGGGATGATCTAAACTCTAAAGGCTGTAGTGTTTATGCAGTCTATTAGGGCTGATGATGAACTAATTTGGCTGGAGGCAGGATTGGTAACAAAATAGATCACTTCACAGATGAAATAACATTTAAACTGGTGCTTGCAGAAGGAAGAACCAGTCTCCCTAAGTTGCTGGGGCTCGCCTTAAACTTGTGATACTCTGGCCTCAGCCTCCCTAGTCGCTAGGATTTCAGGCATGCACCACCATGCCCAGCACAAATTTATTTAATTTTATTCTATTTTATTTATTTATTTATTTATTTATTTATTTTAGTACTGGGGATTGGACCCAGAAGTGCTTTTTCACAGAGTTAGATTCCAAGTCCTTTTTATTTTTTCTTTTGAGACAGGGTCTCCCTCAGTTGCTTAGGGCCTCAGTAAATTCCACAAAGTGGTTTTTTAAGAATTCAAAAACATGTGCAATGTTTTAGTTCAGGATTTCTTTTAATGACCTCACAGTCTTAAGTTCAATTTCTCTAAAATGAAGACAACAACAACAAAAGGAACCCAGGCTGTCAAATTATGGTTACCTGCTCTCAGAAAAGAAATACTTTTAGTTGCTAACTGGAGATATTGCCTTGAAGCAAAAATTAAAGGTTAAGAGGGAGAAGAGCAAATTAAATAATAAGATGCATTTGTTTGCTCAAACTTTATCCCCATTCCTTTTTAAAAATCCACTTGTTCAACAAAGATAGATTTTAGATTTATTTCCTAACTACTGCATAAACAGATACTGTAACATTTTCCTGATCAGCTTTATGAATTGATTAATAAGGCAATCATGAATTGGGAAAGCTTTTATATGCCACCTGATATTGATGCCATCTATAAAAAAATGACCAACTGAGCACCTGATATCCAGTAAAGACAGGTTCAAAAATTGCAGTCTTAGAAAGATAATGGAATGACCATGACCTCAAGTCCTTTGCACCAGATAGCAACTGTCAACTCCTGATGGCAGTATTTGACCTCAGAGGCAGGTGACAGAAACCAACCCAAAACAGCCATTTTCTCAAATTCTGTTAAAGATAATAAACCATGATGGAAGAAATCACCCACCCTTCTGAGGAAGTCTCATGTGTTCAGTGACCTAGAAACAAGAATGGAGATTTGGGTAAAAAGCCTCAGGGGAATGGGAAGCAATTCTAGGACTTGCTTTATACTGAGGGCCCACTAGACTTTGGCTGGGTTGTTCTCACTATTAACTAGCTTTGTTTTCATCATGTTTAGTTCTTCTTGTGGAAAATTTATAGCTTCTATAGGTTTCCTCCCAGCACACTTTTCTTTTCCTGGCAGTTCACTTACTGAAGCCATCAAGGCATTTGTCCTAGAGGTTCCCACACTCTGGGCTTCACACCCTGTGCCTATTATTTTCTGGGAAATGGTAGATGGAGCCTTGATTAGATTCAGGTTTGCTGTTTTGACAAGACTACTTTATTAGAGGTGTCATGTACTTCCCATCAGAAGTGCCATGGCAGCTGTTCACCTCTTCTTATGTTAGTGGCCATGGATGATCTATGGGTTCTGAAAATACGTGATGATTTGAGAAAACCATTGGACCAAAACATTCAGAAAGTTTTATTTAAAAAAAAAAAAAAAGTAACCCTGGTTTTCCTCTGTGCCAGGCACTGTTCTGCAGCTCACAGTACCTTATTTAATCATTATAACACCCCAGGAGGTGGTAAGGGGGGAACAGATTTGAACCCAATACATCAGTCTCCAAAGCCCAGTCTCTTGACTACCACAGAAACCAATCACACTGAGTGCCTTATGGGCTATGAAGGAGAACCCCTTCGACTTAAGGAATATTAATAATTAAAGAGGTAGAGATGAACCATAGTCAAAAAAAAGTTTGCATCTTAAAACACAAAGTGTACATTCTTTTAAGGTTGATCAAAACACTTCAAACTAACTGGCAAACACAATCTTTGAAAGGCATGTCATCTGATAGAGGCTATGAGTTGTACTATAATCACAGTGTCAGGCTGGGCTTATAACTCAGTGGTAGAACATTTGCCTCCAACATGTGAGGCCCTGGGTTCAATCTTCAGCACCACATAAAAATAAATAGAATAGCCAAGTGTGGTGGCAAACACCCGTAACCCCAGCAGCTCAGGAGGATCTCGAGTTCAAAGCCAGCCTCAGCAATTTAGCAAGGCCCTAAGCATCTCAGTGAGACCCTGTCTCTAAATAAAATACAAAATAGGGTTGGGGATGTGGCTCAGTGGCCGAGTGCCCCTGAGTTCAATCCCCGGTCCCCAAATAAATAGATAAATCACAGCGTCATCTTGGTGCAGGCAGGAGGAGGAGATACAGGACAGCCTCCATCAAAGAGGGCTGAAAGAGCACTACAAAAGTCACCAAAGTGACTAGACATTATGCTGCTGTTTAAAGTCTGTTCTGCCCTTTACACAAATCAACTTAGAGTTTCATTACCCACTTTCAGTGTACGAGGGTTACCAAAATTAGAATCATTTCATTAATCTCCCATGCCAGGGAGAGGTGGCTATCTATCACTCTAGGTTATATTGACAGCAAGACAAAAACATGACATTTCCATAGTGCATCAAATAGCATTTCTCTCAATTCATTTGCTATCAGAGTCTCTATAAAAATGCCTTATAACTAATGTCTCTCTGTCTTTTAGACTTCAACATGTCTTGCTTCAAGATAAACATTTTGGTTTTTAATATAAAAGAAGAAAAATATGGAAGCTTCACTTTGAATGATATCTCTAGGTAAATTTAATATTGTTTTAAATGCTTGCTTCATTCCCATCAGGGAAGGAGGCCTTGTGATTAGACAAAGGAAGAGAAGGAGAGGGGAAGGAGAGGAGAGAGGAAAAGGAATGGCTTAAACTTACAGTATTTAGGATGCTCCCTTTTCTTACAGTACTTAGGAAATTTGAATGTTTCAAAACAAAATAAAATTGAGGAAAACCAAAAATAAGTATCTAGGTGGAAAATACATTCATGAAATGTATTTTTGAAAATAAAATGACCAAGGTAATTCAAAATTCCTTTTCAAATCTTTCTCTCCCACAGTTCACTTTAAATCAAGTGCATTTGTTTAGGATTCTAATTAGAGATCATGGGTAATTTATAAGTTCTAATGGTGTCTCCTGAACTTCCCCAAAACCATTTGCCCACAGGAAACTATCTCACGGTAGGGATCTCTGTAAGCTGTCCTCTGAAATATTGTTTCCCAATTGTTTTTTAAAGCAATGTAAAAATCAATCAAGTTAGAGGGGAAAAAATGATTCTTTTTCCATGCCAAACAGGATAAGGCATTTTAAAAATAGCAAAAAGATCGGCGAGCTGTAAAAATCAGACAAGATAAAGGATTTGTGCTAACATTATTTTCCAGTTGTTACTGCAGCGAATAAAGGCTTTACATGGATCCACGTATTTGGTTCTTTCACCTCCCAGAACTCATTATTTCACAAGGTGATTCTGAACAATTCACTGAACCTCAGTCTTTGCAAACAGTTCTGCAGCGGTTACCCGGCTTTTCTGTCTTAGCCCATGCACCAGTCCGTGTTACAAGATTTTGAACATAAATTTTGAGAAGACTAAATATCTCTCTTCTTGAACGCCAACTAAACCATTTAGGGAGCAAAGGTCTCGCAAACAAAACGCAGGAGAACACAAAGCCGGGACGGCTCAGACAGGGGGCGCAGATCCCTTCGCCGCAGACAAAGGAAAGAGGAGCGACGCGCCCAGCCCGCGGCCGCGCATGCCCAGCCAGAGCGGGATCAGGTGTCGCAGGGTAATGGAGTTGAAAGCGCAAAGACAGACTGGGGTCAGCCAGTTCTGGATCAAAAGGCTGCTCTGCTACTCCCTAGCTGTGTGGTCTGCGGCAACTGGCATAATCTCACTAAGCCTCGGTTTTTCTCATCGGCCAGATGAGGAAAATACCACCTAGCACAGTTAGCGTGAGGACCAAAGAGATAAAATATGGGTAGCTTCTTAGGATATGATAGATGCTCAAGAAATGGTATTTGATAGTACCATATACTATTGTAGCTCCAGTCATCGAATATATAAGGGACATCACCATAGCAACATTACTGTTCTTAAATGGATTATGTAGAAAATTAAATAAAATCACTGATTTAAATAATACCCCTCTTTCAGACACTCCTGTAAAATCTGGGCTATGTGTAAGTGGAGTACATTTAAGTGGGTTGTTCCCTTGTGTACTTTATCTTACCTGTATATTCACATCTCCCTTCCTCGGTACAGACAAAGACAAATTCAAATCTATGGGTGTGGAAAATGAACAGAGATCTTTAAAAAGTAGGGTAGAGTCAATGGAGCCGCCAAAATGCTCAGCAGCAAAAAGTCTTTGTATAGAGCTCCAAACTCAGAGCTATCCAAAATTTGATTATTAGCTTAACATTTTGAATTAATCAGTCCATTTGAAAGTCCCATCTCCGAGGCAGATACAAAGCCAAACAGAATGCTTCCCCCACACCACCTAATGTTGATGCATTTTCAAACTCAGTGGGTTAAAGAAATGATAAGCCACATCCGAAAAATGACTTTCTCCAGAGAGAAAAAAGGGTCAAAGACATTATTTATTTACACATTTCCTTCCTGAAGCCAAATGGGAATGCCAAATAATATCACAGGTTAAATATTCATTTTACTTTTTTCCACTCCAAAAAAGGAAAGGGGAATTTCTGGGATTATAAAGAGTCTATCCACTAACTGACAGTCTCAAGGACAGAAAAGAGAAATAGAAAAAAATGAAAAGCTAAGACAGGGCTGGAGATATAGCTCAGTTGGTAGAGTGCCTGCCTCACAAGCACAAGGCCCTGGGTTCATTCCCCAGCACCACAAAAATAAATAAATAAATAAATAAATAAATAAATAAATAAATAAATAACTAGCTAAGACAATTGAAGGCTGGGGATATAGCTCAGTTGGTAGAGTGCTTACCTTGCATGCATAAGGCCTTGGGTTCTAATCCCCAGCACCACAAAAAGAAAAAAAAACTAAGACAATTGAAATGCAACAGTGTATTTTATTATTTCTATGTCCAAAAATATACACATACTCACCTGCCAACAAAATAAAAGTAAGAAGCAATTAGACTACTAAAAAAAAAAAAAAAAAGTATTTTCTTAAGAAAATTCTACTTTCATGATAAAAATGGTCAAGCAATTCTTTTATCTTGCTATTCCTTAAACACTGACCTGCCAAATACTCCCTTTCTTCCAGTTGCAGTTATCAGAATACCAAAGAAAAATCTCTCAACAGCCATAGAATCTTAGCTGGATTCATAATAAAAGGAGTCAGGTACCTGCTGGCTTTCCCAGAAGACTTTTTTTTTTTTTTTTTTTTTTAGAACCAGGGATTGAACTCAGGGGCACTCCACCACTGAGCCACATCCCCAGCCCTATTTTGTATTTTATTTAGAGACACGGTCTCACTGAGTTGCTTAGGGCCTCGCTAAGTTGCTGAGGCTGGCTTTGAACTCGTGATCCTCCTGCCTCAGCCTTCCAGGTCGCTTGGATTACAGGTGTGCGCTACCACGCCCAGCCCCAGAAGACTTTTGATAAAAGGAAAAACATTACATTGCCTGTGGATGAGTCTGGTAGACTCAGAAACACACACATAATTAACAGAAGATTCAGTCCCTACTTTCGAGCCAGGTGTCTGCCTGTAGTGCTGGCTACTATAGAAGCTGAGGCGGGAAGATCACTTGATCCAGGAATTCAAAACCAGCAACATAGTGAAGACACCACTTCAAAAAGTATTTTAAGAAGACTTCTATTTGGGTAGGTGACAAAAGAAAAGAGCTTAGGAAACAAGCACCCCTTTGGGAAGACAGACTTTTTGCTTCTCTGCGGTGGTCAGGGTTCACAGTACTTAGTACTTAATACACAGTACTTAGAAACCACTAAGGGAGAAGCCTGCAGAGCTGATGTAGCCTTTTCCGGAGGGCTATGTGCCACAGAGGTGGGTACCTGGAAAGGTTGTTCCCCAGGGATCTGAGTGGACCAAGGAAATAAGTCATCTCCAACTGCATCCACCCACAACACATCACCCACCGCTGTTAGGTAAGGAGCCTTCGAGGGCTCTTGCAATAGTAAGCTTTACGTAGCTGGGTCACTTACCCACTAGTCCAGGGCCTTTAGGAAGTTCTGGGGTTCTCTGATCAGGGTCCACCTTGCCATGGCTCTGTTCTGGTATGACTGTAGGGGTAACAAGAATCTCTCTGTTCAAAAGTTCCTTCCCCACCCCAAAATACATCATACCCACCTTCCTAGACTAAATGCTACAGAGAGTCCTATCTTCAATTTGCCCTGTCCAGAAACATCCTTCGAAATGCAAACACAGGGGCTGGAGATGGAATCCAGTGATAGACTGGTACTTGGCATGCTGGAGGCCCTGGGTTTAATCCTCAACACTGAAGGGGAAAAAACAGCATAAATACATTAATGCAAATATTTTAAAAGCACTTTAGCTTGGGCTGATTCACTGAGGAGATGGGAAGCTGGGAAGAGGGAGAAAGGAAGACTGCCTAGGGCAGCAAATTCTAAGTAAGTGTCCTCCTCCCACCCCCAGGCTCTGAGCAACCCGGGAGGGGAGGGAGGTTTGGAGATGGAAAGAGTAATTCAGGTGACAAATGATAAAAAGAATCTTCAACTGTGAGAATTGGGGCAGACAGAGGAGGCCACCTTTCTTCCAGTCTTTTTAGGCCCTCACTAAAGTCTTTTAAGACCTAGAATAGATTGGGCAAGCCTCTTACTGGCATTTGTCCATTTTTCCTTAATTGTCCTGTTTTCAATTATCTGGATCGAGTGTGACAAATTCTGGCACATGGACCAAGTCCAGTTCACCACCTGTTTTGTACTTAGGAGTTAAGAATGGCTTTTACACTTTTAAATGATTGGGAGGGGAATCAAAAGAAGAAGAATATTTTATGACATAAGAGAATCATGTGAAATTCAAATTTCGCAGCCCATAAAATTTTATTGGAACACAGCCATGCCCATTCGTTTACATATTGTCTACAGTTGCTTCCTCCCACCCACATTTACACAAAGGAAAGCATGCAGATCCATGATCTGGATGATGATCGAGAGCATGCACTTTGTGGTCAATATTGTGGGCGGGAGCTCTGCTCACTTAATTTTTTCATCTGTAACATGAGAACAAGTCATTGTGGAGTTCAGGTGAGAACTGAACTAATTGCTTGGCACCAGGTCTGGTGCGGAGTCAATGTTCCACACATGTTAACTATTACTATGTTTTAATGTGATCAGACACCGACACATAATAGTCTTCCCTGGTCCAAGTTAGAATACATCTTGTTTTCAAATAAGTAATCTGTTTTGGTATGGTCACCACTACCAAAAGATTCCAGAAGAATATTGTGTAACAGGAGTTGACAATCATTTTGCATCAAGCTCTAAACTCTAGAAGTTCCACCTTTTATTCATTTCCCATGATTTTAGTAAAAGCTAATGAATCATGACCACTTTAACAGAAAAGAAATTAAGGCAGAGAGTAGATATGACTCACAAATAATTCTCACCAAGTTATACAGACTGAGGCAGCCAGAGTGGAAAGGAGCCCTGGCTTAGAGAGCAAAAGCAACCAGCTGGAAGTCAGACACCTTGGGGTAGAACCTCCTGTGCTTTCATTCAAGAATTTCCAGTTTTTAAGACGCTCATTAGCATCATCTGAGGCGTACAGGGGGATTAAGTTAGAGAACAAACTTTGCAAAGAACAAAGATTAGAGCGCCTGGAGGGCATAGCCTCCAGCTCAGACAGCATGGTTACACTGCCCTCAGTCAGACACTGGCTTTACTCAAGTCACCAACTACTGTGACAGGCAAGAAATGCAAGCTGATGGTCAGGACTTCCCGTGCTTCTAGCCTACAGGTTAAAATACAAGAACACAAGACAGAATTCTGTGTAGCTAAGTAACAAAGTAAATCGCTACCAACCATCGTATGAATTCATAAGATAAATGTGCCAGGCCCTCTGCCAAGTGTTTTATATACACTATCTTATTCAGTTCACCCAATCCAGACAAAGTAGGGCTTTCTTAGATCTGCTTTACAGGTGAGGAAACTGAAGATTAGGAAAAATCAGACAACTTCTTAAAAGTGCACAACTAATGAGCACCTAAGTTAGAATTATTACCCTGTAAACTTTTTAACTAAGTAATGCATGCACATGTAACTAAATTCAAAAGATGTCCAGAGAAAAATTCTTCTCTCCCTTCATGAAGGAAGTTGCTGCCACTAACTTCTTTGGGATGCTCCCAAAGAAATGCCATGCATTAACAAACAAGTGTGCACATGCTCTTTCACCCCAAAGTGTTAGCAGAGTAAACACACTGCCCTGTAGCTTATCTCTCCCCGCTCAACCCTCAATATTTTTTAGAGAACGTTGTGATCCACGTATGTAAAGCTGAGACTTAACTGCCCAGCACCCAAATCTGCACTGATGACCTCTTTGTCATGCTGCTGGGCACTGGTTCAGAGGAAAACAGAATCTACAGCTACTAAACTTAGAGTCTGGGCTGGAAGGAAGGAATTTTCATTGTCTACCTGCTGTTTCAGGGCACCAAAGTAAATCCAAAAAAGGGCAAGACCAGTCCCTCCTGTCCATTCATCTGGAGTTAGGACACAGATCCCTAATATCAGGCATGCAGGCAGGGAGTGTACCCAACACAGACAGAACATGTCATTGGGGTTCAGAGTGAGAAATCTTGAAAGATGAGAACCATCTAGAAAGAATGGGTGGAGTGGGCTGGGGTTGTAGCTCAGCAGTAGAGCACTTGCCTCTGCATGTGTGAGGAGTTGGGTTCAATTCTCAGCACAGCAGAAAAACAAATAAAATAAAGATCCATTGACAATGAAAGGAAGGAAAGAAGGAAGGAAGGGAGGGAGGGAAGGAGGGAGGGAGGGAGGGAGGGAGGTGGCCCAGGTGGGAAAGGGAACAGCATGAAGAAAGAGGAGGTCAGTGACTAGGAGATATGCTTGGAAGGCCCATGAGGAAGGTGTAGCAAGGTCCAGGGGAACCAGCTTTTTAGCCAGGTGTGACCACATACTATTGGTTGTGGGATGGATTGCAAGTGCTCTGCTATTAATTGTGGAGATATACTCAGCTTTTTGTCCACTCTGAAAAGACTAAGGGTAACTCCCAACTACCGGGATTATAAGAGGGCTGATGCCCCATCCCTTCCACAGGACAGGTGAGAAGTATGGAAAATCCACTTCACAGGCTTTTTAACTATTCTTCCCTGGTTGGAGAACCCCCACCTTCTCCAAATATTCTGAAAGTGCATGAATAAGGAAAGCACCATATTTTGAAAATAATTACATATCTAATTCTGAAACCCTATCCTAATATCACCCTCCTTCGTTGGTGTGTGGTGTGAACTCTTGAGTGGGCAAGCAAGGGAGTGCATCAGCTGGGTTCTGTAGATAGTTTAGGGAGATTGTGAACTCTGAAATGGTGAAGGGTAGAACTGCAGCTTCCATCATATTCTCAGCAAAGACCCTAGAACAGGATGTTGCACCTCAAGACTATATTTTTGCAGCTTAGGAAGCTAAAGCAGGAGGATCACAAGTTCAAAGTCAGCCTGAGCAACATAGTAAGGTCCTAAGCAACTCAGTGAGACCCTGTCTCTAAATTTAAAAAAAAAAAAAAAATTAAGGGTTGGGAATGTGATTCAGTGGTTAAGTGCCCCTGGGTTTGATCCCTAGTATCAAAACAAAACAAACAAACAAACAACAACAACAAAAAAGACTATATTCTTGAAGTAAAATAGAAAATGCCAAAGCTCAAAGATCGGATGACTGTATTTATTTACTGAGCATATTTTGGGCGTGTTAAGAGTGAAAGAGGAGAGAGAGAGAGAGAAAACATGAACATGCATGTTTGTATGTACACTGAGTCTCAGCATAGAATGGATTTTTTTACCCTGAGTCATGGTCCAAAAAGTTTTAAATCTGCTCCACAAAATGCTATTTCTCAGAATAAACCAACCTGGACCTGAGAATTCCAAGCAGCTGGACCATGCCCAGGTGTGCAAATCATAAATCCAAAGGAACTTCAACTTCCTTAAGGAAGTCACATGGGATAACAACTGAAACTAGAAGGAAAAGATGTCGTTGGGAACTAATGCTTTAGTTCTGAGAGACAGGGAGTTGGTATCTCACTAGTGAGCCCTGGAAATTCCAGTCGGATGTGCCAGAACTGAATAGCATCTGTTGCCCCTGTTGCTATAGATCTGAACCCACAATGAACGGGGCATGCTCTAGCTCATGTCCCACTGCAGTGGCTTTGGATTTGAAGTAGGTGACCCCGCCTTCATGGGTCTTCAACTTTAGTGCATAGAGAAATCACCTGGACACTTGTCAAATGTCCAAGTTCCTGAATCCTAGTTCCAGAAATTCTGACTCATTTGTGGAGGGAGAGAGGGAGATGGTAAGGTTCACAACCCACCCACACTTGGAAACCACTGGAAAAACAAAGCATTCCATTTCCATGATGGCAGCTCAGGCAATTTCCATCTGTCAGCCAGCATGTATTAAGCAAGCACATGGGACTGGGAGTGTGCTGGGCACTGACAGGAGTGTTCTAGGTTTTTTAAAGTATATCTTAGGAATCCAGGCACTGTGGCACACACCTGTAATCCCAGCAGCTCAGGAGGTTGAGGCAGGAGGATTGAGAGTTCAAAGCCAGTCTCAGCAAAAACAAGGCACTAAGCAACTCAGTGAGACCCTGTGTCTAAATAAAATACAAAAAAGGGCTGGAGATGTGTCTCAGTGATTGAGTGCCCCTGAGTTCAATCTCTGGTACCAATAAATAAATAAATAAATAAATAAATAATATCTTAGGACCTTGTGTTAAGGAGCATAAAAATGAATTGTGTGTGTATGTGTATATGCACTAATGTAATTTAATGAAGAAAGGGTAGGAAAATAAGACATGACCAACAGCTAAAGGTACACACATCCCTTCCACTCCTATAACATTTGGGGAATAAGACCCCATTTTCCTCTATTTGTCTAAAAGAACAAAAAGGGTAGTACTGTGAACGAGGTCAGGGAGATCCTCAGGTCCCTTCCTCGTGAGTAGAAGAATAGAAGAAGAGTCACTAACAGTCACAGAGCAACTGGTGGAGTGTCAGCTCAGGACAGGGAGCTCACATATCCAGGCCTGTTGTGAACAAGATCTAAGAGCCAGTCCCTGCCTGGCTAAAATGTGAATGAAACCATAGTTGACTCTTTTGACAGATAATAAAACAGAGAGACAGACTTTAGTGCTCATTAAACAACAGAACAACCAAAGACCAAGATGTGGTAAGTTGCTTGCCCAAGGCCAGATGAATGAAGACAAGACTTGAACCCAAATCCCCTTTGATGAATATACTTGACCTACTCTATTCTATATATGAATAAACATTTATATATATATATTTATATATAGAATATATATTCTGTATGTGAATGACTGGTTATATATATATATATACATACATATGTATATATCCATATATATACACAAACTAACACTCGCACCTACAATACAGTATGTACCTGGAACATGGTAGGCACTCAATAAATATTTGTCAAATGAATTCATGCTCTGTTTAAAAGGTACACAATGCTGGGTCAGATGGCTATAAAGGGCCCAAGTCCAGTGCCTGATGGCTTCTCTATGAAATGTGCTCAATAATCAAGTAAGTTGTATTGATCCCTTTTTTATGCACCCAGGACAATAATAATAGCTAACACTATTAACACTTATTAGTTGATGGGCACTTGCTTTACATGTATAAAGTTACTTATTCTTTACAACCACCTATGAAACAGAAACTGTCACTACCCCCATTTTCCAGAGGCACAGAGACACGATATAACACAGATCCTTACTTTGCAGAACTTAGAAAAATTTGAGAGTAACTCATTCCCAACTAATGGATGCTATGTCGGATTTATTATGTTATTGGAATTTGAATGTATTAAGGTAATAGAGTTAGTCTTTAGGAAAAGTCATTATAGGCCACAGAGTGAAAGAAAAGCTTATGGTGAAGTGAGATCAGAGTTTCATGTTAAAATTCAGGCAAGCCTGGAAGATGGAAGAGGGATGGATCAGGGAAATAGCCTAAATAAAGGCATAGGGGCAGGAAGGCAGGCTCAGGGCCCCTACCTGGAATGGAGAATATATATCAGGGATCAGTGAGAAGTTTGGATAAGATGAGAAAGAGTCAGATAAAGAACTTAGACCCAGGCTAGGGAATTTGTCTGATTGTTTAAAAGCCCATTTAATTTCTTAACTAGGGAATAGCCCAATGAGAACTGAATTTAAAGGACATTCCTTGTCAACCTTTAAGAACTGGAGAGAGTAGCAGCCTAAACACACAGAAGCCAACATGACAGCAATTGAATTGACCCAGGCTGGAGGCAATAGAAACAGAAAAGACAAATCTGTGAGACCATATTATTTAAAAAATAAGTAACCATGCTGAGTATCTCAGTCAGGTTACCCTGAGCATACCCTGTCACATCCTCACAGCAACCCTGGGAAGCTGGGTATTAATGTCCCCATTCTCAAGAAAAGAAAATTGCGGCCCTGACTTCAGAGAGTGTGCTTGAAGTGGCATGAACAAGTTCTGGCAATGAAGTGGATGCCTCACCATCATCTCAGGAATAGCTCCTTTTTGTTTCTTCAAAGCCTTTTGAGGGAAGGAAGGCAGTTGGGTGATAAATTCTGTTTGGAGTTTTTGTAACTGAGATAAACACTGAATAAGTCTGCCCTGGGAGCTGGAAGTACTAGATGAAGAGCAGGGCAATTCTGAGCTGCAGGCTCCTGCCCAACTGGAAGATGATGTTTCCCTGAGAGAAGGAAAGAAACCAGCTTTTATCAAGCATCCTCAACCTTTGCATCCCCAAATCTCCTCCTATCCACTTAGCAGTCCTGAACGTGGATGTGCTTAGTCCCTTAGAAAAGTAGAACACTAAGAGTTAAGTACGTGGCCAAGAGAACTTGGGCCGGACACCAGCCAGACACCTCCCTCCCTAGACGCCACACACATCAGGGCTCCCAGGAAGGAGGCCTGCTTCTCACAGATCTGCCCCTGTTGGGCCTTCCACTGCAGCCTGTGGATTAAAGGCATTTGGAATACAGGCAAAAAATTGCCCTTTCTGGAAAAATCCTGGCTCTCCAATTCAAGTATAGTCCAGAATAACCAAAGCAACAGAACTCAGTATATTTTATGTGTAAGTTATCTTCTCTTTTATTGAATATTTGAATTCCACAATTGGACAACAGCTCTTTTGAAAAGAGCTGGGACATAAACACTATGACAAATTTGCCCCTGTGTTGTGAATTCTCCAGCAGCCTTTGGAACTTTGGGAAAAGTAAATCTACCAATCCACCAGCAGATGTCTCTCTTTTGCCTACATGAATAGGGTTCCCTTTGTTCTGAGCCACTACATTTCAGATCCAATTAAAGACAAAATGCTTTCTCAACTTGTCCCCAGAGATCCCAACATGCCTTTGCCTAAAAGCAAAAGAATTTCCCTCCTCTTTGATTTTTTAAGTGAAGAAATATAATGAAATAGTTTCTATATCCCCTAGAAGTCTACATTCAGGTCTCATATTCCCATTTCTAGTAAATCTTATAAAGCCAAGCTTATCCTGCTGGTGGCTGCTGGGGGCTGAGGAAATGAAGAATTATTATTTAATGGGTGAAGAGTTTCCATTTTATACGATCGAAATGAGTTATGGAGTTAGAGAGTGGCGATGTTTACACATTATGGATGTATTTAATACCACTGAACTGTTCACTAAAAATGGATAAAATGGCAAAGTTTATGTTATGTGTATTTTATCACAATAAAAAGATATATAAAAAAAAAACTCATAGCCAGGCATGGTGACACACACCTATAATCCCAGCAACTTGGGAGGCCAAGGCAGGAAGATCACAAGTTGGAAGCCAGCCTTGGCAACTTATTTTTATGTAAAATAAATAAAAAATAAAAACAAAAGAAAAAGAAAAAATAATAAATTTTGTTCGTTTATTATTCAATAAAAATAAATGAATTTTTCATTTAAAATATTCCCACCATGTGATCCAGAGGTTCTATTACCTTCTTCCTGTTATGCCTATGTCCTTCAAAGACTCCAGGCTCTCAGGCTGGGGTTGTGGCTCAGTAGTAGAGCGCTTGCTTAGCACATGTGAGGCAGTGGGTTTGATCCTTAGCACCACATAAAAATAAATAAGTAAAGGTATTGTGATCATCTACAACTAAAAAAATAAAAATAGGGCTGGGGATGTAGCTCAGTTGGTAGAGTACCTACCTTGCAATCCCAGGTCCCTGTGTTCAATCCCCAGCATTGCCAAAAAAGAAGTAAAAATAAATAAAAATTTTAAAAAAGAACTCCAAATTTTGAAAATAGGTAAAAAAAATAATCATTATTTTCTTTTTCTCACTAAGCAAATCGGGGCCCTGTTTCAGTATATCCACGTGGAGTTTGGGACATGGCATCCCTTGTGTCAGAGCAGGTCTGGTCCTGCTGGAACTTCTTCAAGCAAGCATGACCCTCATGAAACAGGATACCTTCTCATCCAGAACCTTTGACCTGGAAGTGCCAAAAACTAAACACCTGCACCCAGCAAATGTCAAGATTCAGGTCTCTGTGGTAACATGTCCTGACCACTCAGCCCAAACTCATTGATTCCCATTTCATCACTTAAAAACACACTAAAAGGAGCATTTTAGGGATAGATGGACCTTAAGAGAAATACAACCTCAAGAAGTTCCAAAATTATTCAAAAGATCTCAAAATTTCTCTTTAGAATTTTAATTTGTTTCAGCAAATCAACTTATATTGGAAAACACATTTTAGCCAGGGACAGTGACCCACACCTGTAATCCTGGGGACTCAGGAGGCTGAAACAGGAGGATCAAAAGTTCAAAGCAGCCTCAGCAACTTAGTGAGACCCTGTCTCTAAATAAAATAAAAAGAGGCTGGGGATGTGGCTCAGTGGTTAAACACTCCTGGGTTCAATCCCTGGTACCAAAAAGAAAAAAAGAAAAAAAAAGAAAGAAAAAAGACAAACACATTTTAAAATGGAAGGTGTTTGAAGTCTCAGTCCAAACATAGCTCTGGCCTTTTTCCAGCAGAAGGTTGACCTGAAACTCTCATTACTTACCTCTCCTGTGTGTGGTAGGGAGCGTCATCCTTTGATGCAGCATTGATCCAATTAGCCTACGCTAAGCATGTCCAAGTTTCACTTATTCATTGTGTCTCATTTCCCTTTATGTTCAAGAAGATGCTGCTGTCCGTGTCACTTCCTGTAGAACAGTTCTGGCTCCAACTGTCCTAATGAGTGACCAGAATTTACTGCCAGGTTGGATGACAGAGTCAGGTGTGCCTTAGGATGGTTCCTTTCACTGGAAATAACAATGAGAATGTGTCAATCAGCTGGTATTATGCCTCCAATGGCTTCTCACTATAACCTCCCCTTTTTTATTTTTAGCTATAATGTGACAGGTGAATAGCATCCGTCTACTGCAAATGCTGCTTCCCTTATGGAAGCCCGTAGGGGAAGTTAGAACTAGTAAAAGGTGCCAGTGGTGGAGAGGGCTGCAGTGACCAGTGGCAGGGCTGCTCACAGTGCTGGAACTGGCCTGAAAACACCTCGCACCGAAGATCCTCCCAGCTGCACGCTGAGCAGGCAGGGAGGCTGCTTGGCTCTGAAGCTGCCCTGGAAGAACGAGTTTCTCCACAAGGAAACTCAGCTCATGGCCAAGGGGAAAAGGGAGCCCCAGCCAGAGCCCAGCGGAGGAGGGTGTGAAGTCCTACTCCCACTGACCGGGCAACCTGCCTAGATCCCGGCTGTCACCTCTACCACGTGGTCTTCAGAGAGTCATTTAAACTCTAGACCTCATTTCCTCATTAGTAAGATGGAACTAAGAAAATCCACCTTACAGGTATAATATTTTTCTGAAATAGCAAATGGATACCTTAAGGAAACTTTTTTTTTTTTTTTTGGTGTTACTTTGATTCTTTTCCACTTCTTTTTTTTTATTTTTATTTTTTTGGTTGTAGATGGACACAATTCATTTATTTATTTGTATGTGGTGCTGAGGATGGAACCCAGCACCTCACGCATGTTAGGCAAGCACTCTACCAATAAACCACAACCCCAACCCCTAAGTGAATGTTTTAATGAAGTCTAATACAAAGAGCACAAATTATGAACGCTCTGAGTTTTCACAGAACAAACATAACTAGATCAAGAAACAACATAACCAGTATCCCACTCCCTCCCAAGAGTAACAATAGCCTGACCTCTAACACCATAGACTGGTTTGGCCTGATTTCAAACTTGATAAAAATGGACTCACACAGTATGCATTCCTTGTGTCTGACTTTTTTCACTCAGCATGATATTTCTCTGAAAAATACCCATGATGTCATGAGAAGCAATAGATTGTTCCTGCTCATTATTGTATAATATTCCATTCTGTGACTGAACCAGAGGCTTTAAAAAATCATTTAAATAATATTTCCTCACAGTCTACTTCCTCAATGGCCATGTGAATTTTTTGAAATAGTAGCTTTGTGATGATATAATTCACACACCAGCCGGACGTGGTGGCGCACGCCTGTAATCCAAGCGAGTTGGGAGGCTGAGTCAGGAAGATCGCAAGTTCAAAGCCAGCCTCAGCAACTAAGTGAGGCCCTAAGCAACTCAGTGAGCCCCTGTCTCTAAATAAAATACAAAATAGGGCTGGGGATGTGGCTCAGTGGCCAAGTGTCCCTGAGTTCAATCCCTGGTTCCAAAAAAAAAAAACCACACACCATACAATTCATCCATGTTAAGTGTACAGTTCAATGGCTTTTGCACATTTGCAGAGCTGGATAGCTATCACCACAAGTTTAGAACATATCAATCATCCCCAAAGCTTCCCATACCCTTTAGCACTCATTCCTCATCCCCAGCCACCACCTCCAACCCCAGGCAACCACTAACCTCACTCCAGTCTCTAGAGCTTCGCCTCTTCTGGACAGTTCACCTTGTGGTCTATGCCTCAGAGATGACAGGTACTGCCTCAATCACAGGCCAGTGAGCACTCTTGAATTGAAAACCGGTCCTATTTTGTGTCTTGTTTATGAAAGTGAGGTATAGTGAGAGAAAATATTTTCTAATCTCCTTTGGCTCCCATTTAATACATCAAGAAGGATTAAGGGAGGCCAGGCGTGGTGGCGCACGCCTGTAATCCAAGCGACTTAGAGGCTGAGTCAGGAGGATCGCGAGTTCAAAGCCAGCCTCAGCAACTTAGCGAGGCCCTAAGCAACTCAGTGAGCCCCTGTGTCTAAATAAAATACAAAATAGGGCTGGGGATGTGACTCAGTGGCCGAGTGTCCCTGAGTTCAATCCCTGGTTCCAAAAAAAAAGAAGAAGAAGAAGAAGAAGGATTAAGGGGATACAAGGAAAAAGACAGGCATAATTCTGTGTCCCCACCTCCCTTCTGGGATCCAAATCTGACAGGGCAGAACGGTTTGGGGAAAGGGACATTGCATCCCTCCCTGTCCCTGGAAGACCATTGCTTCAGGCTCTTCCCAATGCATATGGAAATTAACTTAGTGTGCGGCAGGTGGCCCACGCCTGCTTCCTCAGGTGGCCCCACGCCTGCTTCCTCAGGTGCCCTTAGTTAACCTGAAGCTTACAGAGTATCCAGAGCTCTCAGATGCCACTGGGGAGGGATGCAAGATACAGCTAAGCATCTGGACCCCAGTAACAACTAGGAGGCTCTATAGTCAAGCATGGGAGGTAGAAACTAGGGTTGTCCAACTGGGAGTCATAGCCAAACTTCAGAGGCACCCACGATGCTCCCCAAAGGAGGCAAGGTCACCATGACCTGAATGAGGGAAGAGGTAAGTGATGGGCACCAGCAGAAGGGGATTGATTGGAACCATACCAACCACACCTCACTGAACACCACCAGAACCTTCCTGGGACCCATGCCAGGGCCCCTCTGCCCCGCCCATGCCTTGATCTGAAATATGCCCGTGTTCCCCACAGAAATAGCATCGTGGAGAGCTGCTGGGGCAAACTGGAACTCAGCGAGTCTGACCATTTTATCCAGCAGCCATTTATTTTTTGAAATAAATTTATTTATTTAAAAACAGATTTATGTTTAAAAACAAGACAAAAAAAAAGCAAGAAATTGTTTCACTTACTGAATTGGACTAAGGTTGAATTAAATATAGGAGTTCTGTATCCTTGGTGGAGTGGGACTACAGGAGATCAATCTGTCATAAGGAAACAAAAGACTACATTTTCTTGCTAACATGAGTGTATTAGTGGGAGCAAATTTGCAATCTTGATATAAAAGATATTTCACCTGACACATAGGTACTCAATTAGAGGTAGATATGACTATTAGTGTTATTATTTCTCCATCCTTGTCATTGCTGTTATTATAATAAGTCACGTAACCCAAAGCAATTCTGTTCTCTTGGGAGTATTAACAAAGCATCTGCCTGGGCTGGGGTGGGGGTTATGGTCAGTGGTAAAGCACACACTTAGCATGTGTGAGACCCTGGGTTCAAGCCACCAAAAAAATTTAAAAATTAAAAATTACCCCCATGTGCTTTTGAGAGTCCCCTTCCTCTGCCTGTCTTTGGCCTTCCACTATCTCCTCAGCCCAGAGCATTTTGGCTACTTTCTCTGGAGACATGTGGTGGTCCATAGCTAGACCACTTCACTCAGTCAGAGCAAGAAACTAGAGGGCTTCCAAGGAAGAGCTGCCAGTGGAAATGTTCTTTCCAAAAGAGAGAAAGAAAGACAGCTTGGGATATAGCTCAGAGGTAGAGTGCTTGCCTAGCATGTTTAAGGCCCTAGGTTCAATCCCTAGTACTGCAAAATAAACAAAGAAAATCTAAAATTGTATCTATTATTTAGTACTTGCTGAAAGATACCTATACTCTTCTGCCCAGAGTTGCCCTCTTTATGGGATTTTCCACTAAAATATCAATTTTTAATCTCTCTCTATTGTTTCAGGAAATTCACTTACGATTTTTCATTCTATTAACCCAATTTTTGGTTCTGAAAATATGACTCACATTTTTTTCTATTACCATTCCAAAAGAGGCTGTAGCAGTTTTCCAATATCTTACATACGAAGAGAAGAGGAATTTCCCAGGACATCATAACAGTTTCTTATTATTCCTAGGGTTGGTGTCAAAAAGCCCATTTTGTGCACCCAGTGAGACAGGAAATTAAACCAAGAAACCAGATTATTGAACTCAAAGAGTTGTTACACTGGAGAAGGGTGAGTTACCTGGTGCCTTTTGCTCACCCACAGACAGAGCTGGGCTCAGCAGACCACAGGCATCGTTCTTTGGTGGTGGCTTTTCCGTAGCAATGGAATCTTGCTCCACCTCACTTTTCTTCTCCGTCAAATGGGGCTAACAAGGGTGTTCGGAGGTGTAATTGCTGTTTATAGACAGCCTCGGCATCTTAGATGAAAGGCACTGGAGCCAGGGAAAGCTTGCCCACGACGAGTTAATGCTTTGATTAGTAGAGCCCAAGGAAGAGAAATACACCCCATGTCATTTGAGAATTATCCTGCTTCCCAGGAGAAGTGAGGTTTCACTTTACAGAGGACTTGGGATTTTTTTGTTCTCGATCGTGTTCACAATCCTTGAATTTCACTCATGGTTTGAGGTTAGAAGAAGTCCTCAAGCACAAAGGGAAATCTAACTCATTAGGATCGCGAGGCCTTCAAATCATTCCTCCCACAGAGTCAAGTGCATAGTAAGTGCTCAGTAAATATTTATTCTCTGGCCCAATAAATTATTTTATTTGCTCAAATCTGTAAAACAGGTTCCCAAGAACTAGATTGGCATAGCAGTTTCAAATCACAACAAGTTGAAGATTCCAATGAAATATATGACATGATCATTTTGAGTTGTAGAAGATGTTCATGCTTCATTAATAATAATTTTAAAAGCCACACACATATTCCCATAGACTGGAGGCTGTGCCCACAAACAACAGCAAACTGAGGCATAGTTCAAGCTATTGGTGTTATTTTTACCTATAGAGAAAGAAACTCTGAAGTTTTGTGACAGAGTAACATACATCCAAACTTGCACATCCTCAATAGTACAAATTCCAAGAGAACACAACTTTTTCCTAACAATGACACATTGCTCAAATCATTTTAAACTTTTTCTTTAGAAACTTTTATAGAGAGTCTGAGGCCTATGATTTGTAATATCTGGTAGAGTGTCAAATCTTCCCATATGCAGAGTGTATTTGATTTTTTTTACTGTTTTTTTCTTTTTTTGATTTTTAGAATTTTTAAATTTTTTTAATTAGCTATACATGACAGTAAATGCACTTTGATACATCATATATAATGGAGTGTAATTTCTCATTTTCTAGCTATACGTGATGTAGAATCCCACCAGTCATATAGTTATATATGTACATAGGGTAATAATGTCTGATTCATTCTGCTATCCTTCCTACCCCCATTCGCCCTCCCCTCCCTTCACTCACCTCTACCTAATCTAAAATAATTCTATTCTTCCCTAGCCCCCTGCCCTCCACATGTGAATAAGCATCTGCATATCAGAAAAATTCAGCTTTTTGTTTTTTGAGATTGGCTTATTTCACTTAGCATTATATTCTCCAGCTCCATCCATTTACTGGCAATTGCCATCATTTCATTCTTCTTCAAGGCCGAGTAATATTCCATCATATATATATGTATATTTTATATATATACTTATCCATATGTATATTTATCCATTAATCTGTTAAAGGGCCTCTAGGTTGGTTCCATAGTTTAACTATTGTGAATTGAGCTGCTATAAACATTGATGTGGCTGCATCACTGTAATATGCTGATTTAAAATCCTTTGGGTATAAACTGAGAAGTGGAATAGCTGGGTCAAATGGTGTTTCCATTCCAAGTTTTCTAAGGAATCTCCATACTGCTTTCCATAATGGTTGCACCAATTTGCATTCCCACCAGCAGTGTATGAGTGTACCTTTTTCCCCACATCCTTGCCAACTTTTATTGTTGCTTGTATTCTTGATCATTGCCATTCTGACAGGAGTAAGATGAAATCTTAGAGTAGTTTTGATTTGAATTTCTCTAATTGCTAAGGATGTTAAACATTTTTTCATATATTTGTCAATCAATTGTATTTCTTCTTCTGTGAAGTGTCTGTTCAGTTCCTTAGCCCACTTATTGATTGGTTTGTTCGTTTTTTTGGTGTTAAGCTTTTTGAGTTCTTTTATATCCTAGAGATTAGTGCTCTATCTGAGGTGCATGTGGTAAAGAATTTTTACCATTCTGTAGGCTCTCTCTTCACATTATTGTTTCCTTTGCTGAGAAGAAGTTTTTTAGATTGAATCTATCCCATTTATTAATTCTTGATTTTACTTCTTGCGCTTTAGGAGTTTTGTTAAGGAAGTCAGATCCTAAACTGGCACCGTGAAGATTTGGGCCTAATTTCTTTTCTATTAGGCACAGGATCTCTGGTCTAGTGCCTAAGTCTTTGATCCACTCAGAGTGGAGTTTCGTGCTGGGTGAGAGACAGGGGTTTAAATGCATTTCGTTACATGTGGATTTCCAGTTTTCCCAGCAATGTTTATTGCATAGGTTGCCTTTTCTCCAGTATATTTGATTTTTCAAACAGCTCAAGGGCATTAGGAGCAGGTGGGTGATTGAGCATTTTAGATTATAAACCAAAGGGAAATGTAATTATGATGCATTGGGAATTAACTTTTTTACATAGTTTTTAAACTGGCTTTGAAAGAATACCCCAGAGAAGCAGTTCCAGAAATGGCTTTTGAGGGTCGACTTAGTAAATCTGTCTCCTCCCACAGAGCAGACGAGGACAGTGAGAAGAGCTCCTCATAAATGTCCTCACACCTGACACCTGTGCGCTCTGACATGACAGGCCCGCACCTGCCCTGCTCACCTGGCCCTGGCCCAGTCTGAGTTCAGTTCCTAGTGCACATCGCCTCAAAACATCTACAAAACACAATTCCAAGGCAGGTGTTTTGTTTTGTTGTTGGTTTGTTGTTGTTGTTGTTGTTGTTGTTATTTTTGGTAGTGCTCAACAATTAATAAGATATATTTTAAATATCAATAATAAATGTATTAGTAGTCCTACTTTTTTATAAGTATTTTTAGAAGTTAAGTGAGTCTTCCAGAGTCCCCAAGAGCCTCAAGACAGTTTCACTTCCTGGAGTTCAAGGTGCCAAATCTGCCAAAGGAACAGGGAAGTGATCTCTCAACTAGGCGACACTGGTCAGTGCAACCTCCTCATCCTGTGCAGAGGCTAAGCCAACAGCAAAGGGAGAAAACAGGGAATCAACAGGGTGCAGTGGGCACGCCGTTGTTCCCAGCAGCTCTGGAGGCTGAGTCAGGAGGATCGCGAGTTCAAAGCCAGCCTCAGCAACTTAGCGAGGCCCTAAGCAACTCAGTGAGACCCTGTCTCTAAATAAAATACAAAATAGGGCTGGGGATGTGGCTCAGTGGTCGAGTGCCCCTGGGTTCAATCCCTGATACCCGCCCCCCCACCAAAAAAACACCAGGAAGTTCAAAGACCACAAGAAATGTGAGATCTTAATTCCAAATTAAATATCTTTGTTAGTATCTTTTTTCCTTTCTTTTTTTGATTTGTTTTTTTTAGTTATACATGACAGAATGTATTTAGATATATTCTACATACGTGGAGTATAACATACTAATTAGGATCCCATTCTTAAGGTTGTACATGTTGTAGAGTTTCACTGGTTATGTATTCATATATAAACATAGGAAAGTCATGTCTGATTCATTCTATCTTTCCTATTCCCATCCCCCTCTCTTCTCTTCATTCTTCTTTGTCTAATCCAATGAACTATTTTCCACCACCCCCTCCTGCCTTATTGTGAGTCAGCATCCAAATATCAAAGAGAACATTCAGCCTTCGGTTTTTTGGAATTGGCTCATTTCACTTAGCATGACAGTCTCCAGTTCTATCCATTCACCAGAAAATGTCATAAATTTCATTCTTCTTTATGACTAAGTACAATTCCATTGTATACATATATATGACATTTTCCTTATACATTCATCTGTTGAAGAGCACCTAGTTTGATTGTTAGTATCTTTAGAATCATCATTTCTTAAATCATTCACTATCAATACTTTTCACCCAGACATAATCATTGCATCAGAAAAATCTCCAACCTATAAGACGTGTGTGTGTGTGTGTGTGTGTGCATGTGTGTGCGTGTGCACCTATGGTAGGTACTAAGGATCACACCCAGGGGTGCTTTACCACTGAGTGACATCTCTAGCCCCTTTTATTTTTTATTTTGAGACAGGTCTTGCTAAATTGCCTAGACTGGCCTTAAAACAATCTAGTTCAATTGCTAGAAAGTTTAACACATTAGCAAACGAACAGGAGAAAAAAGAAGGAAAAGGTATATTCCAGAATTAAAACAGGAGCACACTAACTACACTAACTAAACTTCTGAGAACATGAAGTCTGACAGTCACCGCCCACAAATTGCTAAAAAAAGAAAAAAGAAAAAAGAAAGAAACGTAATTTTATAGATTGTAACTTTACAATTGCAACAAATAAGAAGAATCAGGTTAGCATCAAGAATCATATATTAGGGAACCCTTTTGCTTTCTCCCCTGCTCCCTCCAAAAATAAGTGCCACAGAAATTTCCACATAATCAGGCCTTTGAACAAAATTTTAGCATCCTGAAAGAAAAGAAAATGCCATTTCCTTTCAAACTGTGTTTCTTTCAGCAGGGAATTCTGAAGTTTGTTAAAAGAATGGAAATAGAGACAGCTGATATTTATGGCTCCCAGATTTTTAAAAATTAGGAAATAATATTGCTTTTCTAAAATACAAAACTAGATCCAAAATAAAATCTTAATATTTTATACTAGAGCCTGAACATCAAGAGCATGGCTGGTCATGGGATGGGTTCACCCCAAAATGAGGGCACCTGAGCCTACTGGCCACATCTCACACCGGTGAGGGAAGTCCCCCTGAGTAAGAGCAAGAAGGATACAGAGTGTGCCAACTGGCTTGGGGCGGTCCAGGAAGCTGGGGACATGGAGTGTAGAGGCAGATGGCTGGGCCAGTCAGGACTTGTGACATTGGAAAAATAAGGTTTATAGAAGGACGCACATGTTCAGAATCCCAGAATAAGCAGGGCAGTCGGATCTCAGGAAGGGTGGGACTGATGCCACAGAGAACTGGCCACTGTCTTTTTTCCTATCTGAACTTTTCTTTTTTAATGAACTTTTATTATGTTCCTTGAAACTAGGTATACATTAAACTGCTTCCAAATAAATCCCGCAAATCTACAAAACTACTACTCAAGTTCCTCTTGGTCTTTTAACAGCCCCAATTCTCTCACCTCTCCTGGCTACGAAGACCTCCAGTGTAGCTAGGATGGGATGATTTGGGTCAGCGGAATCGAATCAGCTGTGGCTGGCAAGAGGAACAGAGCTCCATGGGACCAGCCCGGCTGCCTGCGCAGCTGAGGGCTGAGGACCAGACCTGAGTCATCCCTTTGGCTTCAGGAAATCCAATGGCCAAGAGCTGGTGGGGCTCACTGGGGACCAAGTCTTAAGGGCAATCTGGAATTCTGATTCCAGAGGAACAAAGGTGCAAATACCAGCACAGATTCTGGAGCAGGGGAACAATACAAGTACCCAGTGAGTAAAACTGGGGCACAAGCGGAAGGCTTAATTACAGGAAGAAGAGAGCAGTCCCTGGATGTGGGGCACCAAGGGAGGGGAGAAGTGGAGACCCAGCAAAACAACTGCCTCTCATGCTGAGACCCAGCCCAGAGTCCTGACATGGAGGCAGTCATGAAGACAGTCTGGCTGTTTCATTACTTAACTCAGCAGCTTATTTAGCTAAACCAGGTATGTGGAGTCTTCAAAAAAACCATGGATCAGTGTGCATTAAATCAGAGCAGCAGCACTCCTGCATCAGGATCGCCTAAGGAGCCCATCTAAAATACAGACACCAGGGCTAGCCAAGAGACAGGGGCATCCTGACCTCTGTGGGCCAAGGCCCAGGAATCTGGACAACATGGTGGGTATTGCAGCTGTAGGATGTGGGCCCCCTTATTCTAGTGGGGGAAATGCTCGGATATTGGATTGTTTGCCCTGAACTTCAAGTTAAAAATGCATGTTTATCCAGTTGGATCAAAAGGAAGTGATTATTCATATGAATAGGTGTGTGACTTGCCCTGCTGTGCAGGTTGCCTGGATGGAGGTTACCTCACTCCCTGCCTCCACAGAGGACTAGTTTTCCCAGACTTTGTTGCTACCCCAGATCCCAGGTGCAGAGCCCGGAAGTTCCAGTTTCTGGTGCAATCCCGGTGGCTGCATCTCAGCCCCACCCTCTACCCACCGTGGCGGGTAATTAGGTCATCTTTTCCAGACTTGACATGGGGCCCAACCATCTCTGTTCCTAACTATTCCCTCAAAGTGCCGCAGAACTGGAGTGCCAAAGGAAAGCCCTTGGGGTCCACAAAAATCTCTAAGTCCAGCATCTTACCTGCCCTCACTGTACTGACCCATTCCATGGGGATCAGCTATTGCCTTCACTTCCCTTACTAGTTCCTTTCTTTCATTAAGAAATAAATATTTGATGAGCACCCACTATCAGCCAGGAACTGATATTTAAATGAGTATTTAAATGGGTATTTAAATGAGAGTGTCCTTGAATTCCTGGAGAATCTTGAATTCTCCACAAGATTTAATATATTGGCTTTTTCAATTTAAAGGTAATCTTTTTAAAAAAGAAAAAAAAATTGACATTTTGCCATATAATTTTGCCATATAATTTAGTTTATTTTAGTAAATACATACCAAGACCAAACAATGTTATATTATAATGCAATGAAGGATTCCAAATAATTTGAAAAGATCTAAATCTTTAGAATGCTCAGTATTGCCAGGCATGGTGGCACACACCTATAATCCAGCAACTCGGGAGGCTGAAGCAGGAGGATCACAAGTTCAAAGCCAACCTCAGCAACTTAGTAAGGCCCTAAGCAGTTCGGTGAGATTCTGCCTCAAAATTAACAATAAAAAGGGCTGGGGATGTGGCTCAGTGGTAAAGTGCCCCTAGGTTCGATCCTGGTACCAAAAAAAAAATGCATAAATAAATAGAATGCTCCCTATTTTGATATCCAACCTCAGAAGAAACTTGTAACGATCAGAACCACATTCTCCTTGTGCTCATGGACCCTATTTTGTACCTATCAACTTGTCAAAGTTCATTTTTTATGAATGTAGCAGTCAACAAACAATGAAGAACCTTTCTATTCCTTATCAAGCAGTTATGCAATTAGACACTCAGTGCAGATCTCCAGAATGTGGCACTGCTTTTGAAAGAACAAGACAGTTCCACAGAGTTACTAACAAGCATTTCATTAAAATCAGCATTTTTGGACTGCTTGAGGGAACAGTTTCAACCAATTATGAGGTCTGGTTATTCTAAACTAACAGACAAGGCCTACCTAAGGGGTGTTATTTGCATGAGCCCTGAACCCAAAGTCCAAAGACCATAAATATAGAACTGGGCCATAGACCAAATCTTTCTACTGTTACACTCAACATGAATGGTTAGTTTCAAGACTATAGCATCATCTGTCATATTAAACCAATGCAGCTTAGTTGAATAATATTAATTTTGCAACGTCATTCATAGACTGACTTTGTTTTTATAATGTAATAGCTCAGACTCATTGTTCACTCAATGCGAGGCATTTTTTTATGGCTAAGCTATTTAAGCCTTACAACCTGCCTATACTATTAACCTACGTGATATCAGTAAGTAAATTGAAGCCCAGAGAGACTAAATGACTTGAGGTTACACATAAAGTAAGTGGTGGGTATAAGATTTGAACACAAGCAGGTCTGGCTCCAGAACCTGGGTTCTTAACCTACTATCATACTGTTTTATAATTGTACATTATACATATTATATATATATGAAATTATGTAAATACAATGTACAAAAGTTTATACAGCTTTGTATTTTTACATATTTATGTAATTACAATAAAAACATTTCATTCTATGTTTAGCTTGTGAGAATTTCTTTTCTGACTTAAAAATGAAAGAAAGAGAGCCAGGCACATTGAACCCTGGTGATCTTGACACTCTTAGGTGGAATACTGCCCAGGATCCAGTTTCCAACAACCTGAGTGAGGAAAGGTGGTAAGGGTAGCAATTGAGTGCCTTCCCAGTCCCTGGTCCCTGTCACATTGCATTCTTGAAGTCTGTCATTCCTGTGATGGTCAACTAATGCTCCACCTTCCTGATGATGGTGAAGGAGGCACTCGGGGCAAGCCAGTTTGGAAGTATGTTCCCGAACCCATTCCTGCAGCTTGGAGCCTACTACTCTAGCCTGTTGTTGGCTTTTTATGTTCCCAATACCATGTATCAGATTCCTTTTCTGCTTAAAATCCTCAGACATGAGGGCTGGGTGTGGCTCAGTGGTAGAGAGCTTGCCTGGCATGTGTGAGGCACTGGGTTCAATTTCTAGCACCACATATAAATAAATGAATAAAATAAAGGTCTATTAACATCTAAAATTTTTTTAAATCCTCAGACATGTCCCCATATCTGATAACACCTGCATTGACTCATACAACAATGATCCTGTAAGAGAATGACTACCATCCCTATTTGCAATGAGGAAACTGAAGCATAATGAGGTTAATTAGCCTACCCAAGGTGCTAAGCTTGGCAGAGCTGAGTTTCGAACTCAGACAATCTAGCTCCACAACCCACATAGGCAAAAGGCTACCCTATCTCTCTCAGTTTGTGTTGCTATAACAAAGTATAACAGATTAGTTGCTTATCAACATTTATTTGTCACAGTTCTAGAAGCTGGAAGTCCCATATCAGGGTGCAACATAGCCAGGTCCCAGTGAGAGCCTTCTGGATTGCAGATTCTGGGTTACCTTCTCATGTATCCTCACATTATGGGAATAGGGGTGAAAGCACTTTAGGGTTGCTTTTAGAAGAGCATTCATCTCATACAGCCAGATGAAGTGACCCCAACCCAAAGAGCTTGGTTTAGGCCAAACCAGGAGGTGGAAGAGAGAGAACCTTGTCCAGAGGCTGTTCTGCTTGCTCTAGCTGGCTCCTCCTGTTACAGTGACCATCGGTGACAATATAGTTCCACTCCAAACCTCGAATATCTTGTGTTCCCTTCCTCTGCTGGTCACTTCTGATATAGAGAGGGGAACTTGGGCAATTCTAGTGAGTGGGAAGATAAAATGAAATGAGGATGCATGGTGTTAGCAAAAGAAAATTTTATACTGGATGACAATAGCTTTTCACTTTAAAATTTCCTGGGACCAAACTGTATGGATTTATTCCCAAAATTTCATCCACCAACAGCAAGGAGCTGCTGCATCTGAGTCTCTGGGGAGCACCTTTCAATGAAAGAATTCCCGGTCTGCACTTTAAGACATTCTGCTTCACTGGGTCTAGGGTAGGTCCTGGGAATACATATTTTTAAAACACTTCCTGAGTAATTCCGAAGGGCAGCAGGGCATGGCAAACACAGATATGAATTATTCAGTTACATCCAAATTATTGTGACCCATATAAATCTCTAATAAGTTTGGATGTGACCCTTTGGGGGAAAAAATCCCAGAAAAAAAAATTGCTATCATAAGGAAATTAAATTAATCCTCAAGGGTGAGTAAATTAATCCCAGTAAACATATTATAGTCACTGCATTAAGTAAAAATTGTGTCCTCCTAATCAATAATAAAATAAGCAGAGAGAGGACATTTTAAAGTCTGCAGGAGATATTATAATTCAAGCACTAGCCTAGATCTGATAAATATTTTATAGACAATCAATTTTATTCCATTCTACTTGAGAAATGACTAAGAGCCTGTGTTTCTATTTGGCAACATCAGGTTTTTTAAGTTGAACTGAAAGCCTACGGTGTTGGTTAAACTAATGTGAATTTCTCCCTCGAGGTGTGTGTTAACAACTCATGACTAAAAGGCCCTGGGTCATTTCCCTCCTCAGTCTAAGCCACTCTGCTTGACTAGGCCAGTTTTTGGGCTCTGGCTCTGAAGTACATGCTAAGAGTCATCTTTTGGAAGTGTTGTTCCTGCAAAATCTACCTGCTCTCCCCGGGCATGTTGCTCACCTGTAATCCCAGCAACTTGGGAGGCAGAAGCAGGAGGATCCAAAGTTCAAAATCAGCTTTGGCAACTTAGCAAGACTCTTAACAACTTAGTGAGACCTTGTCTCAAAATCAAAAGAACTAGAATGTAGCTCAGCGTTAAAGCTGGGCTCAATCCCCAGTGTACTTTTTTTTTTTTTTTTTTAATTCTTGCCTATTCACTAAAAAGGGACAGAGCTATAAATCTCTTGTCCTGTTCCTCCTGAAAACCTTGTAAAACCTGACTGCAAAGTGAGGGAAAGAAAGAGGGGAAATTAGGTTCTTTTCATTCATTTACCGGTCTAAACAAAAAGTATGAACCTACAGTAGGTAAGTTTATGGTAAACCTCCATAGGAGTATGCAGGATGTCAAAGTCTGTGTTGTTTTGTTGTTGTTGTTGTTGTTGTGTTGTTGTTTTGGTTTCATTTGTTTGGTTTTGGGTTTTTTCCCTTTCCATCCTAAATTGAGTAAGATCTTTTGCAAAGGATATAATCAAACCAGTCAAGAAAAACCTTCAGGGTAAGTAAACTTTTGGAAAAATTCTGTCAACACAAACAAGGAATCTACACGGAAAATTAGGCATTCTCAGTTCTCAAAAGTTGCAAAATATGCCAGGCCTGGAGGCGCATGTCTGTAATCCCAGCGACTTGGGACTTGGGAGGCTGAGGCAGGAGGATCGCGAGTTCAAAGCCAGCCTCAGCAACTTAGCGAGGCCCTAAGCAACTCAGTGAGACCCTATCTCTAAATAAAATACAAAATAGGGCTGGGGATGTGGCTCAGCAGTGGAGTGCCCTGGGTTCAATCCCCAGTACCAAAAAAAAAAAAAGTTGTGTAACAGCTGGGCTTGGTGGCACACATTCCAACGACCGGACTCGGGAGGCCGAAACAGGATTAGAAGTTCAAAGCCAACCTCAGCACCTTAGAGAGGCCCTAAGCAACTTCGTGAAACCCTATCTCAAAATAAATACATAAATAAAAAGGGCTGAGGATGTGGCTCAGTGGTTAGGCACCCCTGGTTTGGATCCCTGGTACAAAAAAAAGGCGGGGGGGGGGGGGGCGTTGTAAAACAGGTCAGTCCAACTTCGTATGAAAATGCACTAGAGAAACTGGTTACCAAGGTCTAAACTGAGATTGTTTACTTCCAAGAGAAATAATAACTTATAAAGATCCTTTCACTATTTCCAAGACCCACTTCTCTGCAGGCGGCTCACGCTGGCTGCTTGCATTTGGCGTAAAGGTGTGGGGAGAACCTCCACAGGATTTAACCGGGATGCCACAGAAGGCCTCTAGAGGGCGCTCTGCATGAACGCTCTCAGGCTTCCGGGAAGAAAAAGGAAGGGGCTGGGGATCCAAGATCAAACCCCGCGACCACCAGTTTAAGATTCCTGGAAGCTCCTCTCAGGGAAACAGTGTCCCCAGAAGGGAGAAAATTAAGGAACAGGAAATTTGAAAAACCTTCAGGGTAAGTAAACTTTTGGAAAGTTTAGGTGCTGTCTCATCACCAAAAAGGAAAGTACAAACAACTGCAAATGAGTGTCATAGGAATGTCCCCAGCCCGGTTCCTTGGGAATGCTTACTGTTTCTGAGCAGCTGTGATCACATTCAGCACCGACGGCCCACTGCTGGCTAAGAGCACTGTTGCTTCAAGTGGTTGTCCTGCCTGGTGTGGTGGCCCGTGACTGTAATCCTAGCTACTTGGGAGGCTGAGGCAGGAGGATCTCAATTCGAGGTCAGCCTCAGCAATTTAGAGAGACTATCTCAAAATTTAAAAAAAAAAAAAAACAAAGGTGGGGAGGAAGGGGTCTGTTGGGGCGGGGCTGAGTGGTAGAGTGCCCCTAGGTTCAGTCACCTCCCATTCAGAGTGGAGGGCAGCTACCAGCAGTCTATGGATTCATCCACAACCAACCTGGAAGACAGTTGGGACTAAGGGTCGCATTCCCCAACAACACGTTTGCACCTAAGAGGAGAGAGGATACCACCACCATTGGAAATTGCCGGGATTAGTGTTCCAATGTTAACATCTTCATTATGGTTATCTTAGGTCTCAGATGGCCCCTGGTGGGTGTATGTGTCTGTTGAGGAGAAAGTGTAAAGGTTTCTAGTGAATGTCTCCTATTTCTGTATTTATAATGCACAGGAATATGTGACTGAATAAACCAGAAGGCTGCATGGTTCTTTGAGAATTATGAGAATTCATACATGAATTATATAAAAATTCAGGGCTGGGTGTAGCTCAGTGGTAAAGCATGTGTTTAGCATGCACAAGACTCTGGGTTCAATCCTCAGCCCCAAAATAAAAATAAAATATATATGCAGGAGCTGGGGTTGTGGCTCAGGGGCAGAGCACTTGCCTAGCATGCGTGAGGCACTGGGTTCGATCCTCAGCACTACATAAAAATAAATAAATAAAATAAAGGTATTGTGTCTATCTACAACTAAAAACTATTTTAAAAATCAAAGTAAAAATAAAAATGCAGAGCCTGGACTTTTTGTGAGTGAGTGAGTGTGTGTGTGTGTGTGTGTGTGTGTGTTATTTGGAATTAAACCCAGGGCTTTATACCTGCTGGGCAGGTGCTCTACCACTAAGCTACACCCCCAGCCCTTAACTCTTTATTAAGCAAGAAAAATTACTTCCAGTTGGTTCAATGCAAACTTCTATTCCTCTTTCATATATGCAGGTTTTTCCTGCATTTATTGGAAGAAAATATATACCTTGACCTCCAACAGTTTTACTTTAGATAAGAAAACACACCCACTTAACGATTCAAGATCAATATGAGGCAGAACTTAATCAGAAGCTAACCAGTGCTGATGGGAATTAAAATCATAATAATACTCTAGAGAAATGAAACATCACTGGGAGCCACAGTAACTGCTACAGTAAAAGGTTTCATAGAAGAAGTGGTACGTCAGCAGAGCTCCGAAAATTATTTCGTTAAATGTATATGAGAGCTGGGTACGGTGGCACAAGCCTGTAATCCCAGTGACTCGGGAGACTGAAGCAAGAGTCTCAGCAACTAAGCGAGACTCTAAGCAGTGAGACTCTGTCTCAAAACAAGAAAAGGACTGGTGATATGGCTCAGTAGTCAAGCACCCCTGGATTCAATCCCAGTACCCCCCAAAATAGTCTATGGGAATGGGAGTGGCAGAAGTTTATTCCAAAGAGAAGTAACAGCCAAAGTACAGAGGTCAGAGCCACCAGGATTGTGCAGGATAGAGATGTCTGCCTGCCACTCTCCCCAGCCCATGACAGTGTGTAGAAATATGGCCCGTGCACCAGCCCCTGTGCCAGACACATTCATTTATCCCCGCTTCATCCTCACAGAAGTCCAAGGAGGCAAGTCCAGTTTCACAGACCAGAGGGAAAGGTTCAAAGGGACTTAGTAACCTGTCCGGGCTGCGTGTTGGTTAGTGGCAGAGCTGGACTTCCGTCTGAAGTCAGCTGGCTGCCTCAGGAGCCTGTACTATGAACTCCAACAGGCTCACGCGAATCAGTGGCTGAGTGGTCAGCCGGCAGCAGGGAGCCGCATCAAGTTTTCAGGTATGTGCTGGTGGCCAGTACAATCTGCAGAAAATCCGACAGACCAGACTGGGATAAGCTGGCTGCCCGATCGACTTAATTCTCATCCTGCTACACTCCCAGTTTCACGCTCAAGCTACCTGTCTGGGCAATTGTGCTTGGGACTCGCAATTGACCCTAAGACAGGTGAAGGGGAAATGGAAAAAGAAGAATCCACTCTTCTTTTTGGGGGGGTTTATTTTGGTTGGTTGGTTGTTTGGAACTGGGGATTGAATTCAGGGGTGCTTTACCACTGACCTACATCCCCAGCCCCTTTTATTTTTTGAGACAGGATCTCCCTAAATTGCTAAGATTGCCCTCGAAATTGCAATCCTCCTGCTTCAACCTCCTGAGTCTCTGGGATTACGGGCTCATGCCACCATTCCCAGATCAAAGAGCCCATTCTTGAGGCCCTTCTGAAAGTGGAAAACAAAGACAAAAGAAAGGGAAAAGTTAAAGATGCTACATCTACAAGATTTTTCAAAAAGTGTCCTTCAGCATCATCATTCCCTGGGGATCTTGTTAAAAACGCCTACGAGCCCTGGGCCCACAGTCTTCTGATTCCTTAAAAATTTAAATAAAAAATTACCATACAACTATGTTTCTAGGTATTTACCTAAGAGGAGTGAAAGCAGGGGCTTGAACAAATATTTGTACACCATTGTCATAACAGCATTATTCACAGTAGGCCAAAGGACTCACAGTGGCAGCAGCGAATGGATGGATGGATGGACGGATGAATAAAATATGGTGTGTGTGTGTGTGTGTGTGTGTGTGTGTGTGTGATCCTGCCTTAAAAATACAGATGGAAGAACCTGATGGCATTATGCTACATTATGCTAAGTAAAATAAGCTCTTCTCAAAAGGACAGTATTATGTGATTCCTGCTATAGGAGGTCTCTATAAGGGGCAAATTCACAGAGACAGGAAGTAAAATAGATATTTCCAGGGGCTAGAAAAAAAGGCAAGAGTGGGGACTTATTGTTTAATGGTTACAGAGTTTCAGGTGGCAAAGACAAAGAAGTTCTAAAGATGGGTGATGATGGTGATGGTGATGGTTATACCACAATGTGAATGCACTTAACCGTCACTCAACTTTATACTGAAAAATGATTAAAATGGCTGGGGGTGTGGATCCAGGTAAAGCGCTTGCCCTGCATGCTTGAGACCCTGGGTTCAATTCCTACCATAGAAAAAAAATAGATTTTATAAAAATGATACATTTGATATTGTATATATTCAACCACAATGAAAAATAAGAAAAAAATGAATGAATAATCTATTGACGCATTCTCCTGTGAATGGACATTTGTGATTTCCTAGTTTGATTTGTTCATTTCTTTGCTTTTATTGCTAGGGCAGAAAATGCTGCGGAAACATTCTTTTATTTGTCTCCTGATACATGCATGCAAGAGATTCTGTAAAATAATTACCTAAAAATGGGATTGCTGGATCAACCTCTTTTTTTTTTTTTTTTTAATACTTTGCGGTGCTGGGGATTGAACCCAGGGCCTTGTCCTTGCAAGGCAGGCACTCTACCAACTAAGCTGTATCCCCAGCCCTGGATCAACTTTATTATGTCAAATTGTCTTCCAAAGTGGTTGTACTGTATTATATAATTTACATCATAAAATAATAGTTTGTAAAAAAAAATTCAGGAAATGCTAAATTTGAGCCCAAAAGAAGTGGGTGAATCTTTCAATTTCCCCAGCCATCAGGAAGGATATCATCCAGAAACTGGGTCACTGACCAGACTACACCTGGCATTCCTTTTTTTTTGCTGGTCATTCATTTTAAGACCACTGGTGAAAGGATACCCATCTAGTGGTGGACCTTCACAGCGTGTGAAGCAGGTTCACTGCACTCAGGGTAACAGCTTGTTTGAGTCTAGGAATACAGAACACCCACACCCAAGTTACACAAGCAAGTCTATCACTTACCTAGGCAGCAACAGACACCAGAGGCCCAGGATTTATTACAAGCAATCCCCCAAGGTTCAGGAAAGCAACCTGCAGTGGATGAAGTCTTGTCCACGCACACTTCACTGTACCACAGCTGAGGAACCCCCAAAAGCATCCTGACCTGAATTTCATGCCTGACGGGATATGAACCACTGGACTGCAGTGTTGAAGGGAACTGGACACTAATGGAGGGAGTGGAACGGAGCTTGGGCTGTCCATCAGTCCTTCCCAATCTCAGGATATCACACTCCCAGCACATTCTACAATTATTTTTGAGAACTACAAGTGAGAAAAGGGAGAGAACTGGATCAGTCTAAGGTCACTCAGACTGTCCTGCAGGATGCTGACTGGTCTGGAAATTGCCTGTGGAATGGTTGAATGGGATGGGAAGCTGATCTAGAAATGCTGCATGGAGACCATTTGGAGATTCAAGTTCAGAAACACAACTATTTGCTATTTGCTTGGCTAAAGCTCTGCTCTCTTCTCTATGGCAATTCCACCAATTAAGTAAGCAACATCAGAAGGATCCAGATTCACAAAATCAGCCTGGAGAGGGAAAATGTGAGTTAGGGAACACAGGACACCTACCTTCAATTATTAGAAAACATTCTTATCTCCAGGTGCAGTGGCACAATCCTGTAATCCCAGTGGCTCTGGAGGCTGAGGCAGGAGGATCTTGAGTTCAAAGCCAGTCTCAACAATGTAGCAAGACCCTAAGCAACTCAGTGAGGCCCTGTCTCTAAATAAAATACAAACAAGGGCTGGGGATGTGGCTCAGTGGTTAAGCGCCCTTGAGTTCATGAGAAGAAAGAAAGAAAGAAAGAAAGAAAGAAAGAAAGAAAGAAAGAAAGAA
>JAJEJO010003729.1:0-47636 GCA_020662805.1 Glaucomys volans | reverse complement strand
GATATATATATATATATATATATATATATATATATATATATATATATACACACACACAATAGAATATTACTCAGCTATAAAGAAGAATGAAATTATGGCATTTGCCAGTAAATGGATGGAACTGAAGACTCTCATGCTAAATGAAACAAGCCAATCCCAAAAACCCAAAGACCGGATGTTCTCTCTGATAGGTGGTTGCCAACACACAATAGCAGGGAGGGGAAGAATAGAAGTTCATTGGATTAGACAAAGAGGAAGGAAGGGAAGGGAGGGGGAATGGGAATAGGAAAGACAGTGGAATGAATTGAACATAACTTTCCCATGTTCATATATAAATACACAACCAGTGTAATACCACATCATGTACAACCACAAGAATGGGATCCTAATTAGAATACGTTATACTCCCTGTATGTTTAATATGTCAAAATTTACTGTCGTAGATATCTAAAAAGAACAAAAGAAAAAAGAAAAGGATGGGGTCTCCTCAGATAAGACTCTGCCACCTGGAGAGAACCTCCTCCTGCCTCCTGCTGTCCTCTGTGAGGACAAGTGTGGGCCTCTCCTGTGCCACTAGCTTACCTCCTTCCTCCCTACCACGCCGTGCTCCAGGGCTGCCTGGAACTCCGAAGCATCCAGAGTAGCCCAGTGGGCTTCACAGGAGGAAGGGTTCTTGTTTCCCCTGGTTTTACTGAGGTGTATTTGTCAGATGTGAATGTGTTTGAGGTATACAAGTGCAGGTTTAATGTACACATACATGGTGAAGCGATGACCACATCAACTTAACACATCCATCACCACAATCAGCGACCATTTGTGTGTGGGAGGGTGAGGACGCTTAAAACTTACTCTTTGCAAATTTCAGGTGAACAGTACAGTATGAGTAGTTGTCATCACCATGCTGTACATTAGAGCCCTAGAACTTATTCATCGTATAATAAAGTTTGTAATCTTTAACCAACATCTCCCTATCCTCCCTCCCAGTTCTTAGGAAACTCTGTTACACACTCTACTTCTATAAATTCTACTTTCTTTTTCTTTTAAGATTCCATACACAAGTGAGATCATATAATATTTGTCTTTCCATGTCTAACGTAGGTCACTTAGCATAATATCCTCAGGAGTCATTCATGTTGTAGCAAATGACAGGATTTCTTTCTCTTTTTATGGCTGAATAAGAGCCTATGGAAATAGTTTTTATACAGTTAAGAACAGGACAAAAATGGAAGAAAAATAAACATAAACCTGCATTCGTTTCCTAGGAACGTCATAACAACATATCACACACCATGTAGCTTAAGACAACAAAAATGTATTATCTCAGAGTTCCAGGGGCTAATTCTGAAATCAAGGTGCTGGCAGGCATATGTGCCCTCTGGAAGTTCTCAAGGAGGATCCTTCCTTGCCTCTTGCAGCATCTGCTGGCTCTAGGACTTCCTTGGCTTGTGGCCACATCACTTCAATCTCCATTTTCATATTATCATCTTCTCTGTGTCTTTATGTGGCCTTTTTGTCTTTTAGAAAGATACTCTCATTGGATTTACCAACTACCCTAATCCAGTGTGATCTCATCTTGATCCTTATCTTAGTTATATTTTCAAGGACCCTATTTCTAACTAAGGTCACAGTTCTGAGGTTCAGGTGAATGTGACTTTCAGGGGGACACTATTCAATCCACTATAGTATCACAGATATACTCATTAGCAAAGTAGAACTACAACTAGTATTTACCTTTTCAGAAGTTACACGGAAAGCGGTTTGGAGGGGGGGCTGTCATACTGGACCATTGTGGGTGGTCTGGTTCCTCAATACCTGGTGATGGTTTATCTTCAAGAATTCTAACTCCTCCCAGAGGAGCAGACTCTAACTAAATAACAAGTCAAGTGAAACAAAGATAGCTCCCTTAGGCAACAACAGGTGTCAACGAGGATGTGGGGAAAAGGGTACACTCATACATTGCTGGTGGGATTGCAAGTTGGTGCAGCCACTCTGAAAAGCAGTGTGGAGATTCCTTAGAAAACTTGGAATGGATCCACCATTTGACCCAGCTATCCCACTCCTTGGCCAAAGGACTTAAAATCAGATTACTACAGTGATGCAGCCACATCAATGTTTATAGCTGCTCAATTCACAATAGCTAGATTGTGGAACCAACCTAAATGCCCTTCAATAGATGAATGGATAAAGAAACTGTGGTATATATACACAATGGAATATGACTCAGCCATAAAGAAGAATAAAATTATGGCATTTGCAGGTAAATGGATGATGTTGGAGACTGTTATGCTAAGTGAGATTAGCCAATCCCCAAAATCCAAAGGCCAAATGGTCTCTCTGATAAGTGAATGATGATGCATAGTGCAGGGAGCGAGGTAGGAAAGAGGAAGGGTGGCAAGAATGGAGGAAGGATAGATCGTACAGAGGGAAGGGAGGGGTGGGGACGGGGTGGGAGGGTAAGAATAATAACAAAATGTGTGACAGACATCATTGCCCTGTGTACATGTATGAATGCACAGATGGTGTGACTCTACTTTGTGTACAGAGAAACAATAGCTGTATTCCATTTGTGTTCAATGAATCAAAATGAAATAAATTTAAAAAATAATAAAATAAAATAAGTATAAAAAAAAGATAGTTCCCAAATCGATCAGTTGATTTCAATGTACACAAAAACAGAACAAGAAAATGAATATATGAAAATAAGTAAAAGAAAACCACTCGAGGACTGAAGGTTAGTAATGAACCAAACACCATGAGTTCACAGAGGAAATCAGTGGTCTGGGAGACAGTCACTCCAAGGTGACACTTCATCCAGTCCCAATAAAGCAAAAAACTGTTCACTTAGGCAGAGCTTCAGGTGGCCAATGCCATTTCAGAGTGAATGCTTGCAAAGGGTAGAGTCACAGCAAGATGTGTCTCCAATGGCAGTCTGTCTTGAATTCATAGTCCCAGAAGGGAATTTAGAATCCCAGAAGATATATGATTTCAGTTTCCAGATATGGAGGAAAAAGTCTTGGACACAACCATCTCATTTGCATATCAACACTCAGTTGTCAAGGATGGCCATCAGCTGGCCACTTGCCTCAGTCACAGCTTGTATTACAGACTCAAAATGGAGTCAGTGCTGTCAATGCGTAGTCTCATCAATCAAACTCAAAATACTTCAATTCACAAGAAAACACTCTGTACAACAGCAAAATTAGATTCACAGCAAAACACACTGCCTAACAGAAATTCAGAAATGGACCTCACTGGCTGAGGAATCTGCCTTCTGTTTGGATGTTGTAGTCTGGCAACCAGAGTTTGTGGTCCAGTTAGGATAAGATGGGGATCCCACAGCACAGGACCGTAGAACTAGGCATGAGAGAAACCAACAAAGACAAAGAAGCCATTGAAAAGGAATTGTTTATTGATGTGAACTAGTAAAGAGAACCCAAAACATAAATGTGCTCAAAGGAGATGATTAAACAAATGAGAGAATTCAGGTACTAAACTGATGGTCAGTTCAGATAATAAAAACCTAACAACTTCACTAAATAATGATCAAGATCACTGACCTCAAAACTAAAGTTTCTTCTAGTAATAAATTGGGCCTCTGCCAACTATATTTATCTTTGTATTAATCCCCAGTTACAGGGGTTTGGGTTTTCTACTTCATGCCCATGACCCAATGTGCTTTTCTCCCAGCAAATAGTGTGAAGTTAAGGTAGGCAGATTAATGAGTCTTAATTAATGAGACTTTCAAATTGCCACCAGGCAGATACACGTGCTGCCAAAAGAGAGGAAGATGCATCCCAGAGCCAGAGAAAGAAGTCTTCCCAATTCTTCCACAAGCACTTCAGATAGAGCACTAATCTTCAGAATTTATAAAGAACTCAAAAAACTTTACACCAAAAAACAAATAACCCAATCAATAAATGGGCTAAGGAACTGAGCAGACACTTCACAGAAGATATACGAGTGATCAACAAATATATGAAAAAATGTTCAACGTCTCTAGTAATACCAGAAATGCAAATCAAAACTACCCTAAGATATCATCTCACCCCAATTAGAATAGCTATTATCAAGAATACAAGCAACAACGGGTGTTGGGGAGGATGTGGGGAAAAGGTACACTCATACATTGCTGGTAGGAATGTAAATTGGTGCAGCCATTCTGGAAAGCAGTATGTAGATTCCTTAGAAAACTTGGAATGGACCCACCATTTGACCCAGCTACCCCACTCCTTGGCCTATACCCAAAGGACTTAAAATCAGATTACTACAGTGATGCAGCCACATCAATGTTCATAGCAGCTCAATTCACAATAGCTAGATTGTGGAACCAACCTAGGTGCCCTCCAACAGATGAATGGATAAAGAAAATGTGGTATATATACACAATGAATATTACTCAGCCATAAAGAAGAATAAAATTATGGCATTTGCAGGTAAATGGATGGAGTGAGAGAATATCATGCTAAGTGAAATAAGACAATCCCAAAAAACCAAAGGCCAAATGTTTTCTCTGATAGGTGGATGATGATACACGACCAAGGGTGGAGTGGGTAAGGGAAGAATGGGGGAATGTTGGATTGTGTAGAAGGAAATGTGGGGTAGGGAGTGGGTAGGGGGAAGGAAAGATAATGGAATGAGACAAACATCATTACCCTATGTACATGTATGATTACACGAATGGTGTGACTCTACATCATGTACAACCAGAGAAATGAAAAGTTGTATCCCATTTGTGTACAATGAATCAAATAATAATATAAAAATATAAAATAGATTTTTAGGGGCTGGGGATATAGCTCAGTTGGTAGAGTGCCTGCCTTTCAAGCACAAGGCCCTGAGTTCAATCCCTAGCACCGCAAAAAAAATAAATAAATAAAAATAAATAAAATAGATTTTTAAAAAATAGGGCTTATGTCCTCAAATGACCCTAAGGAGCACTGACTTCCTTTATCCCACACCCTCCTCTAGACTGTGAAATAGAAAGTACATTTTCACTGGGTTAAACTACTGAGGTTTTGGAGTTGTTTGTTATGGGGGTTGGCCTACACTGACTAGTACATTAGGCTTGTGTGGGTGGTTAAACAGAACTAGTCCCAGTACTGTTTGGGGGTACAGGCCTTAGGACGTGATGGAGAGAAAAAAGGTTGGCATTGGCAGTCCCTCCCTGCATCCAAATGCATGGACTGTAAACTTGTGGTAGATTTCTCATTTCCTGATGATCAGTTTGACCCTAATGTTTACTATACAACTCTTCCTAATCCCCCCTTTCTGTCCTCTGCAATCCTCTTACACACACACACACACACACACACACACACACACGCTGAACAACTGCCAACTGTGGAACTAAAAAGAATTCCAATTCATACCACAGAAAGTCGGCGGGAGGCTGCAAGCCTACCTGGCCTGTGGTTTCTGTGGAAATTAAACAAACATAATTTCCACCTGAGGAGTCTCAATCTCCTTAATCAATGGCATGCATTCCACCTGAGCACATCTGCTTCCCCACCTCCCCATAAGACTGCAAGCTCTAGCCTTGAAATCTTTGTATCCCAGTGACTGTCACCAATGAGTGCTTAGCATGTGTCATTGTTGGTGAATAAAGCTGGCATGATCAATAGGAATCAACATTTTGCAGGGATCACCAAAGAGCCAAGCAACAAGATATGGAGCTCTCCATACAAGATTAGTAAATTTTGTGTAAAAGAAAAGAGGGACAAAACCATTACTTCATTTCTCCTGAAATTTTGCAAAGAAAAGCAGACTTCGGCAGATTTCACACTTTGAAAAGCTGGGGGGGAAATGCATTGCCTGAGGAAGGGCCTTCTCTCGTGCAGGACAGGAGGGTAAGCAATAGCTAAGCAAGCAAAGCAGTGCCACGGAGAGACGGGCAGCAGTGGCCAGTGAGAGATTTTGCGTTGGAATCCTGGCTCTGCCAGTTACCAAGGGCATGTCCTTGGGCAGAGACTGATGTACCCCTGAGCCTCAAGGGCCTCATCTAGACAATATAAAATGAGATAATCTCTACTTCATAGAGTGGCTGTGAGGAGCAGTTATGCATGGAAAGGACCCAGCACAAAGCTGGGCTCAGCACCTTGTGAATGCTATGTATGAGCTCAGAGTTGGTTGTCACATCATGCTAGTGTCCAAGGCAACTTTAAAGTCAAAGTTTCAGAAGATTATGGACTAATAAGAGAAAAGGCAGGGCTGGGGTTGTGGCTCAGTGGTATTGTGCTTGCCTAACACGCATGAGGCCCTGGGTTCGATCCTCAGCACCACATAAAAATAAAAAAATAAAGGTATTATGTTCACTTACAACTAAAATATATATATATATTTAAAAAGAGAGAGAGAGAGAGAGAGAGAAAAGGCATGAACTCTTCCTCTTCGTAAACTACAGTCAGGCCAGGCAACGTGGAGCACACCTGTAATCCCAGCAGCATGAGAGGCTGAGGCAGGAGGATGGCAAATTCAAAGCCAGCCCCAGCAATTTCGCAAGGCCCTAATTTAGCAAGACCCTGTCTCAAAATAAAAAACACACAAAGGGCTGAGGATATGGCTTGGTGGTTAAGCGCCCCTGGGTTCGATATCTGGTAAAAATCTTTTGTCTGTAATTAGCTCCTTGTGTATAAATACAGAACTTTGCTTTTTATCATTCTGTTCTATAGTTGAAAATAACACATGAGCCAGATGTGGTGGCACACACCTGTAATCCCAGCAATTTGGGAGTCTGAGGCAGGAGGATTGCAAATTCAAAGCCAGCCTCAGCAACTTAATAAGGTCCTAAGCAACTTTGTGAAAACCTATCTCTAAATAAATAAATAAGTAAGTAAGTAAGTAAGTAAGTAAATAGGACTGGGGATGTGGCTCAGTGGTTGAGTGCTCCTGAGTTTGATCCCTGATGCCAAAAAAAGAAAGAAAGAGCGACTTGGGAGGCTGAGTCAGTAGGATCGCGAATTCAAAGCCAGCCTCAGCAACTTAGAGAGGCCCTAAGCAATTCAGTGAGACCCTGTCTCTAAATAAAATACAAAATAGGGCTGGGGATGTGGCTCAGTGACCGAGTGTCCCTGAGTTCAATCCCTGGTTAAGAAAGAAAGAAAGAAAGAATGGAAGGAAGGAAGGAAGGAAGGAAGGAAGGAAGGAAGGAAGGAAGGAAGGAAGGAAGGAAGGAAAGAAGGAAGGAAGGAAAAAAAGAAAAGTGCCAGTTGACTCAACATCACCAAAATCAGAACTAGATAGCAAATTCATTCACCTATTTGCATACTCCCTTGCAGAAACCTTTGGCAGTGTCTCAACAATTGCACTCATTTAAATTCTGGTGGGTATGCCTGTTTTGAGTCTAGCTATACCTAATTCTTTCTCCTGTATAATATAATTTATTTCTTAATTTATTGTCTCGGACTTCAATAGGCTATTCTGCTTGATCCTGGGATTTCTATCACAACTTTTAATTTCCTATGAGTAATAATAATAACAGAAGCTTTCTAAAAGAAGAATGCCAAGGTTTTGACCTGTTTCTTTTCTTGTTGATTTCAGATAGTGCTGTGACATGTGATATAATAAGAAATATATATTTCATCTTTGTCCCTGGCTCCTGGCCTGGGCTCCTCAAGCCCTCAGAGCTTCCTAAGCATAAGTGATGGAAGCATCTCTTTTGGTTCTTGGCTTCTCTCCTGAACTAGTTCTATAACATAAAGGTAAAAGGTACATCTTTGGTTATCCATAATGAACCCATTGCCCACACCTGAATTTATTCACCAGGTGGCATTTGGAAAGCCCCTAATGATGGCAGAACCGGTTGCTCTAACCATATGATTAGAGGATTGGAACTTTCTAGCCTGCCCAGTTCTATACCCCAACACCTCCAAATTCTGGGGAGGGGTAAGGGGCTAGAGGTTGAGTTCAATCACCAATGCTTAATGATACAATCAATCACACCTACATAATGAAGCCCTCACCAAAAACAACAGGTCAAGGTTTGGAGATCTGCCCTGGTGGACACAAGGGGTTACTGGAAGGGTGTACTCCAGAGGAGGGAGAAGCCCAGCCCCATTCCTCACCCCGCACAATGCACTTATTGTATCCTTCGTAATGAACTGGTAAACATGAGCTAAGGTATCCCTGAGTTTTCTCTGAGCCATATGAACAAATTGTAGAACCTGAGGAGGGGGTGGTGGGAACCCCCACTTTTAGCCCATTAGTCAGAGGTTGGGGAGGTACAGACTTGAGACCGGCATCTGAAGGTGGGAGGCAGTCTTGTCACACCTGATTTGACACTAATTCCAGGTAGTGTCAGAACTGAGTTGAATTACAGAACACCCAGTTGGTGTCCCCAGAGAACTGGAGGATTGCTTAGTGTGGAAACTCCACGTTTGTTGTCCGAAGTATTGAGTAAGAATATAAAGAGGAAAAAAGAGTTTTCCTATTTACATGGTTACAAAAAAATTACCATGATGTACTTACCCTGTAGTAGCTAGAGGTGGTTACATGCTAGTGGTAACTATCTTTCATGCCAAGCTATAATTTTACATTTACAGGATTAAGCCAGATAATTGTATCTAGAAACCAGAATGCACTGATGCAATGTTATTTCACAGTTATAAATCACTCACTGAACTTATCATTAACTATGCAGTATAATTGCAGGTACATTTTTAGATTTTTCTTCTATTTGATTAACATTCACCTCTGATATTTAATATCTATAACCACATAACAAATCATCCCAAAATGTAGTGACTTGAAACAACATATGTCATCTTGGATCCATTTCTGAGTCGGGAATCCATGTGCAGTGTAGACACGTCCCCTGGCTCAGGGTCTTTGGTAAGGATGCAAAAGAGGGACCTCACTTAAGCCTCAAGTGGCTGCTGAAGTCCTTGGTTCCACACTAGCTGTTGGCCAGAGATACCAGGACCTTGCCATGCAAGCCCCCATATAGGGCTACTCACGACATGGCAGCCTCTTCCTCCCTGGCTGAGGGCTCCAAGAGGAAATGGGTGAGAGAGGTAAGCAAGGCAGAAGCCCCTCTGTCTTTTTGTAATTTATTCTTATTTTATTTATTTATTTTTTGGTACCAGGGATTGAGCCCAGGGGTGCTCAACCACTGAGCCACATCTCCAGCTCTTTTTTCATTTTTTATTTAGAAACAGGGTCTCACTGAGTTGCTTAGGGCCTCGCTAAGTTGCTGAGGCTGGCATTGAACTCATGATCCTCCTGCCTCAGCCTCCCAAGCTGCTGGGATTACAGGCATGTACCATCGCCCCTAGTTTATAATTTATTCTTAGAAAAGATATCCCATCATTTTTGCCATATTCTGTTTGCTAGAAGCAAGTCACCATGTCCAACCCACACAGGAGGAAAGGGAATCATTGGAAGTCAACTTAGAAGCTGCCTACCTTGCAGGGATGCTATTTAAGGCAGTGTTTCTCATACTAACTCTAGTAAAGAAACAACTTAAAAAATATCCAAAACCTGGCACGGTGGTGCATGCCTGTAATCCCAGGGGCTGGGATGCTGAGGCAGGAGGATAGCAAGTTCAAAGTTAGCTTCAGCAACTTAGCAATGCCCTAAGCAAGACCCTGTCTCTAATAAAATACAAAAAGGGATTGGGGATGTGGCTCAGTGGTCAAGTGCTGCTGGGTTCAATTCCCAGTACCAAAACTAAATAAATAAATAAATAAACAAATAAATAAATAAATAAATCTAATTTGTTTTGGATCAGCAAATACAATAGAAATTAATTTCTAAAAAGAAAACTAAGCCAGGTGTGGTGGCGCACGCCTGTAATCCAAGCGACTTGGGAGGCTGAGTCAGGAGGATCACGAGTTCAAAGCCAGCCTCAGCAACTTAGCGAGGCCCTAAGCAACTCAGTGAGACCCTGTCTCTAAATAAAATACAAAATAGGGCTGGGGATGTGGCTCAGTGGCTGGGTGTCCCTGAGTTCAATCCCTGGTTCCAAAAAAAAAAAAAAAAAAAGAGAGAAAAGAAAAAGAAAAGAAAACTAAAAAACCAAGACCATGGATCATGCATTGGGTGTCACAAATTTGTCAAATTGCTTCTAAACACTCTCAATTCTATTACTGTCAGGTTTCCATATGTGTATCTACAGATTCAACCAACAGTAGATCAAAAGTATTTGAAAAACATTTGAATCTGTATGAACTTATGCAGACATTTTTTGATTAGTCCATAATCAATAAGGTATAACGGCTATTTATATAACATTTATATTGTATTAGGTATCATAAGTAATCTAGAAATGGTTTAAAATATATTGGAGAGTATGTACAGGTAACATACAGATTCTACACATTTTATATAAGGAAGGAACTTGAGAATCAGTGCATTTTGGTACCTGAGGGGATCCTGGAACCAATCCCATGTGGATACCAAGGGATAGCTATGTTTACTTCATCTGGGTCAGAAATAGTTTACAGACTGGTGCCAGTTTCAGACCATCCTTTGAGTAGCAATGATTTAAGGATTTTATAGATGCAGGTGACTGTTCCAAGATTTTACAAGTTAAAGGTTTAGACTTTATACTTGGCTATTTCTGGGTGGAGAGATTATAGAAATAAATCTAAACAGAAGTCTTTCCTTTTAATCTCACTCCAATCACACACTTCTAAAAATGGAAATTTTTTTTTTTTGTACTTAAGGTCAAGGGTATGTGGGATTAATTATGAGTCAATCTCCAGTTTAATATCTTCTGAAAAGTCTTTTAGGTTCCCTCCTTTCCACCAGTCTGGAAGCTACAGAGGTAAACCACTTGTGAAGTGAGCAGTCTGAGAGATATTATCAATTCACATGTTAAAAATGTCAGGGGTTAACCAGGTATGGTGGTGCATGCCCATTATGGTTTGGATGTGAGGTGTCCCCCAAAACCTCACATCCAAACATCCCCCATGTGAGACAATGCAAGAAGGTTCAGAGGAGAAATGATTGGGCTGTAAGAGTCTTAACTCAATCAGTGATTTAATCCCCTGAAAGCAGTTAACTTGAGTGGTAATTGAAGTGGTAGGGTGTGGTTGGAGGAAATTGGAATTGGGGTGTGGCTTTGGGGTATATATTATGTATCTGGAGAATGGAGACTCTCTGCTTCCTGATCTCATGGAAGCTGCTTCTCTCTGCCACATACTCCACCATGATGTTCTACCTCACTTCAAGCCCCAAGGAATGGAGCCAGCCTTCTATGAACTAAGACCTCTGAAACCGTGAGCCTTCAAATAAACTTTTCTTCCTCTATAATTGTGCTGGTCAGATCATTTAGTCACAGCAGCGACATAGCTGACTAAAACAATGCCTGTAATCCCAGAGACTCCTCAGGCTTGACACAAGAGAATCGCAAATTCAAGGCCAGCTTCAGCAACTTAGCAGGGTCCTAACAACTTGGTGAGACCCTGTCTCAAAATAAAAAATGAAACAAAAATAAAAAAAATAAAAATAAAAGGGCTAATGCTGGGCACAGTGGTACACACCTGTAATCCCAGCACTCAGGAGGTTGACAGGCAGCAGGGTCCTGAGTTCAAAGCCAGCCTCACCAATTTAGGCCCTAAATGACTTAGTGAGATCCTGTCTCAAAATAAAATACAAAAAGATCTGGGGATGTGGCTCAGTGGTTAAGCACCTCTGAGTTCAATTCCTGGTACAATTAAAAAAAAAAAAAAAAAAGTCAGGGGTTATCCTGAACCCCAACTACTATTAGGAGGGAAGTTCGAATGCCCTTCTTGCTCCTAGTCGATGCAGATCCCTTGAAACACATCTCAAGTGTAACATCTTCAATTCAACTGAAAAACAAACAAACAAAAAAAAGTACTGTTTTGGGCATCAACTGTAAAATTCTGGAAGGTACTCATTAAAGTTGGGCTCTTGGATCCAGAGTGGGAAAAACCAACCCTGAACCCAGAAAGAATTTAAGTGCAGACAAAGCTTTATTAAGGGACTTCTGCTCCAGCCTGAAAGGAGTCACAGCACTGACAGGGAGGGTGCCAGGCTGGCTCAAACAAGCAGCAAAGAGGTGCAGCTTTTCTAGCATCTTCTGGGTGGACAGGAACTTGGTCACTTGATGTAGAGGAGGGACTTCAGTTGTCCCTGTGCTTTTCCTTTTTTTTTTGTGGTATCAGGAATTGAACCCAGGGCCTCACACATGCTAGGCAAGCACTCTACCACTGAGCTACACCCCCAACCCATACCTGCACTTTTCCTCATCATGCTTGTGCATGTGTTGAATGTCTCATTTCCATCTCAAGTCTCCACCTGGGGGAGTGGGTTTTACTATGCTGATAATAAAGGTAACTGGGTTACTTCAGGGTCTACGCATGTTTTTGCCCCTCACCACTTGGAATTGCTCTTATCATCTGGGAAAGTGTCTGATAATATTATTTCCAGAATAGTGCAGACTGCTTTGTCTGGCTTTAGCTGGCACTTCTGCTGACCACATAGTCTCAAAAGACTGAGTTGACTTTCCCAGCCTCCCACCTCCTGGCCTGTTATCTCACTCCCATTGCCTTGAAGCCTAGTCCACCTTTTAACTCCCATTTTTCCAACATGGCCGGTAACCTCAGAAGTCAGAGAGCTAGCTTGGTTGATTTATTTCCTCTGAGAGGTGTTCTTCCTTTAATCCAGAGGGTCCTGTTTTTCTCAGAGGTGGAGGATGTGTGTGTGGGGGGGTGATCCCTGATTGAGTCAGCTCCACCTTCCTGAAAGAAAGGGCTGGTTTCTGCCCCTCCCTCCTTCCCCCACCTCGCTTTGGCATTTTCTTTATAAACCCTGAGGTCATTTACATCTCAATATTTTGACTCTGTGTGTGTGTGGTGGAGGGGGTGGCAAAAGAGGACTAGGGATTGAACCTATGGCCTCAGACACCATGCTGAGCAGTATTTTGCATTTGAGTTTATTCTTTCTCTTCTTTCTAAGTGTTCCATAAATTTAAATCTACTCTTCCTAATAAACCATAAACCTACTGAATAAAGATACTCCAGTTCATATCCTCCACCACCTCCAACATAGCATCAGGCAGTTAGTATCACTGGAGAAGTCCCCAGAGAGGGGGACCTCAACTCAGACAAGAGGGGTCTTTGGCATAGGGTCAGAAAAGAATTAGAGCACACTCCAGTCAGATTCATTTAGGAAAGCAGAGACACATTCCCATGGACAATGCGGGTTATCTCAAAGGAGGACACATTCAAGGGAGACTGTCAGCCATCTTGAGAGTAAGATACAGTAACTCCTTGGTATGGGGTGTTACTATTTGCAGAGGGACACAACTTTCCACCAGTTTGCCCTGGGTTTGGGTACTGTCATTATTTTACTTCATGCCAGCAAGAGTCAAGGGCGTAGGCCAAAAGCACAAGGTCCCTAGGGATATGGGCTGAGTTGCTCACAAATGCTTATTTTGCATTTCAATGGTTCATAAGCTTTTCCTTCATTCCAACAGCTCCTGGGCACTTCTCTTTTGAGACTAGGTTCTCCTTAGTCTGTATTCTCAAATTCCCATTTTAGCAGTCCCACAAAAAACTTGAACGAAAGCAGACATTTACTAAGCCAAGAGCAGGAATCCTCTCTTCAAAGACCGAGAGCTGTGAACAGAGCTTCTGTGCAAATGTTGCTACATTGGTGGGCTCCCTTCATTCTTTTCATCACCCCCTGCCCATCCTCCAAAGCTTAAAGGAGAAATGACTTTAAGAAATCTGTTTCTGCTTCTTGGGCCTCCACTGGGTAAATAGAAATCTCCTCTCATCACAGAAACTCCAGGAAAGATAAGAGAAAACTCACTGAGAACAAAAAAAAAAAAAAAAAAAAAAAAAAAAAGAACATGTCCTTCTGGGTTTTATATTGTAGTTAGGAAAGATGGACAATAAACAACAACTCAGTGGAGGAAAGGTTTGTTTGTTTGTTTGTTTTTGTATTAGGGGTACTCAACCACTGCACCACATCCCCAACCCCCAACCCTTTTATATTTTTTTTTCTTCTTTTTTTTTTTTTTTTTTTGGTACTGGGGATTGAACCCAGGGGCACTCGACAGCCACATCCCCAGCCCTATTTTGTATTTTATTTAGAGACAGGGTCTCACTGAGTTGCTTAGGGCCTCGCTAAGTTGCTGAGGTTGGCTTTGAACTCGTGATCCTCCTGCCTCAGCCTCCCAAGTGCTGGGATTACAGGCGTGCGCCACAGCACCCGGCCCCTTTTATATTTTTAAGCAGGATCTCACTAAGTTGTTTAGGGACTCAGCTAAGGTGCTGAGGTTGGCTTTGAACTTGCAATCGTCCTGCTGCAACCTCCTAAATTGCTGGGATTACAGGTGTGAGCCATGGGCCCACGCAGGAAAGGACCTTTAAAAACAAGTCTTGCTCAACTTCTTAGCCAATTGCCAACACCCAGTTGGATATCCTCTTCTTCTCTCAAAGTAAGGGAATAATGGTTAGCAAAGTTTATATTTGCAAGGTCAATATTGGGTACTGTGCAGGCACATAAGTGAACCAAAGATTCTCCCATAAATTCCTTCAAGAATTTACAATGGACAAATCAGACCAATCCTCAGCTACTGAAAATACAAAGTAGAATGGTCCAAATGTTGCAATGTTGGCAGATGGAGAAATCACACTGTGGGAGAACAGATGGGGAGAGATTAATTCCAACTGGTGAAAATTCAGAGGGTGTAGATTTGGAGCTAAACCTTGGAGGATGGATAATAAAAATGGTAAGAGAGAGACTTCCTACCTTACATGTATTAATTCATCTGAAATTCAGGAGAGGTCAAATGGGGAAATATTCTTATTAGTCTCATTTTACATTGAGGAAACCAAGGCAGGGGGAGAGTGAACTATTTGTCTAAGGTCCAGCCTAGGAAGCAGTGGAGGGTGGATTTGAACACATAGAGACACCTGTCAACCAGGTGTTTGGAGCACTCTGTTAAAGAGGCAAAGGATATCGTAAGGGAGGGTCTAGCAACTTGGAGAACACCCAGAGGCAATAGCGAAGGGTCTATGAGGCTGTGTGTGTGTGTGTGTGTGTGTGTGTGTGTGTGTGAATACTGCTTGATCCCAATGGTAGCTTGGAATTCATGTGTGAAACTCCAGACTTTATGTATATTTCATCTGGCCTCATCCTATTCGATAGGCGTTATCATCCACATTTTACAGATAAGCGAACTGAAGCACAGAGAGGTTAAATAACTCATCCAAGATCACACAGCTGGCTGGGGCGGGGTTGGAGTGTGAATTCAGTGAGCCTACCTTAACATACTGTGCCAGCCTAGGGTCCTCACAAGGGGGAAAGCCCTTTGCGAGCTGCCAGAAGTTTCGAAGCTGCCTAGTCCCTTTCCCCGCTGCCAACACAACCTGTCCCTTTCCACCTACCTACTCTGGCCTCACCATTCCCACCTGGAACCTTCAGTTAGGATGTCCCACTTTGGGGACACAGGTTGCCAGGGACCATTGAGTGAGTGCCCAGAGCATCTGTTCCCAGAAGGCTTTGCGCCCCCCTCATAAAGAGGCCTTGAGCCCAGGAGTCCCGCCCTTCGCGGCCCCTCCCACGGCGCGGGCCCGGGAGGCCGTGGGCGTGTCCCCAGCAGCTGTGCCCGCGGCCCGGGGCGGGGTTTGACCTCGGCGCGAGGCTACCGGCGAGCTAGGCGCGCAGGTGGCTCCTCCTCTGCCTCTCCCGAGCGCTGGCCGAGCTGGCTGCGGAGGGAGAACCTTTGTGCCCGGCTCGGGGAGCCCGCGACGGCTGCTGCCCGCCCGGGCCCATTGTTTTGCTTCTCTTTCTCTTCCGGGCAGGTGCCCGCGACGCGCGGGACTCGCACGTGCCACCGCGGCGACTGCAGCACTGAGAGCCCCGGACGCTGGCAGGGGCGTCCCCGGGCGCGCGGCTGGAGATGAAGCTCTTGAAGCAGTGGTGGTCGGCGGGCGGTGGCCTCCTGCACCTCACCATGCTACTGAGCTTGGCGGGGCTCCGCGTAGATCTGGACCTCTACCTGCTGCCGCCGCCGCCCACCCTACTCCGGGATGAGCTACTGCTTCTAGGCGGTCCGACCCGCTCTGCCTACGCGCTCAGCCCCTTCCCAGCCTCCGGAGGGTGGGGGCGCGCTGCCCGGCTGCATCCCAAGGGCCGGGAGCCGGACCCTACCGCGTCACTCGAGGGCCATCTGCTCCGGGAGGTGCGCGCACTCGGGGTCCCTTTCATCCCCCACACACGGGTTGATGCGTGGCTGGTGCACAGTGTGGCTGCTGGGGACGCGGCCGGAGCCCATGGACTACTCGGTGCCGCCGCTTCGTCGGGTGCCGGGGTGGACGGCGGCAGCCAGGCAGCGTCGGGAGGCGGCGGGGGCCCCCGAGCGGGTCGCAGTAGCCCTTTGGCCGCTGAGGAGGAGGAGGAGAAGGCACCCGCGGAACCGACGGCGCAGGTGCCGGACGCCGGCGGACGCGCGAGCCAGGTAACCCGAGAGCGGGACGCTAGCGAGTGCGGCGTCTACACCGCTCGGGGCTGGGGAACTGGCCACGAGCCCTCGAGACTTGTGATGGAGCTAGGCAGGGAGGTACACTCGCGGTCGCCGTCTGCCCTAAGTCCCTGGGTAGTTGTAGGTTCCTAGATGACTCTTCCCCTCCTTTTTGAGAATTCAAATGAAGCCTGTTAGTGCTGTCGCAATGGTTTTTAGGGTTTTGAGAAAGAACTGGGTGAAATCATTCAGTTGGGTATAGAGAACATCTTTCCTTGTGTTTCTTGTAGCTGTCGGGGATAGTTCGGGGTTGGGGAGGGGAAGAAAGGATGGGATTAATTTTCTTGCTCACTCATTTGGTTCGGTATTTCTCGTGCATGGGAATGTGTTTTTCCTTGGTACCTGTGCGGGACTAGAGGATAATGGAAGCGGCCTTGACCTCTGAGGATGCATGTTTCTCCTAAGAACCATGCTGCGGCCTTGCGCAGTGGCATTTACCGTGAGCGTAATACAGTGGTTGTCCGTGTGTGCTGCATCCTTGCAATAAGGAACTGGGTCCGCGTGTACTCCAAGGCCAGCCAGCAGTCGGTCCTTCTGCGACCTAACCATCCCCCTCGCCTAGCAATCTTCTGGCCTGGAATTTTTGTAACCCATTAGCATACAGATAACAGATACCCTGACAGTCGCTTGTGATCAACAAGGTCCCTTTGGTTTCTTGGTATAACCTCTTTTGCAACTTTTTTTTTTTTTAAACAAAGTTCACCAAGTTCTGTGATATTTCAGATTGAAATATCTGGTGCTGCCCAACACTAGACCACTTTATCCAGAGTTGCTGCCCGGGGCTTTTAAATTCCTTCTTGGTCCAAATCTTAGTGTAAACTAGTATTGATCAACAAGTGTTCCTTGGGATTTCTATTTTTTTGTGAGGTGGAGTCTTATGCAAAATGGGAATTGGGGCTAAACTGGTTTGTTTGCAGCCCTTCAGAATCACCCTGTTTGTGTAGGCAGTTGCCAGACAGGCTTCTCCACCCTCTCCAAGAGGGATCATTGTGTGAAGTGCTGGGTGATTCATTGTTATACTGATCTGATCCCTTCCTCCTCCAGGTGACCGGAACTAAGGGGGCTGGGGTTGGTGAGTCTTGGTGGGCTCCTGTCTTTTAGAACAATTGAAGGTTCTCCCTGCAACACTAGCTCACTCACAGATCTGGGATCTGTGGGACCTCTCACCTGAGGAGAGTACCTGTTGCCCTCCTCCCTTAACCTGGTTCTGTAACATGGGGTTGAAACCCTCTGCTGGATGCTGCACTAGGTGGCATCCTGCTGCCCTCCCAGCTGAACGCCAGCCTGTTTGCAAAGTGTGCAGGGACTAGAGGGAAGGGAGGCTCTGACAACCTCCCAGGGAGGACCAGACCGGCATGTGTGCACCTGTTAGGTATCTTAGCTGCTGGGTTGACTTTGGTTCTGTTCAGTCTGGTAATGACCAACTGTTGAGAGCTTAGAGTTTCCATGCCGGGTTGTCTTTGTCAGAAATGCCTCTTGCTTAAGCCTTGTGAGGTCCACCGGAGGACATCCTTATGTCTAGTTTTTTTATGGAAAACAGAAGCCCAGTGAGTTAGGGGACTTGACTAAAGCCACACATTAATTAATGGCAGAGGTTGGACCAGAACCTGAGTCTCCTGTCTCCCAGACTTTCTCATAAATTAAGCAATGTGCCCTGTACTCAGGCTGACTGGACAAGCGCACACCTAGGTTGGGGTGACTCAGCTCTCCCTCAGTTTGTCTCCTGCCCCCAGGACAACTGCTCTCTGGTGCTGGATTTTTTTTTTTTTAAATGTCAATGGACCTTTATTTTATTTATTTATATGTGGTGCTGAGAATTTATCTCAGTGCCTCACACATGCTAGGCAAGCACTCTCCTACTGAGCCACAACCCCAGCCCTGGTGCTGGATATTTTAAAAGAAGATTTTAAATTCATAATGAAGACCATCACTTTGGGAAAAAAATGGACTAAGGAAACAATACCAGTCTTTGCAATTAGCTACCCTGTATTTATCACTTACTAGCGTTCCCTCCCGCCCACAGATTTTCAAATCACTCCCAGCCTCCAGTGTCTCATATGTCAAGAGGGAGAGAAATGTTTACCTCAGAGCAAGGTGTTGTGCTGGTTAAATGGCAAAAGCATGCATGAAGTGCCAGTACAGTGCCTGGATTGTAGTTGTCCTCTTCTTGTGCCCACCATTCTTAACCTCTTACCTGTCCCATTCACTTTATTCCTTCTGGCTTGTCTGTCTCCATGCCTGGCTTGTGACTGGTTGATTGAGGATCGTTAAGGGGGTGGGGTGTATAGGAGTCAGACTACATGGTTTCAAGTCCTAGTTCTTCCATTTACAGCTCTTGTGTCCTTGGATGAATGTCTTAACCTCCCTGTTCTTCACTCTCCTCCCCCATACAATGGGATTAATAAATGTGCCTTCCCCATAGAGTTGAAGTAAGAATAAAATTTCATTCTATGTAAAGGGCGTAGAACTGCCTGTCTTAAGTGCTTAATATATGTTAGCTACTGTTAAGTTGGAAGAGGGGGCATGCTTTACCCATAGGAACATTATAGGTTTTGTTTTTGTTTTTAAGTAAGTCCAGTGGCTTACAGTTGTGTTGCAGGACATTCTGGTTTTAGTGTATATTTTTTCATAATTTTTGTACACATACAAAAAATATTTTGGAGTAGGGTATTTTCCAAGTAGGTGTCAAAAGAAGTACTGCTTTGGTCTCACCTCTTAATGGGGTAATCATTATCTAAAAGCAAACTTCTGGAATTCCCCAGGCCCAACAAGCTCCCCTTCATAACCACAGCCATTCACTGCAACCAAAGAACATGTCACTCAAAGTTATGCACGGGTTAAACCAAGACAGAACGGCTTTTACAGTAGGGTGTTTGAACATATTTGAAGATGGTTAGCTGCTGCAGCCAGCATCACATTTGAGAGAACTGTTGCCACTTTGCAACTGAGAGGGCTTGTGGTCCGTGACTTGTCACAGGACAGGTCCCATAGAGGACCTCTCCATTTACTGCCTTTTGAGATGGTCTCTTCAGGTCACAGAAAGAATCTGATACAGTCAGTATTTAATTCTAAAAGTAAAGAGAAAAGAAAAAAGGTCCTTGATTGTTAAAGTAAAATTTGTTTTTCATTTCAGAATCAAATCATTAACGCCTGGGTAATGACAGGTGAAAAACAGATACTTGTCTGTTCTTAACACATAGCCATGATACAGAAATAGTCTTATAATTACATACATTTCAGTACAACAAAGTTTCACAGTAAGCTTCTCATTTTGCTTACTAACAGACATTGTAGAATGCTTATGGTCTTGCATGGGAAAGGATGGCACAAGTTACTGTATTACTGTCCTAGGGGTGTTATAGCAAAATGCCAGACTTAAATGGAAATTTACTGTCTTACAGTTCAGGAGGCAAGAAATCCACAGTGTTGGCATCGTTGATTCCTTCTGAGGCCTCTGAGGGAGAATTTGCTCGCAGATCTCTCTTGCTTCGGGGTGGCTTATTGGTGATCTTTGGCATTTCTTGGCTTCAGTGGCATCACCCCAATACCTGCCTTCATCTTCACTGAGTTCTCCCATGGGTGTGTCTGTGTCCAGGTGTCCCTTTTTATAAGAACATCATTCATATTGGGTAAGGATCCCCCCTGATGTCGTAATTTACCTACTCACACTGGCAGTGACCCAATTTGCAAATAAGATTTCATTCTAAGGTTCTAGGAGTTCTGACTTCAAAATAGGGACACAATTCAACCCATGACAGTCACTATTGCCCTTCTGTCAGCTCTTGGGGTGTTCAGCTTGCTTAGGTTGCAACCATTAAGAGCTAAGTCAGCTGTTTCTCGGAGCGACTGACTTGTGTGTGGGACCATTTGCAGCAGGACTTGGGAGGTGCTCTTGAGAAAGTTGGGTTTTGGGACTTGGTGTGCAAACCTGGGAACCATACTTCAAACCATCTTTTTTGTTTTTTCAATTATTACTATTGTTTTATTTTTTAAATTTTGAGTTGTAGGTGGACACAACACCTCTAATTTACTTACTTTTTATGTGGTGCTGAGGATCAAACCCAGTGCCTCACATGTGCTAGGCAAGTGCTCTACAACTGAGCTACAACCCCAGCCCCAAACCATCTTTTTGTAGTCAACCTTTGACCTTGATTGGCAGATCACAGAGAGATTCTCTGCAATGACTTTTAAATCATTTGCCTTCTCTCCATCTCCCCTGCTTCTATGCGCAGACAGTGGGAAATCAGAATGCAGGGCCATGGTTTGGGGGCCAGGGGTACAGGCACTAGAGTCTGACCAGCCAGGGTGATTCAGCTTTACCACTGACTGGTTGTGTGACTCTGGTACACTTCATGTTGTGTGTGCATGTACCGGGGATTGAGCCCAACAGTGCGTTACCACTGATCTACATCCTCAGCCCATTCTAATTTTTATTTTGAGCAGGGGTCTTGCTAAGTTGCTTAGGCTGACCTTGAACTTATAATTCTCCTTCCTCAGCTTTCAGAGTTGCTAGGATTACAGGTGTGCCCCACCACACCTGGTTGTGGCACACTTCTTATCTCTCTGAGCTTTGGTACGAGTACCTGATACCTGAGGGAGTTTTGGTGGGGGGATCAGAGGAGATTGTGCAGGTCAAGTGGATAGGGTTGGTTTGTAGTAGACTTTCAGCACTATTATTGAACTGGGGGCTCTGTAATAACCTCTCCCCAGCTTAGTCCCAATCATTCTGTTGCCAGGAGCAGGTTTCTGAAGCATGCCTTGGTACATCTCCCCACCTCCATTGGAGGAGCCACCACTAACTAGCTCCCTATCACCTACTAATTCTATATATTGTCATTCAAGGCTCCCAAATGGCCAGTGTAACCCATCCCAACCTGTCCTTGCTAAGCTTGTTGCCCCTGGTGCTCAGCCTATAGCCTATTTTCTGGCTCAGACCTTCTCTCTTCTCCCCTCCCCATCCCCATGCTACCTCTTAACTGTCCCCCTTGCCTGGAGTTCCTGCCTTTTATTCCTGCCTGCTTTCACTGTGAAATTCCCAAACTGTTCCTGTTCGTCCTTGAACTCTGCTGTACCCTGTAACCTTTCTTCTGCAAGACTTGGCACCCTCTATTTGAACTGTGGTGTCTTGAGGATGGAAATGGTATCTTCACTTCAATCTGCAGTAATGCCCAAGGCCAGGGTTCAGAGCAGAGGGCAGTGCAGCCAGTGTCTGTTGACCACTTATTGTTCAGTGTTGCACACAGGCTTTGCAGCACTTCCAAGTCTGCCACAACCCCGAATGTGCCTTGGGTCCTTCAGGGCCAGAGTTCCAACTAGAAAGTAGGTCGGACCTGAAATCCTGATCATTTAATGCCAACTACTTGAGTCCCAGGGCAGAGGAGAGCAGACTGTCAGGTTGGCATTATAATGAATCAGGTGGTGAAACTTGGGATTGCCTGAAGTTGTAGAGCATGGCAGTGACCTTGCTGGAATAGAGCAGGGCACTGTTCCTAAGCAGGGAGGAAACCACACCTCCCGCCCACTGCAAACTGCAACACAAAAGCTGTTCACATTCGTGGCAGCCTTGGATTGGAATAGATCATTCTCACCACTGAATTTTTAGTATTTGCATTCATATTCAGATTCTGGGACATCTGAGGTACATGCTTGGGTTACTTTTTCTGATCATATTGTAGGTGATGCTTGGCAGAATATGGCCATGGCGTGGAGGCAAGCGATGACCTTTTGAAGTAGGCTAGAAGTGAGTTTCCGTCTGTATCAGTCAGGTTTCTCCAGACAAATGGAACTAGTAGAGTATGAATAAATAAATACACAGACTGATTTCAGAGAATTGACTCACACAGTTGTGCAGAAACTCTATAGAACAGCCAGAAACCCTGTAAAGAGCAGGAGCTGGGATGCTCCAGGCTTGAGGTAGAATTTCTTCTTCCTCAGGGTTACCTCAGTTTTGTTCTTAAAGCCCTGAAGCTGGTTAGACAAGGCCCACCCATATTATTAAAGGTATTTGAAATCAGCTAGTTGATTGCAGACATTAAGCATATCTATAAATGTCTTCAGAGCAACGCCTAGGCAGCTGTTTAAATGAATGATGATACTGTAGCCTAACCATGTTGACATATAAAACTAAGCATCTGTACCCCATGTCCTTCTGGGCATTTGCTTCCAAATAGGCAAAAGGAGAATATTAACATTTCTTTGAGTCTTCTTTTTTATTTATTTATTAATTTTATTTTTATAGACTGCATTTTGATTAATTGTACACAAATAAGGTACAACTTTTCATTTCTGTGGTTGTGTATGATGTAGATTCATACCATTCATGTAATCATACGTGTTCATAGGGTAATGATGTCTGTCTCATTCCACCATTTTCATACCCCCACCTCCTCCCCCTCTCATTTCCTTCTACGTAATCTAGAGTCTTCTTGTGAGGATCTAATTATACCACATTGAAGGGTTGGTACCAGTTCCTAGTGTGGTAATAGATGCTTAACAAATGATTCCTGTTGCTGCTGCTGAATCCTAGGTGAAATCTCCAGGAAACCCCTGTCCTCTCCAGGAAATTACCAGTAATTGCTCCATCATGCAGGGACCCTGCTTTGGTGTGGGAGAAACCCTTCCCTCCTCAAGGGAGAAGTCATACTGGAAATGGTTGGATGAACTGGGGCCGTTTGCATTAAGATCAGGCCAGGGAAGGAACATGATCACCATCCTCAAATACTTGAAGAGTTGTCTTATGAAGGAGATCCTGGATTTGCTGAGGAGGCAGATCCCCAGAGGCAGACTGAGGCTTTCCTGAGGCTCAGCTGCAAGAGGGACTTCATCTTTCTTCAGAGCTTCTCCAGGAGTGGTCAGTGACTGCATCAGTCACCTGCGTGCTTGGTAAAGTGTAGAGTGCCAGGCCCACTCACACTTATGAATCAGAGCCTCTGGGTTTTGTGGCACCCCAAGCTTGAGGGTTCCTCCCCCAGGACTTCCCAGTGTCCAGCAATACCTGGGTGAATTTAAAAGCTCAGAATAACTAAAGGACTGGGCCAGTGGGACCTGCTTAGGGAAAGGACAAGGGCTACCCCAACTTGCCAGGTGTTTTTCAAAGCACAATTTCTCTGTTTTTTATTATTTCCCTGCATATTCCAAAGAACTTTTCTCTGGGTAGGGGTGGGCTAGGTCAGGGGATGGGTAACTGGTTAAGAAAGAAAGGAGGGAGCAGAACGAGGGAGGGAGGAACTAATAATGAATGTAGAGCTTGCATGTAAATGCAGTTTTAAACTCATGCTTAAGTTCTATCAAGGCAGAGGGAAAAGTACCAGAACAGGAGAGAACTTTCTGAAATATTCTATATCATGGTGCGTCATAGGTTACATGGGTGTCTCCGTGTGCTAAATTGTACAGCTAAGGTTTCTGTATCTCTGCATGTGTCAGTCCTACCCTCAAACTGTGAAAGAATAATTAGGGAGGGGTGGAGGTATTGATACATGATTGCTGGGTAATTATTGAAACTGGGTAATGGGGACATGGAAAGTTCTCTATAATACTCTGCATTGTTTACATATGTTTGATATTTTCTATAATATAAAAAGCATTGTGTTTTGTTTTTTTTTTTTTTTTTTTTTGCGGTGCTGGGGATTGAACCCTCAGGGGTTTGTGCTTGCGAGGCAAACACTCTACCAACTGAGCTATATCCCCAGATCAGCATTGTGCATTTTGAGGACCAGGTGGCCTACCTGACCGCTGGGGTAAACTGAAATTAAGTAAAAGAGATCATAAGAAAATCCCCTACCTCTGGCCCACAGGAGGGGTTACTTTTATGAGAAGGAACCTCAGTTAAAATAAGAGCCTGCCAGTTGGAGCTCTGACCCTGTGTCACAGGCACTGAGGCCCTGATGTTTGCAAGTGTGGTGGTTGTTATGCCTGACCTCTCCTGAAAGGGGTTACATCAAGACCTGAGGGTGTCTGTCCAGTTTATAGCTATCTCCCTGTTTCATCCAGGGATCTTCAGAAGTGAATTTAACTTATCTCATATCTTACTACAGAAAATTCCAAGCACATATCACAAGTGGAGAGATGGAGACTAGGATAATGGCCCCCATCTCCATCATCCAGCTTCAAAGGTCTAGTTCATGGTGGTCCTGATTCATCTGTGACTCCTTCACTCTTTCCCCCTGTAATGTGATATTTTTCCCCCTCTGCTGGAGAGTGAATGCAGAGATTGGACCCAGGGCCTCTGCATTTTGGATAAGCGCTCATACCATTGCACTACACCCCAGCCCCTCCCTGTTCCCTTGTTTTGAACTAAGTCCCAGGCATAATTTTTCCCCCAGACATAATTTCTTGTGATTTTTGTGCGAGCTTTCTGCAGGCACTTTCCAAAGAGAAAAGTCTAACTTTGATCCTTTCTTATTCTTCCCACTACTTTCATTGGCTAAGAAAACCTGTAAATATTTCAGTATATACTACTGAAATGTGAAGACACTTATACACAGTGCCATTAACACACCTATAAGAAATTAATAACAATTCTTTAATATCAAATATTCAGTCAGTGTTCAAATTTCCTATTATCTCATGAATGTTCTCTCATGGTTGGTTTGAAGTATAATCCAAACAAGATCCCCACCTTATATTTTAGCCAGCTGTTTTTACATGACAAATGTTCAAACAGACAGGAACATCTTTGATCCGTATGGAATCAGCTATTCCACCACCACAGTTGGAACCTGTGCCTCAGTGTAATGGGAAGCCAGTGTGGGTCCAGGTGGCTGGACCCAATGAAGAGTCTTAAGTGGATGACCTCTTACAGCCATGTGGATAAGGGCAGATTGAGGTGTTGGTGTTGAGGAATGTTGGAGAACCATGGAAGAAGTGCCCTGACGCCTATTTTGTCCATCCTGCAGTTCTGTTCCAGCATCCCCCTGGTGAACTCAGCTTCCAGGGGACATATGTGGATCTGGAGGAACAGACAAGACCCACCACTAGGGCTAAGTGCTGACCATGAAGTAAAAACACTTACAGCCAGATCCTGGTTTTGTTACTTACTAGCAGTGTGACTTTAGGCAAATGATTTAACTTCTGTCCTCAGTTTCCTACCCCCAAGAAGGATGGTAACAGTACTTACCTTGTAGGGATACTGAGCAAATTAAATGAGATAATATCGGACTGGACTGTAGTTCAGTGGGAAAGTGCTTTCCTAGCACATGTGAGGCACTGATTTTGATCCTTAGCATCACATAAAAATAAAATAATTTTTTTAAAAATACCAAAATTTCAAAAAAATAAAGAAATGAGATAATGTCCATGATGCCTGGCCCGCAGTGAGTACTCAGTGAACAAGCTATAATCATTATAAACTGCTATTAAAAACCACCCAGGCCAAAGAGGGCACTGTCTTTCTTTATCTGGCTTCTGTTTCTATAGACCTGGTGACTCCACCTGGCCTCCAGCCTAGAGACCAGCCTCAGAACTCTTTGGCCTTTATGTTTCCCTCTGATGTCATCCTGCTCATAGGTACCACACTGTTCTTTGTCTTTGAAGGTTCATCCAACCCCAGAGGTTGAAGCAGGTCTCAATCCCTCCTCCCCCTGATGAGTAAAGGAAAGGGCCTGTCAGGCCAGCTGGGACTGTTCACAAAGGGTATTGTTTTCAGGGGCAAGATCTCCACCCCATGGTTCAGGTCCCAATACTGTGTAATTAGTGCATGTTGCCAGTGGACAGGGACTTTGGAGACTTTGCAAGGAGTTGAGCCCATTTCTGTTCTTCTCTTCCCCTTCCTGTTCCTTTTACTGGGTCAAAAAAACGTTCGTTGTGGAGGGCTATTGTGCCAAAAGCAAGTTAACAGGAAGGCAGGTGGCAAAAGTTTACAGGCAGAAAAGGGACCAATGATTGTTTAGATGGAATAGGAGAGAGTACCATAAGAGAATGCCTAGAACCATGACATTGTATACAGGAGAACCTCTTTTTGGCTTATGGGCCCAAGCTGAGAGGGTTCTGGCTCCTTGCAGAGGATGAGATGGATCAGTTCCTGGCAGAGAATGTGGTAGAGAGATCCTTTCCTGGAGGTGCTAGTTCTCTGCGAGTCACCAGGGTTTTTCTTGTGATTAAGAGACCGGACTCACAAGTTTATGATGGCTTCCTATGGTGAGCATGGAAACTAACTTTTTTCTTTTCTTTTCTTTTCTCTTTTCTTTTTTCTTTTCTTTCCCTCCCTCCCTCCCTACCTTCCTCTCTCTCTTCTCTTCTTTTCTTTTCTTCTTTCTTTCCCTTTCTTTCTTTCTTTCTTTCTTTTTTTATTGGGTCCCAGCACTACCAGTGTAAAAACACACAAATTAAAAGTAATTTAATGATGGGTTGAACTTACCTGTTCTTCAAGGGCATGGACCATAAACCTCCAGCATATACAGCACCACTTATAAAACACATCTATGTAATTGTGTCATTGAGTTGAGAAAACAGGAAAGAAGAGAACAGAGATAATAACTGCTGCCTACCAGGGGCTGGTATCACTTTCTTTTGAAATTCCAATTGAGTTGTTGGCAGCCAATCATTAATTCTAACTCCTCAGAATCAAAAAGGAGTAGTAACTGATGTTTACAAAGCATCTTGATATATATGAAGGCACTTTTTTCAACTAATTCCTTAAAATAAGAATTAGATAATGTTGCCCTCTCATTTCACAGTTGGGGTCAGATAGGTTTAACAACTGTCCCAACATTACACAGCTGTTGAGTTACTACAGGTCTTTTTACTCTTGTCTGTCAAACCTGGGCCCTTCTAGCAATAGACTTTTTCAGGCTTTGCGGACTGCGAATGATATTACAAATGCCAAGACCTTTTTCACTTTATAAATGTAAATATTATAATAGTGAGTCCTACACTTCCCTGCCTTGAGATTCTGGTCTCTGCCCTCACTGTCCTCCAAAATAGAACCGATAACTGGCACAGTTGGATTCTCTGGAATGCAGACTCTGAGGCTGAGTTTAGAGTTCAAGAGGGAAAGGTGGACTAGGAAGCAGGCTTAGACTGAAGCCGGAGTCTAGCTGTGATGTGGGCTGACATGGTGCATCAAGATTACCTTAGCCTGATCAGTACTGGGATGTGGAAAGGCATGATCTTAGGTGAGGGAGCTCTCAGCAGCTGGAGGCTGGCTGCCCACAGGAGTCACCACAAGTCCTTCCTTGTAGGGGATCTGGACTGTGCATCCCCACATGCTTAATGCTAACTAACCTGGGGAAATTTTTTTTGTTTATCACTTCTTGTGTGTGACGTGTTCCTGTTAGCTTCCTAATAGGCTCTCAGTAAATGAGAGGTGAATGAATGCAGGAAGAACCATCTAAGATATTTATTACTTGGGCCTGTGCAAGTTTTAGTATTTATCTTCCCTACATCTATGGAATTCCACCAACACTCTGCCATCAGGAGTCTCAATAGTTATGCAGGCTCCTCTTTCCCCTGTGGCCTCATACACAGGGTGACCATATGAGACAATTCTGGTTTATGTTTGTTGTCCAGCTTAATTATTAATAGCACCCTCTTACCCTCAAAAGTGAATTGGTGAACTTAACAGTTGTCATGACCACTTATTCATAGACCCTGGAGTGTTGGAGGTAAGGGGCTCTTTGAGGAAACCAGATTGTCAGAGTAGGAATGATTGGCTCCAGGCCTCCCTGTCTGCCTCTTAGTCTTCTGGACCTGGCCATAGAGGAGGAGGAAATACCAGAGGCAGCAAAGCATAAATACCTACTCCAACCATGACTTGAATTTGGTTCCTTGAACAACTCATTTCTAAGAGCACTCAGGCTTTCTTTCTTGCTATTTGAATCTGTCCCCCACTTCAGTCGAGTGCTGCCTCTGCTGTCTTCATAGTCATACATACATACTGTTGTCTGTGGGGTCGCAGCTGCTGATCAGCTGCATTTTTAGCCTTTTAATTGTTGAATACTAAGAAGGAAACAAACCCAGGGAAAAGGGGTGTGAGGAAATGGGTATGCTCAAATACCATTGATGACAATGTTAAAATGGAATGGGCCTTTTGCGGGGCGGGTAAATTGTCATATTCCATCAAAGAAGTTGGAAAATTGTCAGAATAATTTCTTTGCAAAACACAAAATTCCTAGTGTAGAATTTAAGGGTAACAACTTCAAATTTTACAAGAATAGGGACTTTTTATGCTATATAAAGCTTCCCATTCCTTTTTCAAAATCAGCATGACGAGGGTACCAAGACCTAAAAATAGCACATTAAAGAAAACCAACAACAGAAAGAAAACCAATAAGTCACTCTTATTCATGCAAAATATTAAACCAATAGCAAGACACACAAAGAATATAGATGCCAATCTGTAATAACCTCCTCATTCCCCCTCTCTGCTTCTTGTCCTAAGTCTGCTTTGCTTTGGTAGCTTCTCTGCTTGTCCTCTTTTTTTTTTCTTGAACCCAAGAGCACTTCAGTACTGAGCCACATCCCCAGTCCTTGTTATTTTGAGACAGTCCTCCTAAGTTGCTCCACCTGGCCTTGAACTTAGATCAGGCAGCCTCTGACACCTGAGTTGCAGATACTGCAGTGTGCTCTGGGCTCTGCCTAACCCCTTCATATTACAATTCTAAAATTACAGTTCCTCAAGACTCAGTGCTGAGCCCTCCGACTCCTGTACTCTCTTGCTAGGAATCTCATCAGTTCCTATGACCCCATCCCCACCTCCACCAGTCTTAATGTGTAAGCTTCAGATCAGGCATTTGCTCAGAATTCCAGATTCTTAGTATGATTGATATTTCTACTTGACTTTTTATATCTTAAATTTAACATATCCAAAATGGAAGAACTGTTTCCTTTTTAAACTGTTCTCCCCTCAGCTATCCCGTTATTCAAGAGTCAGCTCTAAGAGTCAGTCTTAGTTCTTCCCTTCACCTCCTATTTCCATTTCATTGACAAGCCCTGACTAATCTTTATTTTATTTTATTTTTTATGTGGTGCTGAGGATTGGACTTACTGCCTCACACGTGCTGGGCAAGTGCTCTACCACTGGACTACAACTCCAGCCCTCCAACTAATCTTTTTCCAGAGTATATCATGGATTCCTCCTCTTGCGTCTGTATCTGTCACCATCCCTTTCCAGACTGCCATCCATTCACAGAAATCACCACAGCCTCCTAGCTGCTTTTACCACTTCTACTCTTCTGAAGACTGAATGTGAAGTGAATAAAAATGATCTAACACTACTACTGATGAATGAGAAAAAGACTAATGTTTCATTAGAAAAATGAAGAAAGAAAATACATATACACTTAAACTTGTGAGACAGAACATCTTTTTCAAAGTTAAAAAAAAATGTAAGAATAGTACATATATCCTTTGCCCAGATTTACTTGTTTTCATTTTCCCATTTATCTATATTCATAACATGTAATATATTCTCTTTGTTCTGAAACATTTAAAGAGTGAATTAAAGCTATTGCATCCCTTAATCCCCAGATACTTTAGTGTGTGTTTAGTGAGAACAGTGATTTTCTTTTCTGTAGCCAGTTATCAAAGCCAGGAGGCTTAACATGCATCTAAAACTATAATCTACTCTACTGTCTATGTTCAGAATCTTGTCACCCATGAAGGTGCTTTATAGTAACTTTCTCTTCTAGAGCAGCATCTAATCCAGAATCATACATTGCAATTTAGTTGCATGTGCCATTAGTCACTTTAATGAGAAAGTTCCTCAGTCTTGAAATTTCTTGACCTTTAGATTTTTTAAGAGTATCAGTTATTTTTGTAAAGTGACCCCCAATTTTGATTGAGCTGATGTTCCCCCACGATCAGACTGAGGGTATGAATTTTTGACAGGAACACAGAAATGCTAGTGTTCTTCGTATCAGGAGGACCATGCTGTCAGTTTATATTTCGGTGATGGATATGCCCATTTGGGTAAGATGGTGTCTGCCAGGTTTTTCTTGTAGTGTTTTTCTCTTTGTAATTAAAAATAATCTACAGTGATATTTGAGACTATTTAAATATCTTGTTTCTCAGCAAATTTTCACTCCCTAGTTGTAGCATCTATTGAAAGTTTTCTAGTTCCGTCATTCTCCTATTTTTTATTTATTTATTTATTTATTTATTTATTTATTTTTGATACTGAGGATTGAACTCAGGGGCACTCCACCACTGAGCCACATCCCCAGCCCTATTTTGTATTTTATTTAGAGACAGGGTTTCACTGAGTTGCTTAGGGCCTCGCTAAGGCTGACTTTGAACTCGTGATCCTGCTGCCTCCCAATCCTTTATTATTGTTTGTATTCTGTAAGGAAATCTTTTCCCTCATTTATTTAGCTGTTTATATTTGAGTATACTACTAAATAACTCTTTATTCAATGAGTTATGATCCGTTATTATATGATTGGATTTTTCAAACAATTTTAGCTTCCTTCATTGTGCATTCTGGTCATGTAGAATTTCTCTGCCCTTGGTTTTCCTCTCCGAGTTTTTCTTTCAGACTATTTTGCATACCTTTCCTACCATACCGATCTGTCAGTCTGGAAGCCCCCCACCCCCCACCCAAAAAAAAAACCAAAAAACTTTCCAGACTAATGTTTACTTTATCAATTTCCTTATGGGCTTGTTTCCTTTTGCTATTATGTAATTTTATAGGTAACATTCTCAAGTTTGCATGTTTACCTGGGTATTCATGTGTGTTGTATCAACTCATATCTTACAGAATAAGGGGACCTTGCTTTGAGTTTCTAAAACTGATTATGTGATTTAGAGATTTGAAGCTCCTCTGTCCATCAACAAAGTTAACTGTGCTGGGAATCCAGAATTTTGGACTTGATCATCTTCAAATTTAACAAATCTTGCTTGGACAAAAAGTGAGAGGTTAAAAAAAAAAGTATTGGTCAGTTCTTCCTTCCCCTAATTTAAAGAGGAATCAGCAATGTAATTGCAGCAAAGAACAATCCATTGACATAGCATCCCTACCAAAGTCTTATTAGGATGTTGTATCTAAGAATTTAGCATTCAACAAATGGTCTGTGAAGGGTCTACTAGGTACTAGACACTAGGGTAGACAGAAGGCATACAGCAGCCCCAAGCAAACAAGAGACCCTGCTCTCAGGAAACTAGCATTCTAGCAGGACAGACAAGACTGCTAACATACAGTAATTTTATCAACTGGTTGTTGAATTCTGTGGGGGTAGGGTCACAAAGCAAAGGAGGTAGATGTTGGTTAGAGACAGGGTCTTGCTGAGTTGCTTAGGTCCTCACTAAGTTGCTGAGGCTGGCTTTGAACTCATGATCCTCCTGCCTCAGCCTTCTGAGCTGCTATGACTATAGGCATGTACCACTGTGCCTGGCAAAGGGTGCTTTTTAATAGAATGGTTAAGAAAGAAAAGTGAATTTAGAGAACAAAGAAACCACAAGAAGAGCAGGTAGAGATGAAGGCAGAGAGTCTTAGAGGCATAAGGAGCCACCAATCCAAGGCTGCAAAGTGAAAGGGTACTTTGTGGGTCTGAGGACAGTTTGGGGGCATAGCTGTTTAGAGATCAGGCGATGAGTCAGCAAAGCAGAAGCTTTAGGGGGGACCTAATGGTGGGCCCAAGATTCAAGAGAATACATTGAATTCAGGTTACTCTTTGGAGGATTTTGTTCTAAAGGGGAGCAGAAAAATGGAATGGGATCCCAAGAGTAGTGTGGGACCAATGGAGGGGTTTTTAAATGTGGCAGGTGTACATTAGTAGGCTAATGGGAATTGCCCAACTGGTGGTGCACCACTGTTAATGCAGAGGAGAAGGGAGTAGCAGGTACAGTTCAACCCACTAGCAGGATTGTGAGATGTGCCCACATGGAGACTGTGCTGGGAACAAGATAGTCACCTGTAGTGTTGTGTCCTGGAGTTAGGTAGAGTGGTAGAGGTAGAGAAGCCAAGTGGACCACCAGGATGTCTGTATCCCTTTCCTGCTTTTTTTCCTTGCTCTGGCATCTGTAGATTTCCATTTCTTTGACCTTCACCTTCCAATCCCACCCCACCCCTGCCCAACTTAAAGAATGAATATTTCTTTGGGTTGGTGGTGGTAGGGGGTTGCTACTCTTGAGTTAGGCTAGTTAGTGCTGTGTTCCTGGAATTCAAGAATTAAAGATATTGATCCTTTGAAGGAGTTTGAGAAGCCTTGTTGTTAGAGGGAAAAATTAAACAGAACATTTAATATCATGATTGAAATAAACAGTACATGTTAAATTAGTCTTCTTAGCAGATTAAGAGGTAGAAGGACTTATCTGAGTGAAGAGTCATATTGATATAGTTCTGAATATAAAAGAAATGTTTGTTGTGAAGTATTCAATTACAGATGTATGTATAGTGAAGTGAACCCTTTCCCAGCTTGTCCCCAACCCATCCTGCCTTCTAGAAAGAATAACAGTTAATAGTGTGTAAAATAACATTTCCCAGATTTCTTTTTTTTTTTTTTTTTTTTTTTTTTGGGTACCCTTCCCTCTTCTTCCCTCTCTCCTTTCTGGTCCTGGGGATTGAACCCACATCCTAGCAGATGCTAGCTAAGCACTCTGCTACTAATCTATATCCCCATCCCTTTTTATTACTTTTGAGACTAAATCTCACCAAGTTGCCCAGGCTGGCCTAGAATTTGAAACCTTCCAGCCTCAGCCTCCTGAGTTGCTGGGCTTATAGGTATGTGTCACTGTACCTGGCCTCCCAGATTTTTCTACATAATATATATTTGATCAGTGTTTCTTTCCCATTTAGCTGCTTTTTGTATTTTCAGTAGGGAATTAAACAATGTTACCTAATGGCAATATTGATTTCCAGATATCATTTGCAAATATTTTAAATTGTACTTGTTAGAATGGCTTGTTTCAAAATGAGTACTTAGGGACAGCTCATAAAACTGACCTTAGTTTCAGAATTATGTTTCTTTGATACTGAAATAATGAAATGCCTGTCATATTTTTTGATTTAAGGGTTTATAAGATCACTAGACAATAAGTGCAATGCCATTTGCTTATTTTATTTGGGTTTCTAAGCACATTGTTGGGTACTTTTTAGGAGAATGAAGTACTAAGAGAGAAGCATGAAGGTGTGGATGACAGATCTGAGCAGGAGGAAAATGAGGAAAGGGTGTCAGGCCAGAAGGAGAAATTACAACAGAATAATGAAGATGAAAGCAAAGTAGCAGATAAATCTGAATGGGAGGCGGAAAAGACTACTGAATCTAGAAATGAGGTAAGCATGTCAGAATGTTCTAGTCTTGCCATTTTGGCTTTCATGTAGTTTTGTGGCATTGGCAATTTATTTTGGGAATGAATTTTGCATGAAAGTGTGCTCTGCTGTTAGCAAATCTGACATATGAAAAAGTATAATTAGACTTTAAAAGGAATCAGCCCACAGAATGTTTTCTCTGGTTAAACTCAAGATTTTGCAATGCATGTACACATACACTCTAGGAACCTGCTAGCAGGTTGTGCTAATGGTGTTTGCCAAGATAAGGGATAAGTAGATGACTGACTTTCTGGACCCAGGCTGGCCAGATCCTGGAAAGCATGACAGAGGACTAACCTTATAGACAAATCACCCTCAATTCCTGGTGAGGCTTGGGTCCAAATCTGCAGTCTGCTGGTAGGCCAAACAGAACCATTGGCATCCAGGAATACATTTCATACTTCCTTTCTGTCTCTACTAAGGGGCCAGGCCCATTGGTCCACCTTCTTGGCTACTCATTGTGTAAACATACTCTAGCTGAGAGAAGAGGGTATGGAAAGATGGACTCCAGCAGCCTGGCTGAAGGGATGGGTTTTTATCCTCTTCTTTTACTTGGACGACATCTGGTTTCTATTCTGTCCTGCTGAGGTCCTGCCCACAAGCCTGGCACACAGGTGCTCCAGAGATTGGCCTGGGGGTTCCACAGACCTTTAGCCACATGACACTTCCACCCAGAAGGCACACCCTTGCAGGTCTTGTCCAGATGGTTCTTTTTATCATGACCTGCTTCAGCATGTCCTCTCCCTGGGAGGTGGAGGTTGAGCCTGAGCCTTGAACACTCTTGGACGATGGAAAGTACCATGCCCAGGCCCACCTGAGACAGCCCATCCTTACTGTAGTTTTGACTATGTAACATTACGAACATTATCTGATTTTTATGGAGTGAAATCAGAAATAGCTTTGTTCTCTTTGCCTACCCACTACTCTTTCTGCCCCTTCCAACCTGTTCTAACCTGTTCTAGGGGAACTAGTTCTTCCTTCCACTGTGGGTAAAAATCTAAGGCAGGTCACATGACTTCTAGATAATCAGATTTAAAAGTCCCTCTGGTCATTCTTCTGCACCAATTAACAATAATCCAGTGTAATTCTCAAAAATTTACAACCAAAATTTAGCTTCTTCCCTCCTATCTCATCTGCTGAACCCACAAGGCTGACTAGTGTGGAAAAAGGTACTTATGGTCATTTTCTCTATTTCCTCAGTTTGTCGCCCCCTTTAGTGAGGCTGTTTTCCTTGGGGCCCAGGGTATGGAGTGTTAAGATCAGTAGAGGTTATTTGGCACCACTGGACATTGTTTCCCTTGACCTTGGGATACAGTTTCATTTCAGATTAGTTACTTTCGTTTTGTAGATTCTTTGGGAAATCCCTGTTCTCATAGCTGAGAGTACTTCATCTGCCCTTCTCTTGACAAGGGCAAATTCATCACCACCTCCAGCTGGTCCTTTAGGATTTCGGAATATTTAATGGCAGTCTTTCCATGTGGCCCTATCAACCACTTGCTGACTGCCTAGCATGGAGCTCTGGCTCCATGTTTTTTGTTTTGTTTTGTTGTGTTGTTTTGTTTTAGTTGTAGATGGGCACTACCTTCATTTTCTATATTTATTTATTTTTATGTGGTGCTAAGGATTGAACCCAGTGCCTCACATGTGCTAGGCATGCGCTCTACCACTGAGCTACATCCTCAGCCCCTGGCTTTTTACATGCTTTTTACACCCTTGTATTTCTCAGGCAAGAGCTGAGAAATGACTGCAGGGAACACACAAGTTTATAAGTGGTCTCTCTGAGGGTTTTCTATTCTTTAGGTGAGAAGGAGGGAAGAGAGATTCACCCCATTTTCACTCCGTAACGTCTCCAGCTTAAACTCCATCTGTACCGTCAGTCTCAGCCTGGCATTTCAAGTTTCATAAGCATTTTGCCACCTGCCCATGCTTTTCCCCAGCAGGTATTCTCCCTGACCTCGTATTCATGTACATTTTATATCTTTCCTCATAATTCACGTACTATTTGGGTGGCTGCCCACACACACAAGCAATAATGTATGGTCATGTCAGTTCCTATGGACACATGCAGGAGACAACATTTCAGCCGGTTTTCCTAAATATATGTGTATACCCCTACCTTCCCCAGTGCTGGGGATCGAACCCAGGGCCTTGTGCATGTTAGGCAGACTTGCCCTGAACCACTTCCCTAACCTGGGTGTTATCACATTCTGTACTACTTATTTAATGCTTCCTTGGTATATTCCCTCATGCTGTCAATTACTTTTTCTCCTGGATATGTGGTATGTCTTTGCCTTTACTCCCTCACTGGTATTCACTTCTTTGAATTAAATGCAATTAATTCACTGCAAGATACATAGTGGACACTCTCACAAAGTTGTTTAGGGCCTAGCTAAGTTTAGGGCCTACCTAAGTTGGGGCTGGCTTAGAATTTGTGATCCTCCTGCCTCAGCTGCCCTAGTTGCTGGGATTACAGGTGAGCAACCCCATGCCCAGCTCACTAAATAGTAATGAGTAAAGTAGGGAGCTTCCTTGGAGAGAAGGTAAAATGTAATGAAAACATTAGTTTGGACAAAACTTTTCAGAAATACATTCATCACCCAGAGTAAAGCATTTGAACCCCAGGTCCTATCCGGCTCAGCTCCTCATCATTTACATCATTTTTGTGTAAACTTTATTTTTTTATTAGAGTTTTATAATTGTACATAATGAACATAGTTGGGTTCATTTGAAAAAATATTTGGTACTGGGAATTGAATCCATGGGTGCTTAACTATTGAGCCACATCCCCAGCCCTTTGGGGAGGTCTTGCCAAGTTGCTTAGGGCCTTGAAAAATTGGTAAGGTTGGCTTTGAACTAGCAATCCTCCTGCCTCAGCCTCCCAGGTAATTGGGATTACAGGGATTACCACCACACCTGGCTATACACATTTCTTACCATGGCTGACAAGATATTTGTACCTTTTTAAACTATTACTTAGGTGCTTTCAGTTTGTTAAAGCAAGTGAAATGTCAGGTGAGTGAATCACTGGCATTTCCATTGTTTTGGTTAACAACCCTAGAATACCACCTAGGGATAAAATTTACTAAGTGATTTCTTTCTAGCTCCACTGCAGGTAGTTAATGAATACATGGCGTATGCAGATTAAATGGTTGAAAGACATTTTCTTCTCACCAAAGAGAAACTGAACTTAATTTATGTGTATCTACCATGTTCTGTGAATATTCCTAGTGGTCTTTGTTCAAAATGCAGTGAGTCCTTGACCTAAAATGGAACTGTATGTTTATATTTTATATAAAGATTAGAAAGAATTACTAGAATCTGACTTAATTTCCTGGCACTCTAATGTGTAGTATAGCATAAGTCATCTTACAGATTAATTTTTTAAAATAGCTCAGCCATCTGTTTTTATGTAAGACCTGTGCTGAACACAATATGTGTAAGTACTTAGGTTTTTTAATGGCCAAGTTCTTTGAAATGCCTCAAAATTGTCCTCCAAGGTATAGTAGACAGAAAAAGTATACTATCTGCAACAGAATGCTTTTACAGTTAAAATGCTTAAGTAGAAGGTATATGATGATGAAAGTCTGAAGAAAACTGAATGAATTTTTGATATAGAGGTTAGGGGAGGTTTAAGGAAAAGACCAAAGAATTAGCAACAATGAGTTGTTACCACAATTAGGACATAAAGGAATCTGAGGAGACACAGCTCAGGAGAGCTGAAATTGATGATTCAGTGAGCCCTACTAAGGGAATCTCTTACCTGTATTTCCTGTTGGACCCATCAACCCACCTGGTGAGTGGGGGTTAGCTCTTCAGCCCTTGATATCCTAGGTGCTGAAGAAGGGAATAATAAAACAACAAACAAAAAAACCCTCGTGAAATAGCATTGGCTACCCTACAGAACCAATCCATAATTCACTTAAGTAAAATAATCCTAATACCCATACTTCTTTTTCAGGTTTTTTTGTTTTTGTTTTCCCCCTTATTTACCCACCAGTAGGAACTGTTTTTGCAGGACCAGGTAGATTTGTGCTGATGTTATCCATTCTCACTTGTGATTATCGGTAAATTTTGGTTAATAGTTGGCCAAAGACTAAGTCCAAAGTTTGAGTTATTAATAAAATATTTCAGAATATTAAGAAATGAGGTCTCATTTTAAGCAGTAGTCTGGTTGGCAAAGTCCACAGTCCTTAAAACATGTAATTTCCCAGTTAAAGAGGAGCAAAAAGAAAATCTTTATCAATTTAGCTTAAATAGTCCTATAGCACAGACATACAGAAAAGTCTAATTTATCATGGATCCTAAAAAATATGGCTTCATAGAAAAGAAAACCATGTATTTGGGCTAATTTTTATCTGAAACTTTTTTTTAAAATTTTTTTTAGTTATTAGATGGCCATAATACCTTTATTTTTGTGGTGCTGAGGAGTGAACCCAGTGTTTCACACATGCTAGGCGAGTGAGCCAAACCCCAGCCCTCAAAACTTGTTTAATTCAACTTTTTTCTTGGCCCCCGGGGGTGGGGTGGGGGGCTGGGGGACCGAACTCAGGGCCTCATGCATGCAAGGCAAGTGCTCTACCAGTGAGCTTGACTTCCAGCCCCACAACTGGTCTGAATCTTCCAAAGAACAACAAAATACTAGGAAACATTAAATATATAGGGGTGAAGCACAGAACATGTGAAGCACAGAACATGAATACCTCAGTCTGGATCATGAATTCACTAACAAAGATAACCCCTTATGCCAGGTAGGTGTTAACACACACGCCTGTAATCTGGTGATTTGGGAGTCTATGACAGGAGAATTACAAATTCAAGACTAGCCTGGGTAACTTAGCAAAACTATCTCAAATAAAATGGGCTGGGATGTAGCTCAGTGGAAGAGGGCCCTTGGGTTCAATCTGTAGTACCTCAAAAACAAAAAACACCTTGTACACACACTAAAAACAGAGATCCTGAATAAAATGGACAGTAAGAGACTAAGATTGAGTGGATTGGAATGTGAACTAAATGGTCTGAATCAATACTACCATCATAAGGAATTCTGAGCAAAGAAAGTTTAGAAAATATGAACAGGTTTTGAAGGGAAAAACACAATGTTAGTAATTCTTCATTGTGTGGGATTCATACAGAAATTTCTCAACAAAGATGAGGTTACCTTTTAAAGACTGATGATATGCAGAAATAGCCCTGAGTCAGCATGTGAGAAAAAAAGATTGACATTGTTGGGGGAAAGACTTAAGAAAAATGATACAAAAACCAATTCCCAATGAAATCCAAGGCATGCCAGGTGCAGCAGCACATACCTATAATCCCAGCACTCGGGAGGCTGAGGCAGGAGGATCATGAATTAATTCAAAACCAGCCTCAGCAACTTAGGAGGCCCTAAGCAACTTAGCAAGACCATGTCTCAAAATAAAAAACAGTAAGGGCTGGGGAGTGGTTCTGGGTTCAATCACTGGTACAACAAGAAAAGAAAAAGAAATCCTAGGCATGAAAAATGTAGTTACAATGTTGGTGTAACAAGTGAACAGATTAGACACGAGAGAGAAGGAAATATCAGAATTTACCACAGGATGCAGAATATGTAAGAAAAAATTTGAGACAAAGAGAAAAGTCTAAACCCAGAAGTACTAGAAAATCTGAAAGAAAAGTAATCTTTAATACTAGTTTTTGGCACATTGTTTCCAGAGTTAAAATGAGCTCTTAAAGTAGTACGCGTGAGTTCCAAGAAGCCTAGTATTTTTACCAAAAACTGTCATTGAAGATGAACACAAAATAGTTCCAGGATACAAAAACTAATTATCCAACTGTTTTCTCAAAGGAGTTACTTGAACAAGAAGCCTAATGTTGAAGGTAGGAGTGAAGTGAAGCAAAGAATAAGTTGGGAAAGACAGGGTAAATGTAAATGTGTAGCCTTATGGAGGGGCAAAATTATTTCGAAGATGGTTAGAACAAGAATGGTGGAGTTTGTAGTTGAAGAGCCTTAAGATAAATATTCTAATTATAAAAAATATTGAGTATTAAAGGAAACAGAAGGTTAAGCTCCCAGTTGAGGAATAGGGATAAATGGTCCAGTATGGAGATAATGTTTTATTATCCTTTAAAGATTAAGCCTAGGGCTGGGGATATAGCTCAGTTGGTAGAGTGCTTGCCTTGCAAGCACAAGGCCCTGGGTTCAATCCCCAGCACCCCAAAAAAAAAAAAAAAAAAAAAAAAAAAAGGTTAAGCCTAAAATCCCGGAAGACAACTTGTCTTTTGTCTGACCCTTTGTGTACCTGTTTTTCTCCAGAGACATCTAAATGGGACAGATACATCTTTCTCTCTAGAAGATTTGTTTCAGCTGCTTTCTTCACAGCCTGAATATTCTCTGGAGGTAATTTGCAATCTTGACTTTTATAACACATCAGCACTCTCTGTGAATAAATACCATCCTTTACTTGGATGATATAGCAGTTTAATGTCACTTAAACATTAAGCACACAGGACTTCATTTAGCACATTCTTTTTTTTTTTTTTTTTTTTTTTTTTGGAACCAGGGATTGAACTCAGGGACACTCGGCCACTGAGCCACATCCCCAGCCCTATTTTTTATTTAGAGACAGGGTCTCACTGAGTTGTTTAGAGCCTCACTAAGTTGTTGAGGCTGGCTTTGAACTCGCGATCCTCCTGACTCAGCCTCCCAAGCCGCTTGGATTACAGGCGTGCGCCACCACACCCAGCAGCACATTCATATTAAAAGCAAAATGGTAGCAAATATATCTTCATTATAAATGAAGATATATAAATATATCTTCATTTATGCTTTGGTAGGATCTTAACCTCTACCTCCACAAATTGATTCACTATGGCTTGATATTATCCCTGATATTAATGTAAATTGATTGCCAACAGCTAGGATAAGAGTTATCTCAAAGAAATTTTCCAGAGTAGTCTAAGAAGAGTTCCTTTACCCCCAAGTACAGCCAATAGCACATCCTTGTTAGTATAATGGGACTGACAAAAGTGAGTAGTTAAGCCAGGCGCAGTGGTGCATGCCTGTAATCCCAGCACTTGGGAGGCTGAGGCAGGAGAATCACGAGTTCAGAGACAGCCTCGCAACTTAGCAAGGCGCTAAGCAAGTCATTGAGACCCTGTCTCTAAATAAAATACAAAATCAGGCTGGGGATGTGACTCAGTGGCCGAGTGCCAGAGTTCAATCCCTAGTTTAAAAAAAAAAAAAATAGTAGTTATTAGGTAATGGACCTCTTTTGAAATAGATTTGTATATATTTAAAGTACCATCATTCCATTCTTTTTCAGAACATCTCAGATGATTTTCCACCTCTTCTAGGCAGTATCAGTGATGGCATGAATTCTTCAGCACATTACAATGTTAATTTTACCCAGGCTATAAGTCATGACGTGAATCTTCATGAGGCCATGTTGCTGTATCCCAACACCACATTTAGAAGAGATCCAGTAGCAAGGACTCCACAAGCACAGGAACAATTTTTGCAGTGGAATTTTCATTCCAATCCTGAGCAAACCCTTCCAGAAACAAATATAACAGGATTTCTTCCACCTGTTGAGCATCAGACAAGGAATCTAACAAGCCAAGATCTTCTATATGACCTTGATGCAAACATAATTGATGAGATGAACTTGTCATTTGTCACAGAAGAAAGTTTTGATCCAATGGAAATCCCTCAGCTTTTTGAAGAACCAGAATCAGATTCTGGCCTTTCATTGAATTCAAGTCACCATAGCACCTCTATTACCAAGTGCAATTCTTCTCAGTGTTTGTGTGAAGGCGCTATAGGATACAGTAGTGACCCTGATTCTCTTTGTCATCATGATTTAGAAGGGGCTGTAGGAGGCTACTACCCAGAACCCAGTAAACTCTGTCACTTGGATCAGAGGAATGAATCTGATTTTCATGGAGATCTCACATTTCAACACATATTTCATAACCATACTTACCACACACAACCAGATAAACCAGAACCCACTTCTGAATCTTTTTCATGGCCTGGGAAATCACAGAAAATGAGTAGGCACCTCAATGATACAGACAGAAGTCTGAGTCGTGATGAACGGCGTGCTAAAGCTTTGCGTATCCCTTTCTCTGTAGAAGAAATTGTCCGCATGCCTGTTGATTCCTTTAACAGCATGTTAAGCAGGTATTATCTGACAGACTTACAAGTCTCACTCATTCGTGATATCAGACGAAGAGGGAAAAATAAAGTTGCTGCCCAAAACTGTCGTAAACGCAAATTAGACATAATTTTGAATCTAGAAGATGATGTGTGTAATTTGCAAGCTAAGAAGGAAACCCTTAAAAGAGAACAAGCCCAATGTAACAAAGCAATTAACATAATGAAACAAAAACTGCATGAACTCTGTCATGATGTTTTTAGTAGGTTGACAGATGATGAGGGTAGGCCTGTTAATCCCAACCAGTATGCACTTCAGTGCAGTCATGATGGAACTGTTTTGATTGTACCCAAAGAACTGGTGACCTCAGGCCACAAAAAGGAGGGCCAAAAGGAAAAGAGAAAAGGTGAGAGAAGAAATTGAAGATGGATTCCTTTTAACGTTCAGAATACAGGTTACTTAAGTCACAGACCATTGAAACTGCTTAAATTTTAGGTCTTTTTTAAGTTGGGAATTTTACTCAAGTTATTAATTGTACTGCAACTTGAGTCACTCAGTTAAGGCTATGCATATTGATGTTTATGTCAATACACATTTAAGATCACACTTATGGTAAAAGGGGAGGGGGGAATCAAAGATTCATACTTATGTTCAAGAGTAAGAATTTCCAGTCACTTTGACAATAAGGTGGTCAGTTTGAAAAGCAAAACGGAATTTTTTTTTTTTTACTTGTTAAACCAGCCTTAACATTTTGTTAACCCTGAGTAAGCTTTTCAAAAGATTTTAATTTTTGTGTATTTAACTTATATTTTGTGAAAATAAATTTTGTATTCGAATTTATACAAAAAGAACTCCTCCCTTTGGACTCGAAGCAATGTGTATCTTTTTTCCCCTCTGAATGCTGGTGGCGAGCCAACTGCAGAATACTGATGAGTGGTATAAAAATATGGAAAATCACCTTTGTAGATTGAACTCACAAAACAACTGCATTAAATAGCCGCCCTGTGCATAAACCAATTCACCCAAGTGTAAAATGTAGTGCCTAAAGGGTACATTTTAATAATTATGTCACTTCCCCTGAGACAGAATGCACTTTTACTAAAGCCAGGGTACCTAGCAGCACAAAAACCGGATGACACCAGTCTACCGTCAAAACACAATAGGGTTAGATTTCACAAAAGAATGAGACCACTTTAAAATATTTTAGTATCATAATCACTTACTGGAGCACTAGGCAAGAGATGAGTTTTCTATATTTTGCTATACTTGGGAAAATGTCAAGATCATGTGTGCAGTTAGGATAACATATCTAAATACAGGCACAAAGGGTATTTCTCCCATAGGCACTGTCCTCCAGAAACGTGCAATTGTAAAAAGTGCTATCTACTTTTTCAAAGTTGAGCTTAAGACATTCGGGAGTCCTAGCTTTTGCCACTAAATCTTGCACCCTGCAACCCAGATACCTACTGAATGGCTGCATCGTCCAAGTGTTCAAATCACAACTGCTAAACTTAAGTGCTTTCCTACCAAACTTTCCATATTCCTGAAAATGCCAGAGGAAAATAGTGGAGATTGCCATCACAACTATTAATGGTGAAAACCTACATTTGACAGGTCAGGCTTAAGAATTAATGGGTCAGGGGCATGCAAACCAATTTTATTAATGCTGCAGCCACCTCATCACTGTTTTACCCATTAGAACCCAACACAAAGTTGTTGGCAGCTAGAAGTATTCCCCATTATCTGCGTAACTGCTTGAACAGGCCTCAAAAGAACCAACCAAAGTACAATCAGGGCTGGGGCGAGGCACTGGGTTCAGTTCTCAGCACATAAAAATAAAGGTAGTGTTAAGTACACCTATGGTTGAGTTTGCATTGTACTTTCCAATGCACTTTATTCCCAGGTTGTGTGGATTGACCACATCTATTATAAAAATTATGCAATCATTCCTTGTGTAAAACGTAGCTCAAAGTGTTAAGCACTCACCCACTATGCTGCCATTTTCCCTTAAGACCTTCACATTATTTTTGGCAGAGGCTTATGCCATGATTGACACTTTCAAACATTCTCAAGCTTTATGCTCTCAATGTATGCCAATTCAGGCAGACCCAGTCTGGACAGTTGGAATGTGGAGTCCAAGCACTTAGGACTTTCGTAAGCATCTTCCTTTGCCCAATTGACCTACCTTCAAAGAATTTTGTTCCTTTTATCTTGCTGGCTCCACCCACCCTTCAAATTCCAACTGCAGGAAGAAATATTCAATAGCCAAGTGAGTGTTTAGAGAACCAAGCATCTGGATGCCCAACTTCTGAATCTCGACTGTGGGTTTGGAAGGGTAAGAAAGTAGATGTTTCCTGAGATGGTTACCTTACATGAAGAACATTCTAATTGCTTGAATAGATGGTGATGCAGACCACCATTAAACCGTTACTTTCTAATGCTTGAAATAATTTGATAGGGTCAAATACATGTAAATCCACCTCGTGAACTTTTTTCCTACCAACTTGTAAAAGCTTTCGCACTGTGGCAAGGTACTGTGCCAAGCCTCAAGGTAGTTCCCAGTGATGTGTTGTCCTATCATATGGAGATCAACATTGCATTTGACTGTGTCCCGTGGATTTTTCTTGTTCCTCTCAGATGACAAATGTCACCATAGCCTTTCAGTCCTTAGAAAGCTATTATGTGTTTTCTGATTGTATCCTGAATTTAAAGCCAGAATCATAGCTAAGATGCTCTCAACCGCTGACCCACAGATAAGCATAAGTTATCCAAGTATAGAAGTAATGTTATCATGCAGTAGATTAAGGGTTATGCCTAAGAAAAACATGCACACCAACCCGTGAGTCATTTCCTTATGACATGTCAGGGGTTATGCAGAAACTACCTCATTTTAATTTTTCTGAAATATACAGCATGCAGGAGTATTTGACATTGCTCCATATTGGTAAACCCTTCATTCATGTGCCAATTCTTTTTCCCCTTTACATTTCCCTTGACTTTGTAAGAATTGGTATTGAAGTTGTGTGTCACACCGATTTATTTCAGTTCAGGTTCAACTTCTTTGTAGAGTCACTTTAAACGTTTGAAATTATCTTTTCCTTAAAAACCTGGAGGGTAGAATTCAGACCACCTTATAGTCCATGACAGGCCTAATACAAAGCGTTTCAAATCGGAGACGAACACGAGAGCTGGTAACTTTGTGCTAGTGATTAATCTGACTTACCTGTTAATGTACCTACTTATCAAAAATAAAGAAATTGGTTAAAGCAAATCAACTTTGTATGACCTTTGCTGGTTTCCTCAATGCATTCAGGTAAAGATGTCCATATAAATTGAATTCCTCATTATGAAACCGACCCACAAAATTTCATTTTTCAAAGATAATCACTGCTATCCATTTATGTATATATTTCAATAAACTAGTAGACGAAACACTATAGGCATGCCAGATATTTGTCTCAGTGCTTTTCACAAGCAGTTAATAAACCATTTAGCTAGTTAAAAATCATAGTTTTAAAACACCACCAATGTTAGACATATAAGAAAACTGTAGCAGTATTCAAACGCTGAATATATAGTGCATGAAGAATAGCATTTTATTAGGGACAACCAATAATGTCCACAATGCTTTTCTCATTTGTCTATTAATATTCAAAGAGTGGCAATATGCATAAATCTGAAAGCTGCTTTAAAAAATTAAGGGATGGAAATCTTGTAGACAACCGAATGTTGATAGAACAAGATTCACACATTTTATGTGTAAACATTACACCAAGTATTTGGATACAAAAGTATTTATTTTTATAAATTTTGTATTTAAAATAGAACTTTAAATCTGTCTACTCACAAACCTAATTTAAAACATGATACATTTATCTCTCTAGCTTATTTTGTATTTTACAAACAACACTCATTTTGTAATAATTATTTTATCAAGAACCTGTACTAAATGAAGTATGTTTTTATCAGAAAACATTTCCCTTTTATGTTAAAAAGTGCTTCTTAAATGAAGGCACCAACAAGAACTACTTTCAGATGGTACAGTATTTCTTATTTCTTGAAGACTCTGTGGTTGACCACTTCTTCATTAGTTACCTGCAGCAAGACACCTTCCTGCCAAAGGAAAAAAAAAGTATCTGAAGAAGTTTATCATGTTTGTCCAAAGAACCTAAATAACTTCAGTGGTGGTCTTGGGATCAAAGAAGACTCACTGGCGCATATAGAATAAGCCCTGAATATCATATTCCTGAAAAGGCAGTAAAGCCAGGAAATCAATCTCTGAGGAACAGTTTTCAGAAATGAATTTCAGCAGTCAACCTATATCTGTTTAAAATAGGACATTGGGTAAAAATTACATTTTAACCCAACTATCAGTAATGGGTACATACAAGATTCATTATGTACACAGACATTTTACTCAATAGTATAAGGTATTATCTGAAAAGAATCCAACTATTTTGTCCTACCTTCTGTCAGCCTCATCCATCGTAAGTATGTAAAGCTAGAACCATAAATGTCTTTTATTTAAAAAAAACAAAAAAAACCCCTAGGTCCACTCAAAATGCCTGCTCCAAGAAATGTGAATACACAAGGGTGCAACCATGGGAAATCTCATGATTTATTCAACTTGCAGCCTAACTTTTACCTACCATTTTACTACCAACACCACTGAAGGAACCAAGAAAAGCTTTATTAATGATCACTTGGCTTGCCTCAGCTGTTGAAATGAAGCACTTTACAGTCTTTGTGGCAGCAGAATATACTTGTCCATGGTTCATATCAATGCTAAATTCCAGCAGGGAAAAAAATGATATGTTAAGCACCTGAATCTTCATGGAGAGGGAGGGGGTGGGAAAGAAGGAAAAAAGGGAAAAACAACCAAAATAATTTAATGACAGATTGGAAAACAGGGTTTATAAAAATTATTCTCTTGAGTTTATATATTGTTAAACTCAATTTGTAGCTATGTTAAACTACACAAGAACCACTATACTGTAAGACCATTGAAGAGTTATTAGTTTATCTTTTAGGGAGGAAAATTAAGAAAGGAAAAGTAAATAAGATCTTACCTAAAGAAGTTTAACTGAAGCTTAGAACTATTTTGCTCTACACCCTCAGCTTTCGTTGGCATCCTTATAAACTACTGTAGTTAAAGCTTTGTAGAAACAGCACAGTTTTTTAAGACTGGCTGAACTTAGTAGCCGTCAAGAGTTCTCTTGTACTAGACCTGTGTCCCTGAAGAGTACCTCGCTGGGGTTATTTCCTTTCCTTGCATTGAAGAAGCAGCATCTAAAAGATCTAAAAAGGTGTTTCTCCTTGCAGAGATATCCCTTAAGTTATCTAATTTAATCCTGATGAATTGCAGACAACACACTTACATCTGACCACCATTTATCTTATACAAATATAACAACAACTTTGCAATGGACCTTAATTATACTACCCACTCCTTAACTTATTTAAAATAAAAAGTCTATAATTACACAATTTCCTTTAGAATTATTTTATTAAATCATAAATGTACAACAGCTTCTTAACTCTACACACGCACTTAAATTTTTTTAAAGGAAAAACGTTATGTCTTATTACACCATGATCCTGGCTAATAGCTTTTCAAAACTTTGAGAAAAATCTTAAAAAAGGTTTCACATGTCACCTGAAACTTACAAATTTAACATTATCAAAGAAGGAATGCTTCTACACTCTTACAAAGACCACTAGAAAGAAACAACAATTAAAAAGCTAAGAAACTGTCTCAAAGGCA
>JAJEJO010003728.1:537505-582672 GCA_020662805.1 Glaucomys volans | reverse complement strand
TTTTTTTTTTTTTTTTTTTTGGCAAACAATTTGAAATAACCTTTATTTTAAGAAAAGGAGAAAAAAAGTACTTATACTATCCTACTAATTAGGTGATTATGCTATTCAGATGATGGTTATAAGATTCAAAAATTTTAGTCCTTGTGAACACTTTATTTTACACATAAGTAAAATGAGAAGCAGAAAACGGTTCATGGTTTCAGGGATTATAATTAAGTATTTGTGAGGCATGATGTGGAGACAAGGGTGGGTGTGGGTAGGCCTGGGTGCACTGGCCAGCACAGACCTCACAGAGGCGGTGCTGGACAACAGGGAAAGGTCCAGCCTGAGCAAAACAGGGGAGTGTGAGAAGACTCTGCTTCTTTGGGAGCAGCTTTCAAACCTCCTCTGATCAGGCACTCAAGTTAACTTCCGCTATGCCTCCTGCCATCCTTGGTTCTGCCTATTAAGCAGAGTCTAAAGAGGACACTTAAATCTCTCCTCTCTAATACAAAATCCTGCAAAGCCTGAAGAGTCTTATGGGATGTTTTGTCCAGGTTCCAGGAGAGAGCTTAGCCTTAGCTCCTGCCAATCACATGGGGAGTTGTTTTTGGGAGCTGTGAGGTTTTGTAGGGTTCTGTTTTTTATTGTCCTTTGGTTCTCTCTGGGGCTTGTTCATTGAAGGTATGGAATCTTCTACTAAAAAAGAAACCGTCCTAAGTCCACAGTCCAGTCAAACTTCTGTGAAAAAACGAATGCTTGCTTCTTCAGAGATCCTATGGAAAGGTCGCATAATTGTGTCATCTACACTTTTTTGATCCCTCTGTGAAATCTTGGATCATGCGTAGGAGTGGGAGAAGATAAAGCTCAGAAAAGGAAGCTCCTACAGCATCTGCCTTGCAGTGGGATCCCCACTGACTCACCTGCGTTCCTTTGGCTCCCTCTGAGAGGTCGTCAGCTGCTTGAGGGGACAGTTTCCTTACAGGCCAAGGACTTCCTACCTGGAGCACCTGCACATCCCCATCTGAGAGCCCTCTCTCCTCCAGGAGTGAGCCAGTGTGTGAGGAGCAGGGCAGACATGGACGTGAAGAGTCCCAGGAATGAGTTGTAACCTGTGAGCAGCAGGCCCTGGGGGGAAGTGCCCTCTGACTTGCCTCTAGTGGGAAGGTCTCAAATCCAATCCCTGCCTCAGGGTCTGCTCCAGGCGCCACTCCAGCTAAGACAATCTCATAAGCAAGCCACACTTAGGAGTTTAACTTCTCCCCTGTGGAGCTAGGACATTAACGTTTAACTAAGAAAAGGACATGGTTTTCACATAAATAGTCACACACAACCTAACAACCTCTTGGTCAGTGATGGACAGCAGTCACACAAGATCGTATCATCTAGGACTATAGAGCATAGTGTGTGTAAGTACATTCTATGATGTTCCATTAATGACAAAATTGCCTACTGGTGCTTTTCTTGGACTATATTCCTATCTTTAAACAAACTGTGATAGTGTGACACATACACACACACACACACACACACATATATATATATATATAAAACATATGCACACACATATACACATACATACATCTCTTTATATAAATAACACTGAGATGGCTGGGATGAGGAGGATTCGTGGAAACAAAAGACAAAAAGGAATCCCAACTAGGGATTTGTGGACAAAGTCGGGGTGGGTTCCAAGGTGGTCATGATATGGATCATGAAGCTCCTGAACTTCTCTGGCCCCAGCATATGTAGCTACAGCTGTTCATCTTTGCCTATTGGTAGTGATTTATTTTTCCAAAGGATGGCCCACCCACTTTTACTGGAACCTCTAATTGCAGAATTACACACATGTTTTCCAAGTAGCAAATGCTGCCTCCCCACTGACTCATGTTCAGTTATTGAACAACTTCTTATCCAAGGCGGAACAAGATCTATTTTAGCACTCTTCCCATGATTCTCATCCGGACATTTCTCTTGAGCCTCTGCAAGAGCCAAACTTCTTGGTTACCTGGGGCTAGAAGACTTTGTTTCTAATCTCAGTTCTGCTAATTGCTAACTTCTCTGAACCTGTTTCCTCATCAGGAAGAGTCTAAGGATACTCGCAGAGGTTGCTATGTGGGTAAAAAAGAGAGAGCTAGATGATCAGGATGCTCATTGCTGGCATGAAGATGTGGCTTCCATCCCTCAGCTCAGCAGTGGGGTACTCAGGATGCTTAGGCCTAGAGGGTAGCCTACCTTTATTAGGGAGATCTCTAAGATCCATATACGCAGGGACTGTGCCTTCTCATCTCTGAATTCCCTAGCACCCACCTGGGGTCTAAAATGTAGCAGTTCTCATTAAATGAACAAAAAATGAAGGTTCTGAATGAATGAGTGAAGGAGCCAGCAGGGAGCTGAGACTAGCCCCTCAGAGGATTTAGGAGAAAACAGGGCAGCTGAGTGCTGGGATCTGGCTCTGCGAGGCCTCCTGGGGTGACCAAGGGGGTGTGTGACTGGGGAGCAGCTTGGGAAGTGATCCCAAGCTCTGTGGTGAGCCTGAGAAAGCTGAATTCTAGAGGAGAACCTGGAAACAGGCATCTCTGGCCTCCCAAAGGGCTGTCATCCGGCTGGATGACATGACTCACACGTATTTGAGGAAAGCAAGGATTCTTTGAGAGGAGGGGGCCCCTGAGAGGACACTAGAGGAGGATGCCTGGATGTGGTCCTCAGGAAACACTCCCAGGCAACTGTGCCCCTCTGCCCTCTCCTCTTCCCAATGCCCTGCCTGCCAGGTTCTCATGTTCGGCCTGGCCTGGCAGTTGTCCCTCTTTCTCTGCAACAGGACTGTGGCGCTGGATCATATGCAGAATGCCAACAGGCCCTTGCTCAGCACAGACCACTCTTGAGCCACTGATGCCCAGTCTTGTGTGTGGTGCTGATGAGAACCCACAAGATCAGCAGACAGATGCTTTTGCCATCCCAGTTCACAGTGACATGGATGCTCAGGAGATCTAAGAAGCTCTCCCACAGGAATGCAGCTTGAGTGGGGGGAAGGGTGGGTGGAACACAATCTCCTGATTCTGACTCCTGCCAGGGGGTCTCAAGTTGCTGATTATTTTATTGGTGAGGTTGGATTAGGACAGAAGAAACTCTGCTGGCTGCTGGGTAGACTTCAGGTGGTAAACTGGACCGCTGGATCCCGCCTGTCACTACAGCTGAGGAGAATATCATTGAACCAGGGAGAGAATGGAAAGGGTGATCTCAGAGCAAACAGTCTCTGACCTAAGGACAGCATGAGCTCAGGGCTCCCAGCTTAGCTTAGCACTGACTCTGGGATGCAGAAGAGGCTCCTCATGCAAGCTAACAATGTTGCAGTTTGCATTGCAGCGAAGTTTCACACCCAAAAGGACCATGAGCCCATTCCATGGCTCTGTGACAACCCACTGGTCATGTGTTGAGCCTTCTTGGCACTGTGTCTAGATAGGGACACCCAGATGCCATGAGTGGCTTGTCTAACAGGGAGCTGACAGTTTTCTAGAGTTCCTACCCTCCACTTCCAATATAATTACCCTTGACAGAGAATTGTCTGGAAAATAAATAAGTAAACACATGCACTTGCACACACACACACTTTTGCACACCCCACCCTCCCAGGAGCACTTGCCGTGTGACAGACGGATTCTATTTTTGTCCCTGAGAACACGCGGGACAGTCAGCAAGAACACAGTGAGAGGCAGCAGCCGGAAGCCTCCAGCTCAGCCTGGCCTGGGTCCATATCCCAGAGCAGGTTTGGGGGACGAGCTTGGAAGCCCCGGTTGCCAGTCATTTCTGATGAGCTGACACTTCACAAATGCTATTTCTTTCTGATTCTGGGAAATTTGTGTAGCTACAAATGTCATTATGGCAGCTCATTCTGTGGGAGTCAGTGTGATCGATTCTGTTAAAAATAAATCCATAGAGGGTCAGAATTTAAAGGCACCTTCCAGTTTACAATTTTGCAAAGGGAGACCCAGAGAAGGACAGCAACTCCCAGAACAACTGGGAAGGAAATTTAAGCCTGTGGTGTCATCCAGGACTCCTTGCAGGGAGCCACAGATACTTGGTTTTTTGTTTTTGTTTTTGTTTTTGTTTGTGTGTGTGTGTGTGTGTGTGTGTGAGCATGCATTTGTGTGAAAGACTAGTTAGTCCTTCTGTCAGATCACAACCATTTGGGCTGCCTTCTCCCTCCTCATGAGGATTTTGATACTGAACAAAAAAGAAATGAACTCTAAAAAAACAAAATCATCTTTAATTTTCCAGGGGCACAATATCCTCCTGTTCCTCTTTGCATACATTCTTTTTCCTGGCCTTGGTCTTCCTCTTCTCCTTTATAAATTTCAGAGCAGCTTTGTTTCTCTGACTGCTTTGGTTTCTGGAAGTTCCTGCTGGCTTTTGGATCTGCACAGTGATGAGGACTATGACTGACAGCTCATCCCCAGGAGACATGATCATTTACTGTCCCCCCCATTGAGATCTCCCCAGCATAGAGCAAAACCAGGACAAAGCCCTGCTTGCAAAACTCCTAATCCGGTTCCTAATCCCCACCTCAGAGTCGCCTACTCTGGAAAGCTCTGTTTGACTCCAGGAGAGTTGAGCCATTTAACAAATGAGCATCCAGATGGCATTTCTGAGCCAGCTTCCTGTTAGGAACTGCGGGGACACACCCACTTCACAGCATCATCGTTGCAAACACCAAGCAGTGTGCAGCGCCACGGATCACAGTCCGCCAGGTCCCTGCTTGAGCCTGTCTATGAAATCATGTCACTCTTCTCTCCATTTGACCTTCTCAGGGTCACACAGCCAGACTATGATGATGTTGACTCCCCAGCAAACTCTGTAGCATTGATCTTGACGCCACTCACAGCTTCAGGTCCTGGATCCTGTCCACTCTGCCGTGTTCCCCAGCACAGGGTCTCGAGCCTCTCACTTCTCTTGTCCCCATCACCAGGTATGCACCTTCCAGAAAGGCCACACCTCCAACCCTGTGTCCCCACCTACCCTCAGCGACATTCTGTCAGAGCTATCTTTGGAAAATGTGATCATCCACTAAAGGGGAATTGTGTTACCAACCAACAGGGAGGCCTTGCAAAGGCTGTGAGGCAAGAATTGGAGGCAGAAGCAGCCACAGGGTCTTTCTGAACACCTGAAATTGCCCAACTCAGAGTCCTCAGTTTCCAGCAGGGCAAGCTGCTCCACGGTGGAGCCCACCAGGGTGGAAGGCAGCTTCAAAGAGCTGCCAAATCCCAGGCACCTGCAGTGCAGCCCCATGCCAGAGCCCCAGGCCCTACTGAAGATGTGAAGTGCAGGCAGATAAGCTCCAGAGGGAGAGACTCCTCACCCCAGGCCCTGCATGACCTCTGCGCCACAGGGACATCTGCTCAGTGACAGAACTCTGTGGGGAGGGGTATCTTGCCCCACGGCCTAGTTCTTCAAGTCCCACAGAGTCTGAATTCAGGGACTCAGGGAGCGTCATGGTAAACTTGCCCAACTTGACTGCTGACCCCTGTGTGGAGAATGGAACTACTGTTCCAGAACTGGCCTTGGCCTCGGCATCTGTCCTCAGAATCCCTCACTGCCAGAGCAGTGCTCCCTCTTCAGAGCCCCTCCCTTGGGCCTTGCCCCCAGCGAGCCTGGGGTCATGCTCCCACTTGGTGGAGATCTGCTTTCAAGAGTATTGGCAGACTCCCAAGGTCATGGTTGGAGGCCCAGGGATGCCCTGAGTACAGAAGCAAAGCAGAGCCAGGGCTCAGAGGCTCTGATCACCGCTGCAGGAGGCAAGGCAGCTGGGGAAATGGAGCTCCAACCTCAGGAACCAACACAGAAGTGAGCCGGGAGAGAGGCTGGTGAGAAGGGCCTGGTACACACGCATGTTCACAAGCCCACACACATGTGACGTGCAGAACACAATCACAGTAGGAAGTGAGGCATAGAAGTTGGCAATGTCCAAAGATCCAGGACTTCCAGTGCAAGGAAAATCAGATAGGAGAGTTCACTGGTAAGAGAATAGAGAAGCATGTCACAGAGAGTCAACTTCACAATCCCATAGTGACGCTGCATGATGTGTCACCCACATCTCCCCCTGGGGCTGAATCACTCATTTGCCCAGTGGCCGTGGAAAGCAGAGGATTCTAAGTTCCCTTCAACTCAGCCGAGTCCCTTTCCCTGAATGCCTGATAACACTCCCTAAGGAGAATCACCATAGCCAAGGCCGGACTTTTCCCTGGGGGCAGTCCATGCCTCGTGGCTGGCCAATCACAGGTAGATGCCTGGACCCCATTAGTCAGCTCTCTGTCAGTATAATGAAATACCTGAGATAAATCACTGATAAAGAAAAACCTTGTATTTTGGCCCAGTATTGGAGGTTCTAGTCCAAGGGTGGGTGAGCCCATTGCTTTGGGTCTCTAGTGGATATGATGGGGCACTTGTAGTGGAGAAAACTGCTCACCTCATGAGGCAGAAAGCTAAAGGGTGAGGAAGAGGTCACACATTCTCCATTAAAGGTGCACCCCCAGTGACTTAAGGACCCCCTACTAGGCCCTACCTCCTAAGGTTTCACTACTTCCCAAAAGCCCCACCCTGGAGACCCACCCTTTAACACACGGACCTGTGGATACTGAATACCCAAGCCATATCACCCTTTTCCTCTACTTAGCACGATTCCGAAAGGCCAGCTCAGGTCAGCTCAGATCTGCGGAGACCTTTCTTGCAAGTACATTGCTATGAAATGCTTCTGCAGTGGAGTTCTCCTGCCCAATCCCACTGCCTTCCTTCCGCCACAGGTATTGATCCTGAAGATATGCTCCAAGGAGCTTCCTGTCCTAGTTTCAGAGTATGGTTCCTGGAGAAGCCACCTAGACACCAAGCTAGGCCCCAAGCTCAAAGGTGAGGCTGCACCAAGAGGCAAAATGTGACACCAGCCCTCCAGTGACTCAGTCTGCAGGGAGGTGGCACATGCAAAAGCAACCACACGTACCAGGAAAGACTCGAGTGAGCCCTCACGTCTGATTTGGCATCTTGCCATCCGCCTCCTGGAGCCTGAATTTCCACATGGTGCACGTGAGGATCACATGAAAGAGCAGGCATTGGCCAAAGTGCCCCTGGGCTATGGGCTGCTGCTGAGCGTGTGTGGAGTTGAGCCTTAATGCTCTTTGAGCAAACAGAGGCAGCTCAGTGGGTGCTTGATCTGCCTGGAAACTTCTGGAAACGACAGCAGGGAGGTTTCACAGAAGAAGGGAAATTTTGAAAGAGATTAACTGGCTGACCTGGGTTTCCATCACAGGTCACCCTGGCAGGCCCTATGGGGGACGCGTCTTCTTTCTGGTAGGCACTGTCCTCCTTTCTCCTGTCCAGAAAGAACCATAAAGGCTGGCTTTCTGCCTGATGCTGCCCCTGATGCCAGTGGGAATAGTGAGTGTGCTTTTTGTTCCCCGGAATGCTCAGAAATGCCATTTTAATGACAGATGTGATGTACCAATGTTCTTGCCTTGCATTAGAAGCTTGATGGGAAATGGGTTGGACTGCGTGGGCTACGACAGACGTCCGAGGCCTTCATCAGGGGAGCAGGAGCTTCATCAACTGGACGGGGCGTGCCAAGAAGGAAGGAGGATGGAAGGCAGAACCCTCTATGACTTAAGGCGCATGACCTCGAAGGTCATCCAAGAGCTGCCACCCAGGCCCTCACAGAGAGGAACTGGCCACAGCGCTGCTCAAAGCACACGTGCCAGACCACATTTCTCCATCTCTGCTTCGTGCAATCCCTCCGAGGGCTGAACCCAGGACCACACAGACTGAGTATGGCTCTCTCATCTCTCGGTGGGTATTTCACGAATGAATGAATGAATGAATGTCCTCCTAATCCTCAGCTGCTCCCCTCCTCCTACACAACAACACATAAGTCTAAGGGTACTGACACACTCACATACAGACCCATCTATGAGCTCACGGATTTCCATGTATGCCTACAAACCCTAGTTACAAGGTGACATGGCCACAGACTCATGAACCTAGACACATAAAACACATATTATTCCGGAACACAATGGTCCAGCGAGGTTGAAGAGCTGGAGTGGAAATTGTAGAGAGAGAGAGAGGGCAAGTGTTGGGAAGCTCCCACCATTGAAACAGGACTGACAAAGCCTCTGTCACACCGGGTTCTGTTTCTCTGCTTTTGGTGGAAAAGGAGAATTTCTTATTCATCAACATATACAAACAATTCCATGTGCATCCACATGAAAATTGCCCAAGAGCATCAGTGCAAACTACAGTGGTTACTACAGAGCGGGGAAGGTTCCAGTCCTCAGGGAGACCAGACCCCTCCATCTCCCTTTCCAGCCTATAAAAGACATACTGGTTCAGCTCCAGTACCAACAATGTTATGTGCAAATCATAACAACAGGACAGAAGGAAGCACAATGTCAAAGCCTGCCTCAGACTGATGTACCTCTTACCTTTTCGAAAATGCTGAGTAGATTTAAATGTCCTTGCTACAAAAAAAGAAAGAAAGAAAAATGGTAAGGATGTCGGGGAAGGGTTTGTTAATTAGCTTGATTTAATCATTACACAATGTAAACATATCAAAACATCGTATTGCATCCCATACACAACGCATACAACAAAATAGTAATAACAATTTTTACATCACTTTCAAAAGCTATATTTAGTGCTCACAACTTTACAAAGAAAGAAAAATGTCAAATTAATAATCACCTTTATTTTACAGAGCACACTGTGGCTCAAAGAAGGCAGGGGACTACTGTGGGGTCAGAGTATGAGGAAGCATAACCGCATTTTTAATCCTCTCTCACAATGTGAAACCGAAATTATTTACACAACAATATACAGTTTCCCCCACACTTCAGGCCACCTACGACAGAAGTGAGGATCAAATGTGACCTGAAAGCAAACACAAAAACCCAGTGCTGTACATTTATTTCAGTTGGGGCCATAGCAATTCATGCTGGTGACAGGAAATCAGAATCTGGTAGGGCTGACTAGGGACTTGCAGACCTCAGACACTTGAATTGGTCACGTTGAATTCTGTCATCAGATTCCCGGTATATCAGTGATGCTTCATTTGCATTAAATGAAAAGGAGTCCAAAAATACACACTGTTGCTAAGGTTACATCTTGCTGGATGCAAATGAAGATGTGCTTGTTCGGACCAGTTAAAAATATCTTGGTACTAGCTAATTTCCCCATTGGCATAACAGGAATTATCAGTGGCCTATAAACTGAGAGCTTAGGTTTACCTTGCTCAGCATCTGGGGTCTGGAAGGAGCATTATTTCTGAGTGATGTTTTTAGAACTTGTGGAAAGTACTCTCTTTTTATTAATTCAAATGATTTCTGGCTTCAGTAAGTATATAAATATCATATAATAACAGATCCACTGCTGTAAATACACATGATATATTTTCCCTAATTTCAAAAAGAGCCATCTGCAGGGGCATTTTTGGACCTTGGCAGGAAATAAGGAAGGGCAGAGGCTAGAGTCCAACAGGACAGGTAGAGAAAGACAACATGATTTCCACCTTGCTGAGTCTTTTATGTACATTATTTTACTTAACTCTCGCAATATCCCTGCAAGGCAGTTATTATAATCTCTTTCTTAAAATTGGGGAAACTGAGGGTCAGAGACAGCCAGCCACTCTGTAGTAATCAGAGGCACTGAAGGTGGAATTTAGAATGGACTCTGAACTCTCCATCTTTTCCCTCTATCATGGCATTTCTGTAAATGAAGATGAATTATCAAAGAAAATTTTGAAATCTGAATAGGAAAAAATGTGCCAGGAAAGCAGCTGAAGCTCTGACATTTAAAAAAAATAAAATAAAAAGGCATCATTCAACATTAAAAGTGATTTTGACTTTTTAACCCAATTCAGGTCTCTCCCTGGACGTATCTCAACTTCCCAGGTGGCAGGATGCTCCTGTCCCACTTCATCTTTGGAGATAGCACGTCACCCCAGCCATGGAGCCTCGCTAGTTATCAAATCCTAAACTCCAGAGCCAGAAGGGACTCCGAAGTCATCCCACCCACGTCTTTGAAGCATAAATTCCTGGCACCACGTCCTGGAAGGGGGGCACCAGCCATCTGCCTGAAATCCTGATGCTTTCTCAAAGCTGAGCACCTGGCACTTCCAAGCATTTTACCATTTTAATTTTTAATTTATGTAATCCTCATAACAACCCAATGAGATAGACGCTATTATCTCATTTTACAAATGAGGAAAGTGACACAAGAAAGTTTTAAGTAAATTACTCAAATCCATGTAGCTTCTAAGTGTTAAAAATGGAATTAAATCCCATATAATAGGACTCAAGAATCTGAGCTCTTGACAACTGCGTTCAATTTTCTCAAAGTGACATCCTACTTGCCAAAGCAGGCCACACTGCTATATTTCTAGAAGGGTACTGCCAACATGGCTAATATTGCTTGTTTGCTTTCAGAATTCCTTGACATCAAGAAAACTGACCCACATGGGAGAGGAGGTTGAAGGAGGAGAAAGGAAAGGATGGAGGAGAAATGTCATCCTGGGTCTCAAGAGGAACATGGGTAACCTTGAACTCTCTCTAGGGTTCTCATAGCAGAAAGAAGGCCAACCTAAGGATGCTTCCACGTATTATCACACACTGTAGACTGGGTCTGGAATCAGTATTTTTACTAAGTAAATACCCCTGTCTCACTTCAGAAGTGAGGAAAACGGAGCTCACAGAGGCCAAGACATCTGTCCACAGTTACACAGGAAACTGGTGGCCAAGGATTTAAACCAGGAGCAGGACACCTACAGATGGATCCTATTTTCAATAGAAAATGTTTTTGTAAAATTTCCTTTGACATTTTTTTGTATGTTTCCCAGAATTAAGAGTCGCGATCAAGTAAGCTGGAGTCAGATTCAATGCGAGTTGTGAGAATGAGCTTCACAGTTACTACAACTTCCTTCTGGAAACTTCCCCCAGGTCACAGCACTCTACCCTTCTTTTCCTTGATGTCTCTTTATCTCATTTTCTCCCTCCTTTCTCTGTCCTCCAAGCATTAAAGTACCCTGTGTCTCCCTGGGGCATATTTTCTTCTCTACCAACATTTCCCCTGTGGTTAGTCTCTTCTAGCCTCCTGGCTTTGTGTATTAGATATTTAAATAATTAATATTTAAATAATGTGTTTTTAATGTTTAAATAATTGCATTCAAATTTATATTGCTAGTCTTGAGCCCTGGACTCAGTTGTCCAACTAACTAATAAATATCTAAAGTAGGATAAATAAACAAGTTGCGAGATCCTTTCCTCCTTCACAGCACCCTGTCCTTCCATTTTAGTCTTCAAAAACAGGATTCTGACCCGGGCACGGTGGCACACGCCTGTAATCCCACCACTTGCGAGGCTGAGGCAGGAGGATCGCAAGTTCAAAGCCAGCCTCAGCAACTTAGTGAGGCCTTAAGCAACTCAGTGAGACCCTGTCTCTAAATAAAATACAAAATAGGGCTGGGGATGTGGCTCAGTGGCCGAGTGCCCCTGGGTTCAATCCCCAGTACCAAAAAAAAAAAACCAAAACAAAACAAACAAACAAAAAAAAACAGGATTCTGCGTCCATCTCATGGCACCATGGTCCATCCAACTCACTCAAAGCCAAACTCTCCGCCTGACCTTGGGGACCTTCCACTCTTCTTCCTGGTCCTCAAGTCTGACATCTCAGCAAGCCCCAATGGTTCCACCTTGAAATCCCTGGTCAGTCTCTCCACTCTTCCCCACTTAGGCTACAACCACCCTGGCCAAACCAGCAGGAGCTGCCCAGGTCACTCCACAGCCTGTCCTTGTCTCCTTATTTCCACTCTTGCTCTACAGAGCAAGCAGAAAGATTTTTCTAAAATGTAAATCAGATGATGTCATTCCATGTTTTAAAAAACTCTGGTGGCTTCCCACTGAAGTTGAATAAAATCTGAACATCTGAATAGGTCCCAGAATTTCTCCTTGACTTCTCACTTTAATACAGTGTGAACCGTTCTCTATGTCACCCACTGGTCTCCAGTCACAGTGACTTCTGTCCCTTCCTGAAGCACTCCAAGGTATTTTTACTCACTGTGTCTTCATTTGCAAAACTGACGTCCCTTATTTTTCATAGAGTGACTCTTTCTTATCTCTCTGGTGTCAAACCAAACGTCCTCATGTCAGACAACATTTTATGTGCCAGTCTAGAGAGTATTCTCCAGGATACTTTGCAATATTCCCATTTTATTTCATAATATCTATCCATATCTAAAACTGTACTGTTGTTTCATGTTCACTGTTTCTTTCCTCCTCCTTGTCTGCACCATGGTACCCCAAGTCCTTCCACAAGACCCAAGGTGTATGGCACACAGAACTTGCTCCTTAAATATCTTATGAGTGAATGTATGCATGAATGGATGGATGCTGGACACTAGGTCTCTGGAATCTTTCTCTGGATGCTAAATGAAAAGTAAAATAAGGATTGAGGGAGGGCAGGGTCCTAGATCATGTCAGTTCTACTAGTCTATGTGTGAATTCCAGCTCACAGTCCACATATTTTTTCCATAAGAATGAATCAGAGAATACTGGTCATTTGTTCTCAATGCCTGGTCCAGAAAAGACCATAGGAAGCCACAAGCTTGGAAGGTAGAGACTTCCGTCATGGAGGATTATTCCCAGGCCTGGAGATCGATTGAAATTTTCCCTGCAGGGTATTAAAATTATGTAGAACCAAGTGCCCGCTTTCTCTTCCCTTTTCCCCCTTTTTGAAATAGGAGTATCTGAATCTGTCTGTCTATGCCTGTCCCACCATTGGATTTTGAAAGCAGAGATAACTTCTTTTCTAGTACACAGGTCCACAGAACCAAACACTTTTATCCCAGTTTGGGTCATACCCAGAGTCCCACCATCCACCATATCTGATCTAGATGACATAGATAATAAGATTAGAAACTTCTGAGTTGATAATATTTACATAAACTTTGAAACTTCAGGTTAACGCTGCAATGGGTTAATACTGTCTGGGATAAAGATGAGATAAATATAAGTTGCCAGTGGGACAGATATGAATCACTGGGGCCCAGAGTTCAGTCTATAGTGGACTGAACAATGGCTCCCCAAAATATGAAAATATAATCCTTAAAACCTGAACATGTTGTCTTTTATGGCAGAATTCACAGGTATGCTAAGGAAATAGGTAGATCACCCTGTATCCATCTGTATTCTGAATACAATCACAAGTGCCCTATAAGAAGGACACAGAGGGGAACTCAATTCAGATAGGAGAGGAGAACACCATTAGGCCCTGGAGAAAGGTCTGGGAGTGATGTCGCAGTCACAAAGCCACCAAAGGCAGGAAGAGGCTGACAATGACTCTCCTCAGCACGGTCCAGAGTGAGTACCACCCTGCCCATACCTTGCTGTTGCCCCAGGGACACTGATTCAGAGTTCTTGCTTCCAGAACTGGGTCAGGATAATTTTTTATTGTTCAAAGCTACCAAGTTTGTTGTCATTTCTTATAGAAGTCAAAGAGAATGTAGTATACCATGTGTTCACTAAAATAGACCACATTCTTATGCACAGAATTTTTGCTGTAAACTTCGAGCAAACTTTCCTTGTTTATTTCCATTACCAAGCAAACCGTACCAACTCTAGATGTCAAGATTATTTTTATGATCAAAGATTTCCTCACCCATCAGAGTGCTAAGAGTAATGAAGGGATGTGGGGATGTTTCCTGAAACACATTTGTAACAATTAAACAAACAAAATTTACATTATTTTCCAGTTCAAGATGGAGGGTGAAGTATGCATGAGTCTCTGATTAGCTGAGGCTTCCCCCCAAAAAAAGAAAACAACTAAAGCAAGATCAAAGAGATTCTGTTTAAAATGGCACTAACCCATAGGGACAAAATGGATGGAAGAGGAGATAAGAACAAAACCAACTGGACACCCAAATGAACACATGAGAACTGAAAAGGAGGTTGAGGCATACAAATCGGCTTAGCAGATCTAGAAAGGTAAATCTGTTGAAAAAAATGGGAAAAACTTAGGACCATCCCTATGAAAATGATAGAGAATAAAGAAAAGATGAGAATGGGGAGCTCTAGGTACTTTTTGAAATGGGGTGTAAGCCGGGCGCAGAGGCACATGCCTGTAATCCAGCACTCGGGAGGCTGAGGCAGGAGGATCACGAGTTCAAAGCCAGCCTCAGCAACTTAGCGAGGCCCTAAGCAACTCAGTGAGACCCTGTCTCTAAATAAAATACAAAATAGGGCTGGGGATGTGGCTCAGTGGCCAAGTGACCCCGAGTTCAATCCCCAGCTCCCCCCCCCCCAAAAAAAAGAAATGGGGGTGCATACTAGACTCAAGATGGAGAAATTGGTTGAGAACCTATTCAAAAGTTAAATCCCTTTTGCCAAAAGGCCAGGAACAAAACACTTTTTTCTTTTTAAAGAGGATAAGATGATGCTGTCCAGACTAAGAGGGAACACGAGGCTTAGGTAAGTACACTGGCACCAAACAGAAAACTAAGGGATTAAGTTGAAATGTGCAAAATGAAAGTTGTCACTGCTGGACATCATTCCCATTCTGCTTCCCAGGATGAGTTCCAGATTTATACCACACAGGGAGGAAGTGGAGGAGCTCCTTTGTAAATATGACCAACCTAAGAGAAAGTCCCGGAAAGCACTGACCATGGGGATTCCTCACCCTGTGGTGAAATTCAGGGTCAAGCAGCCTCACCTGTCCACATAGAGCCACCTGTCCATAGTTCAGCAAAGGTGGAGAGCAGCGAGAGCACCAGGTAACTTGTAGATGCTTCAAATAGGGAGGCAGGTGCAAAGCATAGAAATATAGTCAGTGAAGGAGTCGGACACCAAAAAATCTATGATTAACAATATTCTCAGAAAAATAATTTAAAAGATGCTGCATTCTTAGAACATAATAAAATTGTTACAAAATTAATATTCTCCAGATATTGGAAATTAAAAAACAATAACGAAAAAGAGCTATTGAACATTTTTTCACATATTTGTTGATCAATTGCATATCTTCTTCCGTGAAGTGCCTGCTCAGTTCCTTAGCCCATTCGTTGACTAGGTTACTTGTTTTGGTGTTAAGTTTTTTTAGTTCTTTATATATCCTGGAGATTAGTGCTCTATCTGATGTGTGTGTGGCAAAGATTTTCTCTCATTCTGCAAGCTTGCTCTTCATGTTATTGATTGTTTCTTTTGCTGAGAAGAACCTTTTTAGTTTGAATCCATCCCATTTGTTGATTCTTGATGTTATTTCTCGCACTTTAGGAGTCTTGTTAAGGAAGTCTGGTCCTAAGCCAACATGGTAAAGATTCGGCCTGCTTTTCCTACTATTAGGCTCAGGGTCTCTGGTCTATTTCCTAGATCCTTGATCCATTTTGAGTTGATTTTGTGCAGGGTGAGAGATGGAGTTTTAATTTCATTTTGCTGCATATGGATTTCCAGTTTTCCAAGCCCTGTTTGTTAAAAAGGCTGTCTTTTCCCCGATGTATGTTTTTGGCACCTTTGTCTAGTATGAGGTAACTGTATTTATGTGGGTTTGTCTCTGTGTCTTATATTCTGTACCATTGGTCTACCTGCCTATTTTGGGGCCAATGCCTATTTTTGCCCAGCTATGCCACTCCTTGTCTATACCCAAAAGATAAAATCTGCATACGACAAAGTTGCAGCCACATCAATGTTTATGGCAGCTCAATTCACAATAGCTAAGCTATGGAACCGACCTAGATGCCCTTCAACAGGTGAATGGATCAAGAAACTGCAGTATATATACACAGTGGAATAGGACTCGGCCTTAAAGGAGAATAAAATTATGGCATTTGCAGGTAAATGAATGAAGTTGGAGAATATAATGCTAAGTGAAATAAGCCAATCCTCTCCCCCAAAAAAGACCAAATGTTTTCTCTGGTATGTGGATGCCAATCTATAACGGGAGGTGGGGATGAATGGAGGAACTTTGTATTGGGCAGAGGGGAGTGAGGGGAGACAAGTGGGCAGGAGAGTGGGAAAGACAGTGGACTGAGATTGATGTCATTATCCTAGGTACTTGTATGATCGCATGAATGGTGTGACTCTACATCGTGTACAACCAGAGAAATGAATAGTTGCGTTCCATTTGTGTACAATGAATTAAAGTGCATTCTCCTGTCATGTATAACTAATTAGAACAAATTCAAAATAAGAAAAATTCAAGAAGAAGCTTAGAAAATAGGAGTTTTATAAAGAAGAATAGAGATACTAGAGAATTGGTTGAGGGATTTCAACAGACAGCATATAAGATCTTGAGAGAAAGTCAGATGGGGGGAAAAATCATTAAAATATAATTTCAAAAAAAATTCCAGAACTGAAATCCTTGAACTTTTGAAAAGGTTCCTGTTTACCCAACACAATAAAACAAATGATCCAACAACAAAGTAAAGGATCATGAAACTTCACCACACCGGAGAAGCATGTAAGAAAGAGAACCTTCAAGAAGAGATACACTGTATCTTCAGAGAAATATGAGAGGACTTTGCATTCATAAAATAAGAACAGGTTCCTATGAAAAAGAAAGAATTAGAAAGTACAAAAAGGTTTGGGGAAAATCAAAACATAAAAAACATCAACAAAGGTGGAGAAATAGAAAATATTTAACCTATGTTTAAGATACAAAACATTATAACAAATTCACTAGAAAAAAAGACCTCAGAAGGAAGGAAGGAAGGAAGGAAGGAAGGAAGGAAGGAAGGAAGGAAAGGAGGGAGGAAGAAAGAAAAAGAAAGAAAGAAAGAAAGAAAGAAAGAAAGAAAGAAAGAAAGAAAGAAAGAGAGAGAGGAAGAGAGAGAAAAAAAGGAAGAAAGGCAGGCACTAATATCTTTATAATTGGGAGGAAAAAATTGTTTCCAACCTCAAATTCTTAGCCCAAACAAACACTTAGGGAAGGAGGGAAAATAAGCTGGTCTACCTCAATTTCAGTGAAATTACCAATTCTTTGCCAGAGGAAAGTCATCCTTAATTTGAATTCCCAGGCACTGAGGATGCCCAGGCATCCAAAGCCAAGACTGGGGATTAATACCCTCTACCACACATGGCCAGAAGCCAAGCCTCTGAGCCATGGAAGAAACCCATGAGAGAAACCGACCTCCTCCCAATCTGCAAAGGAAACCGAACCAGAGGACCTGGGCTTCTAGTCATTCCTTAAAAATGCAAACCAAGCTGCCAATGATGGGCAGCATGAAAAAGAAAGTCTAAGAGCAAGCAAATGGCCATTGGCTGTAGGGAAAACTGATGATTAAAGAAAGAGAAGTCTTAAAAAGAGAGAAATTGCATCTGCAGAGAAATATGAGAGAACCCTGTATTCATAAAACAAGGAAAAGCTCTTAGGCAAAGGAGCCAGACAGAAAATAAGGAAGGCTTTGGGGGACATTAAAAACATAAAACCATGATTCCTGAAATAAAAATTCCAGTATAAGAATGGAGTCATGTCAAAGGGTGGACGTGGACAATCAAGAAATTAGTGATCAGTAAGGAAAGCTGAGGAAATGTCTCAGTCTGTAGAATTTCGAAAAATGGGCTGTGTCCAGAAGCAGAAAATGGGCCAAGTCTGGCATGTGCTGGGTAGAAGTTTTACAACACATCTACCATCCTTTTGACCCTCCATATCATTGAAAGGCGGTTTTCTGCCTGCTACCTTTGAAGTAAGGCCTGAGATTTGCTTACAATCAAGAAAGTTTGGTGTAAGTGATGCTATGTTAATTTTAAGGCAAAGTCATGAAAGTCAATGTGGCTCCTTCCACTTTCACTGAGACACCCACGCATGAAGCCCTAAAAATCTCTGGAAAAGGTCCAACAACCCTGAGGCTTCTATTGTGGGAGCGAGACAAGCCCCACAGAGAGGCCACATGTAGGTACTTGTCAGAATTCTTAGTCTTTACATCCTCCAAACCAGGCACAGGAGAAAACAAGCTACTTCAGCTACTAGAATTGTAACAAATATTCCAAAACTTGATGGCTTACAACAACAATCCATTACGATCACGGATTTTATGGGTCTTGAATGCAGACATGACCCAGCAGAGCTGGACTGGAGTGATCAGAATTAAAACATGGTTGGGAGCCTCAGTTCATCTCCACCTGGGATGATCTGGGCTCCCTTATACTCTGTGGACTGGGTTCCAGAGAGAAGATTCCCAAGAGAACAAGAGAAAGGAAAAGACAGATTCACACTGTCTTTTCTAAGACGGCTTCAAAAGTTACACCATGACATCTCAACCATATTTTATTCTGTAGATAGAGGTGGTCACAATGTCTTGACCAGCTTCATGGAGATGGGATATAGATTGTTTCTTGCTGGGGAGTGGAAAGGCTCTGGAAGACTGTGTAGGAAAAGTCGAGCACAGGAGTTTTCAAATGATTCCAGCCTCAGCCTCAGACATCATGGAATAGAGAGAAGCTATCCCTGATGGACGCCTAGTGAGATTAAGTAAATGGATGCTTTAAGATTCTACAATTTACAGCAATTCATTAATCAGCAATGGTAACCAGAACATTATTATGGGCTGGCTGCATTGTATCCAACATGGACTAAAATACTAATTCCCAGTACCTAAGAATCTGTTCATATTTGAGATAAACAGGTCGTCTCCAAGCCAAGGAGAGAGTCTCATCAAAAACCAAATGCTTCAGGCATCTTACTCTTGGACTTCTTGGCTTCCAAACTGCCAGAAAATTAATTTCTGTTGTTTAAGCCACATGGGCTGTGGTATTTTGTTATGGAAAATCTGGGAAACTTATGTAAACAATATCCTAGATAAAAACATAATTGCACAAAAAAATGTGCATGTCTTTTGAAGCCCCCCCTTTTTTTTGCAATAGGAGGAATTTGGAAACAAACCTAATTTTTCCTTTATAAACTATGACTGATAGATCTGTACCATGGAATAAAAGGTTAATATTTAAAAATATTTAGGTATATATAAAATAGATATATATTATCTCTCTCTATATATGTGTGCATATATATATATATGGATGAATGAAAATGCACAGCAGAAAGCAGAAGTTCTCAATTATCAAACAGGTGTTTGTAGTTACCCCTGGGGAATAGAATAGGTTGCATACACTCATGAATATGTTGGCCTTTTGCTTTTAACTCTGCATATTTCTGCCTTGTTGAAATCTTTACCATGGTGATGCATTCCTGTAAGAAAAATGTAAAAATAAAGTTGCTTTCTTAATTAACTCATTATAACCAATTTCCTGTTTGTCTAGCCAGAGTTTATTCTAGACCAAGACGACTACACAGTCCCACAATGTCCTTGATCCAGAAGCTTCTAACACCCTCCACTGTGCAAGCAGCACAACTTAAATTTTGAAAGCCTTAGTGGGACCAAAAATTCTGGAACAGCAGGAGAACGATGGAAATTTCATTAGCAAACTGACTTACCAGGACTGAGACTGTTCGGTTTGGAAACATCCTGGCTTCTGCCTGGGAACGTGGGGTATAGGGTTTCTGCAGTGGCTAGAATCGTTTCCATTTTGGATGCCTCCCAAGAAAAAGAAAGGAGGTTAATTGTCTTGAAAATTTAATTCTTTGAATTTGAACAAAAATTATTTACCACGAACCTACTATGTGCCAGGACCTATGCTGGAGAGCACACATACCCAGTCCATTTAACGCTCGTGTGTAAGGAAAATATTATTGCTCTAACTTTGCAAAAAAGAGACTGAATACTACCCTCACCCCACCCTCTTCTTTGACTTAATTAATTAATCGATGCCTTTGTCTCTATACCCCAGTGCAATAACGAGGGGCAGGCGCTGGGTCCCAGAGCCCACTGAAATGATTCAGAGCAGCCAATCCCATGTCTCCTGGCCTTGCATTTGCCTTCCCCACAGAAACCACAATAAAGTTCTGGTTCCTGCTCTGCCTGATTCTTCCACCTCAAACCCACCGTGTGTGGTATCTGTGCTTCCTATTTCCAGAGAACTGTAAGTAAAACCTATTTCTTCGTGACAGTCATTTCCATGTCTGCATGTCCAACACACCTGTTTAAAATGAACTGATGGTCTATTTTAAAGAGTTGGTCAAGACAGAAAGTCAATATGAGGCTGGAGAGGCCTGCCAGCCTAGGTGAGTGGAGGGCCCGTGAGGAAGGGTCTGCGATCGCCATGCTTTGTCTGAGGGGCCACTGTCTCACAACGCTCTCAGACTCTCTCCCCGTTCCTTGATCAAAACCAGCTTCCTTGGCCACTTGGAAGTCAGCATTTACTCTCTGATCTTGCTGGACTTTCCTGGAGAAGGAAACTGTCTTATGGAAAGACACATCTATCAAGAGCTTAGTAGAACCTGCAAGAAATCTGAACAGTCCTGACCCCAACCCAAGTGCACAGCCAGTGTCTCCTGAAGCCTCTATTGTTTTTAAGCAGCTATTGTTTTTAACCTGGTCTCCTTGCAAGGCCAGGGAGTCATGCTAGGGTTTGCTTTACTTTCTCTGGGTGAGTGGTAAAGACAGGAGTTAATCTACAGCAACTCAAAGATAAAAGTCGACAATGATTCTTCCCAGTGGCTGTCTTGGTTCACATATCCAAAATAATATCTAAGCCCCTGGGGAAGGCACTCTTTTCTTTCAGAACAACCAAACTTAGGTGCTGATCCTCAGGGACCTTCCCTCTCTGCGCCTTAGTTTCCCCATCTCTATGAAGAGATTATTCAATGATTCATCTCTACAGCCCTTTCCAACTGCATAGACTATGATGTCCATTTAGAGACAGACTGAGCCTTGCGTATACTCGGACAAGTCCCAAATGGACCAGGAAACTAACTTTACTGCATATGTCAACTGTCACAACAGTGACGACCAACCCTCACACAAGCACACACAGAGACAAAAGAGAAAAAACCTGGCTGACTTATTGATTCTGGTTTCTTCACATTAAAAGCCTATACTTCAGTCTCCAGACAACTCTTCCTGGGCTGCAGGCCATCTGATGGCTCCCCAGACACTGATCAGACCCGCTAATTACCAGTGAGGCATGGCCGAACCTTCACTGATGCAGGAAGCACTCGAGCCTCCACAGAGAAGGAAGACCTTGGGAGGTTCTAAGGAGCACAGGTGCAAGTGGGTCTCAGCAGGAGGAGCTAAGTGAAGGAAGCCACACTCACTCCTTCCTCTTAAGCCTTTTCTTGGAGCATTGCTATTGAACCTGCAGATCCAAACAAAGCCACCCTTAATTATCACTTCAAAAGTCCTTCCATGAGCTCCAAAGGGACGAGTGGATTAGGAAGAGAGTGAGTTAAGATGACAAAACATTTTAGAAAGTCTAAATTTTACTGAGGATAAATATTGAAACAAACTGTATATGAGAGCGTATGAAATTAGATACTGTTAACTCATTTTGAAATAATTAATGGATCAAAAAGAAGATGAAAGTTGAAATTACTTAATATTTATGAACAGATTTAAAATTAAAATTTTATGATGTAGTTAAAATAGTACTTAGGAATCTGAGGCCAAGTATATTAAATAGAATTTGACAAAATCATGCTATGTGCATGTGTAAATAGACCACAATGGATTCCACCTTGTATATCTACAAAGCACCCATTAGAAATAAATAAATTAAAAAGAAGACCAGAAGGGCAGAGGAAGGAAAGAGCGGGGAGAAAGGGGAGAAAAAGAGGAGGCACCAGGAACTGAAATGGAATAATCCCATGCAGGTATGATTATGTCAAAATGAACCCAACTATTAAACATAACTATAATGCACCAATAAAAGCATACAAAGAGAAAGCAAGAAAAATTTAAAACAAGTGAGCTGCCAAGTAAGGAGGAGTGAGATAACAGCACAGAAAAGTCAAAGTTAAGTTTCCAGTGCTGCTGGATTCCAGGTAGGGACATATTGAACTTATAAACTGATCCGGGGTGAATTTAATTCTGGTAATATTGTCCTTTATATTCAAGTGTTCTTTTGACATCCTTCAATCATTTTCTAATAGGCTTCTCACAGGCTATGGATGCTTCTGTTAGGATTTTCCCTGTGTTATTTTTAATTCACTTTTGTAGTCACTGGAATGCTTTTTTTTTTAACTTTAATTTGCAAACAACACTTGCCTCATAATGGATTTTTTTAAAGATATTTTGTTGATCTGGAACTCAGTCATGTAACAAAATTTTTTATTCTTATATTAATTTTAACATCTAAATAATTAGATTGTCTCTAAATATTACTTTTGTAACATTTATGCTTCCTATTCTTTGATTTTTGAAGACATTCACAGAACTCTGTAACTACATAGATTCAATTTATGGAGTGAGAATGTGAGACTATTTCCTTATATTAGCTTTTAATAGAATTTGACAAAATCATGCTATGTGCATGTGTAAATAGACCACAATGGATTCCACCTTGTATATTTACAAAGCACCCATTAGAAATAAATAAATTAAAAAGAAGACCAGAAGGGCAGAGGAAGGGAAGAGGGGGGAGAAAGGGGAGAAAAAGAGGAGGCACCAGGAACCAGGAACATTTCTTAAAAATGTGTGTGCATGAGTATGTGTGTGTGTGTGTGTGTGTGTGTGTGAAAGAGAGAGTGAGATGAGGAATCTTGTGGGAAATCTGTTAAGATGGTTTCATGACTCCTACCCTCCTGTGTACTAAATAGTGCCTTTCATTAAAGTATTCCTGAGAGAAAACCACTATTTCATAACAAGGCTACGTAGGAAGGGAGACATCTTGGACATTCATAAAGCATGATACTTTTAATTCACTGCAAAATTCAAGTTTATAAGTGTGTAACTTCTGAGTTTTGTGTACATGTTCGTGAGATTGGCCAAGACCTGAGAGTATGTGGGGTGGTGGGGAAAGATGGCTGATCAGGCTGCAGTACCAGTCTATCATTAAATTGGTTCTGTACACTAGGCATGGTGGTGCGCTCCTGTAATCCCAGAGATTCAGGAAGCTAAGGAAGGAGGATCACAAGTTCAAGGCCAGCCTCAGCAATTTAACTAAGACCTAAGCGACTTAGGGAGACCCTATCTCAAAATAAAAAGTAAAAAAGGATTGGGGGTGTAGTTCAATGTGAGGTCGCCCCTAGTTTCAATCCCCAGTACCACAGACACAAAATTGGCTAAGTAATGTCCATCTTTTTCTGTGCAGAACAATAAATAGTATAAGCCACCCTTTGATGTGTTTTCTGATTTTGTTACATTGTAGTAAAATAATTAGATCTAATGACATTTTATTTTTACATATCTTAAGACTCTTATTAAGATCATCATTTCTTAAATATTCATAGTTTTTAAAGAAAATGTCTTCTTCCTTTTTATTGGCAGTTTCAAACATATTATGTGTATATGCAAACACATAATACAAACATATGTGTGCTATCACATGTTCATGTCCACCATGTCTGGTATCAAACCATATTTAATTACCTTTAGTTGTTCCAGAATTGGTTCAGGTTGGAACACAGCTCAGGGGGACTTGTGAGGACACCATCATCAGGACACTGAGCTGCACTGCTGGAATCCCACGGTCATTGTGTGTCGGCTGTGGCTGCTGCAGCCCCGCCAGGCCACCGGCGGCCACGCGGATCAATATCTCAGCACTTCTGTGACCCTTCTGTGGTGTACCACTGTGGGCAGGGCTGGGAAGCTCTGAGATCAACCCTCTTAGTTGTTTCCTTAACCTGCTCATCTCAGACAATGTATATTTTATTTTATTTTTATTTATTTATTTTTTTTATTTATTTTGAACCAGGAATTGAACTCAGGGGCACTTGGCCACTGAGCCACATCCCCAGCCCTATTTTGTGTTTTATTTAGATACAGGGTCTCACTGAGTTGCTTAGGGCCTCGATAAGTTGCTGAGGCTGGCTTTGAACTCGAGATCCTCCTGGCTCAGCCTCCTGAGTCGCTTGGATTACAGGTGTGCGCCACCACGCCCGGCTGCATATTTTAAATGTTACACGTGAATGCGGATTTATCTGCTTCCTTATAATTTGTCAATGTTTTCTTTCCATATTTCGAAGCATGATTGTTACATGCCTGAAACTCCATTATTCCTATGGATTCCGTGACTCTTAAAGGTTGTCATTTTATTCATATTTTATCTCTCTTTTATTTTTCTTAGAAATTCTCACTTCAAATTCTCTCTTCACTAAAAATAACTTTGCTATTTTGGTTTTTGTGCTATAGGTTAAAGACTCCATGCAAGTTTTGCCTTTTATGTTTTGTTCTGTTTCAGTTGTTCCACGAGGAAACAGCACAGAGCTGTTCACCAACCTAAGGACCTGTTTCTCTCAGAGTCTTTGTGCTTTTATCTTTTGGACATATTTTTATACTCATTTTCTATTTAATACACTTTCTTGGTACTTATTTTTATTTCACTGTCCCATTTTTGCTTCAAAGGAGCCTTTTTTGTTCATTTTATTCCCCTAGTATTTTAATGTTTATATGTCCTACTTAAATTTTGCTGGTGAAAACTCATAATTCACTCTACCATGTACCAACCTCTAGAACCAGTCATTATCCATAACCTTTATTTCAACAAGATAAACACCTTAGGAAACTTTTCTGTCTCTCTCCAACTTAGCAAACCTTCCATATTAAGATTCAGATTGGTGCTGAAATACTTTTATATTATGCCAAACAGATTTCTCTGTGGTCTACTGGGGTTTGCATGCTGCAGTTTTGTTTTCTATGGTTTTGTCTGGGTTTATTAACAAGGCGTGTTTTAAAAATACCTGAATTTTCCTCTTATTTTAATTTTATTATTTATTTTGCTGGAATGTATTCAGACAAGTCTTTTGGAAGCTTCTCTGAGTTGTAAGTTTTGTGAGTCTTTGTATTACCCAAACCATCTGCTTTGCCCTCTCATTTGAATGTTAGTTTGGTCAGTCCTAGGATACCTGTTTCAAAATAATTTTATTTCATAACTCTGAAAAAACTTGTTTCTTTCTTTGTAGCACCCAATGTTGCCAAAGAGAATCACGTAATCCACATGAATCATGCACTTTTAGACAGTGATAATCTAATCTTCAACCTTTGTAAGTGTTCTGATTCTTTTTCTATCTTTGCCAGGTTTGAAGGATTGCTCTCTGTCCTTTTGTTCTGATATTTTACCAGCACAAGTCTGTCTCCTTCCCTTCTCTCTCTCCCTTTCTCTCTCTCTCTCTCTGTCCCTCTCCCCACCCCCACCTCTCTCTCTCTCTCTCTCTGTCTCTCTATGTCTCTCTCTCTTCTTCTCCCAACCAGAACTTCTTGAGTTTTAGGTTTGATGACTGCCCCTTCTCTAGCTTCTGAAGGGAGTGATGTGACCTATTTCTTCTGACATGATGGACCGTCCTGCTGTGCCTTCCGAAGATATCACGTTCTAATCCCCGCAACCTGTGTCTGCTAAGACGTCACTGCCATAATCATGGTGTATTAATGCTACAGTTAAACTTAAGATGGGGAAACTATCTAGGTCTGGCCCAGTCTCATGACTCCTGAAATGGATAGAGAGAGCTCTCTGTGGCTGGAGAAGGAGGGAATTCGGAGACACTGGAACCAAGGGAAGGACTCAATGTAACACGGCTGCTTTGAACATGAGGGAGCCACAAGCAAAGGACTATGGAACCCTCAAGGCTCTGAAGATGACCAGGCTGCCGGTGAGCAAGAAGAGACACCTCAGACCTACAACTCCAGGCACCTGGATTCTGACTGTACACAATGAACTTCTCAGAGCCTGGTGATAAGACACCTAGCAGGCATGCCTTAATTTTGACCTTGAGACTAGACAGAAAATACACCCAAGCGCACCCAGATGTCTGATCTGAAGAACTGTGAGATAATGAATGAGTTTGTTGTTAGCCTGCAAGTGTGTAGTAACTTGTTATGTGCCATAGAAACCTAGGGAAGGCAAGCCTCTGTCAAGTGGAAAATGAGCCCCTGCTTCTCATGAAAGTAGGCATACATAAAAAATTTGACACGTAATATTATGGGCGTCTCGGGCTGGGGATATAGCTCAGTTGGTAGAGTGCTTGCCTCGCAAGCGTAAGGCCCTGGGTTCAATCCCCAGCACTGCAAAAAAAAAAAAAAAGAAAATACAAAAAAATTATGGGCATCTCCTTTTGCCAAGGAGTCAATTGATCCCAAATTAGCTATCCTTCCATTCCTCTTGGCCTTGGAATCCCTACTTCCCTTGGCTGGGGTAACATTAAGCTTCTTCCACTGTCTTCCTGATGAGGAACCACTCACCCCAAAACCTTCAGGTTCAGTTTTACCATAGAAGGTTCTCCCTGAGTCTCAGTGAGGGTGGGTGAAGGTGAGATTCTTCTCCATATCCTCAGAACTAAGCAAGAGTCTGACAAAGAGGAATCTCTCAGCCAATAAGGAAAAACATACATTAATCTGAAACTAATGAGGGATGACTAAGTAAATAAGCCATTGGATGGGAAGGGGACAGGGCATGATGCACGGCTAGGTGATTCGTTCCACACCAGGAGTAGCCACGAGCATTGAGCATCATCTGCTTTCTAATGCCGAACGTGGGCGGAGCTCTCTGTGCATTTGTAACTGCCCTCGAGTCCCCTTCACTGAGCCCACACATGTTTTGCTTGCTAACAGCTGGGCTCTGCGCTGGCTGAACTTTCTTCTCATTGACAGGCTTCTGGCTGGTCTGCATGGTGAGGCCTCAATGCACACGCAGGATGCCTGGACTATCAGCCATGGTGACCCGGGGAGCTGGTCAGTAGGGGTCCATGACTGGGACTGGGGACATGAGCAAGTGGCCATATAGCTGGCCCTTGACTCTTTTTCATCTAGATGCCTTTACCCAGAATATTAATTATTAAAAAATGAAGCAGCCCATTTTATTTTTTTATTTTTTATTTTTTTTTGGAACCGGGGATTGAACTCAGGGACTCTCGGCCACTGAGCCACATCCCCAGCCCTATTTTGTATTTTATTTAGAGACAGGGTCTCACTGAGTTGCTTAGGGCCTCGCTAAGTTGCTGAGGCTGGCTTTGAACTCGTGATCCTCCTGGCTCAGCCTCCTGAGTTGGTGGGATTACAGGTGTGCACCACCGGGCCCAGCAAGCATCCTATTTTAAATGACAGAAGACTTATTTTGAGAATACTAGTTTTGCATCAAAAACAGATCATCCTTGTAATCCAAGGGAATCATGATAGGGGAAACCTCAGGAGATCAAGTGTGCTGACCCATGACTCCATAGTTCCTCAGTAGGTAAATGGAGACGTTAAAAAAGAAGCTTCTTGGAAATGAGAAGTGAGCGTCAGAATTGTGTGCTAAAGATTTGGAAACTCACATGCACTGAACTCATTCATTCACTTACCACAGACACAGTGTTTCCTGCACATCCGTGGTGTACCAGGCACGAGGGATTCCGAGAAAGCCCAACTCGATTGTTCAAAAGGAATTCCCGTTGGCTGAGACCTGCCCAGCAGGTGAACCACACAGAGCAGGCATCCTTCTCTCAGCCTAGGGGAGGTGGGAAGTTGGAAGATGAAATCAGTGACATCCCTAGGAGGCATGAATGCTAGTTTTCTTTGTATCAGGAATTTAACCCAGGGGTGCTCTACCACTGAGTCACATCTCCAGGCTTTTTACTGTGAGACATGTTCTCATCAAGTTGCCTAGGGCCTCACTAAGTTGCTGAGGCTGGCCTTGAACTTGTGACCCTTCTGCCTCAGCCTCCTAAGTTGTTGGGATTGCAAGTGTGTGCCACCATGCTCGGCCTGACTGGATTTTAATAGATGGGTAGGAAATGGACCAGACCAAGGCAGGGAATTCCAGATAGAGGAACCACTTTGTGCTTTAGAAATGCAAAAAGCTGTCATTGCTATTGCTCCTATCACCTCTCCTAGGACTGCTGATTTGGGAATAACACTTGCCTGGTTATTAATTATGCACCGCTTAGTGTTACAGTGTATTATCACTGAATGCAATTTCTGAATTGCAGAGCTGTTAAAGTTTACTTGTTTATACACTGTCTCCTCAAACATCATTTATGTTGTTTTTCCTCTGCATCCTAGATAGAGTCTATGCAGAGATCCACCTCATCTCTTTCCCCCAGCCTGCTCCTCTCCCTTCTGACCCTCCCACAAATCAGCCAGCCACATACTCACAGTCCTGCCTTCATCCTAAGTGGCTCCTTTCTCCTCTTCCTCTTTTTCTCTCCCTGTACTCTCCAAGGCACCAATTATTAAGGTGCCATGATTGTGAATCTGTAAAGCTCCCTTCCTGCCCCCAGCATCCCTAACATCTCTTCTTCAGTCCCAGCCTTTAAACCTCTTCAGTTATTGCCGTAGACTCTGCTCTGGATTCCTGGTCTCCGTCCTTGTTCCCACACAGGTTGGAGGACTTCATTCCCTTGACTACACACTTCAAGTGGTACTTGAACCCTTTCAGTCCAGTAAAATGGACAAACTGCTCCCTTGTACCTCAGAGGGATTCATTGAGACCAGGTACCAGAATAGTTCAGCTCCAGGCACTGGGAAAGGCAAAGCTATTGTTTTGAACATTTAATCATGTGCTTGTTCTTTGTAGTTTTCAAGTATGAACACTTGAATGTACTCCAGGAATTGCAGTGTGTGTGTGTGTGTGTGTGTGTGTGTGTGTAAGAGAGAGACAGAGACAGAGCGCAGCTTAGAGATTAAAATTTGTGGCAGATTGCAATGAAAACAGAATATATATGAAGCAAGACATAGCCCCCTAACCAGACTCCTACCTTCAGAGAAATTTTCTGAATCCGTTTTTCTTTCCCACTGGCATATTGAGAACCAAATTCATGTTAGTGTTTTGGTAGATTTCTTCCCAAGGGCGGAGGAAAACACTCTTTCCACCTCTAATTTTTCCTGCAGTCAGAAAGAAGGAGCCTAGGACACACAGAAGAGGAACTCCACCCAGTTTAGCATTTCCAGGCTGCTCCCTGTTCCAGGGGGCTGGTGGCTTCAGAATCAGTGACCCGTTAAAGTAGAAAAAAATTAAATCTCAGAAGGAGCCAGGGAGGGAGGACTACTGAATGGAACCTTGACAGAGAAAGCACAGGTCCGCCAGAATGCCATCTGTGAGGGCCGGGGAGGCTGATTCTGCAAAAGGAATGACCACTGTCTCCTAGGGAGCATTGCTGAAGCCGAAGTACGGGTAGCCCATCAGTGGCTGCTACAGAGTTCCTGGCAGCCAAAGGGACAAATGCCACTGTCTGACCAAAGGTGCCATGCAGGGAAACCCTGAGGATAACAGTGCCCAGGTCCTTTGCCCTCCCAAGCTTGGGAGACCCTGCAGACTTCCCCTTCTACACACTCAGGCAGAAGAATGGGGCCACTGACAAGGGGGTCCCTAAACAATGAAGCAGGTTTTATCCACTGAGAGACTGAAAATGTGTTCAAAGATTATTTAAATTTTTCAATCAGACTAAGTTTTATACCAGAATGAAATATAGGCTTTGGCATTTTTGCTTTGATTTATATTGTGGGCGTAGACACGTGTGTTTGGAGATAAGGGTGTTTTGTTGTGTTCTTGTGTGTGTATGTGAGAGGGTTCTGTCGTCTTCTGACTGAGCAGCACATAAAGATTTGGACCCCTAAATTACACACAAATCTTCATTAATTACCATTTTCTCTGCAAATCCAAGTCATCGTGAGAGTAGCTCTGTGTCTTCCTCCCACAGGTGCCTTTCAATAAATTGGAGAAAGTTGAGTAGGAAGCGTGAAAACTGGGCTACAATCCACAGAAATGAGTTAACCTGATATCTAACTGGCTCCCTGACCTGTGCGAACTGGTCTTCAAATACTGTTTCTCATTTTCTCCCCTCATCTACCGCACCCCTTCCCAAGGATAAGCCCCTCTGCATGGAGAGCCTCTGAAAATGTGCTAATTAGAAAGTTGCTCTCTACCTGAAGCAGAGCCCACCTCCTCCCCCTCTCTTAGCACCTCACTGGAGCCCGCCTTTCTTCCCCTCACTGTTCCCAGTTTTGGGACTCCGCATGCCCAGGGCCAAGCCTTGAGCCTCAGTGGGCACAAAGAATGAGAACCAAAAGGGGCGAGGAAGAGAAACGGACGTGCCAGCCTGGCAGGCATGGGATCAGATAAGAACCAGGGAGCAGGAACAAGAGAAGGCACTCTCTTCAAGGGACACAAGCATGGCCTTTGTGCAGAATAGTCTCTGCTGGGAGTTGAGGAAGTAGACTGGCTGGCACTGTTTTCAGGAATTACAGAATATTCTATCAGTGGCCCCCTCCCCGTTTGCTTCTCATCTTTCTCTCTTCCCAGGCATCAGACTTTGGGCTGGTCCAACATGGGATGTCTGTGAAGCAGCAGGTGTCTGTGAAGGAGACCAGGTTTCATGATCGGCAGTTCAAGAAGTTTCCGTGAACTGTTGGCTGCGGTCTGCCGGGCACTGAGCTGGGAGCAGGGCAGGAGGAGGTTTTCATCAGAAGGCCCCTGTGCCAGCAGGCATGTGAACAGTAGGGCAGGAGAGCGTTCAGACCCACAATCGATGGTGTGGATGCCACTGAAGGTGCAGCGATGGCTGGGTCAGCAGTGGATTTCCAGGAAACTTCCACTGGACTGTGAAAGGAATCCCATCAGCTAATGCGGTGCATGCACTGTTCCAGGGCTTCCACTCCCAGCCTGGTCCTGCTCTGTGCCTCTCCAAAACTGCGTTCACTCATCTCCAGGGTCTTTGCTATTTTTCATGAGGACTATGAGACAATTCTTAGGATTCTTGAGAATATTAATGTTGTACTTTAAGAGATATTTTTGATACTCTTGAAAACTATTGAAATATAAGTTGTTTCCCTTCTCAAGAAGGATGGCGGAACAAACCTTTCCCCTCAGTTTCATCTCTCCCTGATAATTGCCCTTTCCTGAGCCTCCGGGGAAAGTTTGAGGGTTGACATCAGAATCCAGGAACACATTTGTGGGCCTACAGGGTGTACCAAGTTGGCTGCATCAAAATATCCTGCTTCCATCTTCAGCTGGATCCTGGTCCCTGGTTGTCTTGGGCTCTGGTTCTGAGTGTGTGAGTTGTCTTCCCGCACAGGACTGAGCTCCATGTGGCAGGACTGGGTGGGCTGTGTCTGTGCCCTTTCAGTAATGCCCTGAACAGCTTTATAGCCTCTGGAATGGAGTCAGAAGCCAGAAGCTCCATCCCACCACCAGAGAGCTTGGCAAAGACACTGCTCATCTTTCCTGCGCCGTGTCTCCCACTAGGAATCCTCCTCCCATCATCCTTTCCCTTTCTCTCAGCCAGTTGGCTCTGCTCTTCCCAGAGCCTCCCAGAGCCTCCTAGTCCCTGGTTTTTACCAGCCAGGCAGCTGTAGCTTCCTCCCACACACCTTTGACCCCTTTGATCCCAGCCGGCTGCCAACAGTGTGTTTCCAAACCTGCCTCCCACAGGATCCAACTCCTCCTGCACCAGGCCTCTTCTAAGCTGCCCACTTTCTCTGACTCTGTGCCAGAGGACCTCAAGAACCCAAGAAGCTGGCCAGTGTGTAGAAATTGCTCCCTGTGGCAGCCTTGCAAGGTGGCCATGCAGCCCTGGCAGACTGTGTCCCATGACAGCTGGCTCCCTGCCAACTCTTTTTCTCCAATTCATGCAACTCTTATGGAAAATTCTTTCTCAAAGTCAAATATAATTTGAAATGGCCTTGTAAAGTTTCCAGAATGCAAATTTATCATGCTTCATGGAGGATACCAGGGCAGAAAGCTACAGTAAACCATCTAAAGTCACAGAGCAAGTCAGAAAAATTTAGGCCTAGAAACAGCTCCACTGTCCTCTGATCAATGAGCTTGTCATGACACAGACTCCCTTCGGTCTTGCTGAGCTGCCTTTAATGTCTATCTCTGGTCCATGGCTATCCTCCCTGGTCACACGGCACTTTGCATATCTGCTTTCATGGGTCCCCCAAAACTTCCTTTGCCTTCTGCAGGCTCAGTGCCCTGAGTTGGCCCATGATGATGCAGTACCCACAGGCTCCACAGGTGCTGTCACTCAGCCTGGAGAGTTTTCTACTGGTGCCAGACGCAATTTCCTGAACAACTTCTAGAGGCCATAGCTGAACCGGTCTTCTCCAGTGTCTACTTTATTTGGTAGCAGTTCAGTAAAGTTGACAAGAATCCCTTCTACCTTTGTCAGAGTCTGACAAATTTGACGATCTTATTATTATTTCAATCTTAGTTTTTCTTGAACAGACTGTATTTTGTGGCGGCAGGGACTCAGGTTTTGTTGTGCATGTGTCAAGAAATTGTATTTGAATTTTTCTTCAACAACAGTCTCCTAAATGTGCCCAATTTCACACAGGAAAGTGAAGCCCAGAGAGGTTGGGTGATTCCCAAGTTCCCTCAGCTAAGTACTCTCACAGCCAAGAATAACCCTAGGTCTCCTGACTCCACTCGCGCTTTTGCCAGCACTTCCCATTGACCTATATAGAATTTCAATACACCAGTTTTTTATGTAAATTATTTGCTTGTTCAGGTGTTTGTATGTCCCTTGAGTAACATGATCGCCCCCATCTACCTTCAATAACATTAGCAAATGCATACATCTTCTCTAATTAAGCCTTTATTTTTCTCTTTGTAAAGAACTATGCACAGATGATCAATTAATGCAATTTTTAAAGATAACGATTATTACCAAAACCCTTCATTTAGGATAGTTGTGCAACTCTAGGGAGCAAGACTGCAGTTCTTCCTCACATCCTTGGATTCACTACCAGCAACTGCAGACAAATTCTGCAGAGGGAGCAGCACCACGATATTGCAATTGAAGCTTTCTCCAGCCTTTCTCTGCAACCACACTCAAATTTTCAATTCCCCAAATAGAAAATGAACTGAATAGGCATTAACAAAGTAATCTCTGCACTTCTTCGAAAATTGCAAACTAGCTGAAATTTTCTCTTATGGTTGGCAATAGCCATGAAGAAAAAAACATAATTCTTCCTCTTCAACCCCTGAAATACATCATTTGAAAAGCTTCCCTTACTGGAAAATAAAATGAGAAGAAAAATCATATTAGAAACTAATGAACTCACGTGGTGTTATTTTCATTACTTAGTAACCTCAGGGTATGGATAATTTTTTAAACAAATTTTTAAAATGTGGACTTAAGGGACACACATGCTTAAAAGCCTGAAGTCATCAAACCAGAGTGATAATGTTTTTTTCAAGTTTATGAATTCTGAAGCAGATGATCAGTCTATTTTATATCTTCAGCTATCTTTAACTTCAATTACATGTTCCTGCTCAAGTCATTAAGTCCAGGGACTGAACTGGATTGAGAAAAAGAGGACATCAATTCAAAAGGCAGATCCATTCAACATAATGACCATGGCCATAGCTCCAAAGGGAGACATCGGGTTTTCCTGGAGGGTGAATGGCTAGGCACATATCAGAGACTGAAGTGTCTCCCACAAGTCAAACTGGGCGCCTCCCTGAACAGGCCTGAGCTGGACTGGCCCAGACAGACAAGCTTCAGTGACTTCAGCAGCCAGAAGAAAGATGTCATGGGAGGGACTTGTGTAACTAGGCAGGACTGCCCCTCTGCTAAATATGTGAAATAATTGAAGAGTCAAAAATAACCCAGCTTCAGCCCAGTGTTTTCCTGGGACCTACCAAATGTCTAGCCTGCCCACAAGAGAATCTTTCTGTGTGTTCCTTTGAGAATATATGTGTTCTGGTGTCCTCTAGAGAGTAAGGCAAACTCAGCTGATGTTCCCCTTACTAAAAACACCACAGAAATGGCTGAGTTAAAAACAGAAAAGCAACTGAAAATTCAGAAACTAACTTGAGATCAAGAAAGGAAAATTCCACTTTAAAAAAAAAATGAGGGACTCTTAAAAAAATAGGAAATGAGAATTAAAATTACAGAGTGTTACAGTGGAATTGGAATCTGCTATAGGCCTTAACAGCTGGGATTAGGGATTAGTGCCACACAGAGAGCAAAATCCAGTCAGTAGTCCCAAGTGGGTGGACAGCTGGAATTGAGTGGCCTGAATTGATTCTGCAGCCACTAGCGCTGCCCTGTGTAAGAGAATCACACCTACTTAACCCAGGAAAGCCACATGAAGCTTCCTGTCCCTCCAGGCCAGCGGATGAAAACAGATACACCTACAAGAAATAGGAACACAGGGAGAGGCCAAATTTAAGCCACCTGCATAATTCAGGACCCAAAATAAATACTTGTCCAATACCATGAAGCTCATGAAGCCCCAGCAGATACAAGTAAGAAACTGTCACCCAAAGCAAATCACATGGTTTTGCAATGGAAAGTGTCCTCACTGTCAAAGAGCTCACAGCCAAGATTATAAGCCACGTAAAAAAAGGAATGACCACAAAGTACAATCAAGAGAAACAAATAATCCTGAAGAAAACTGCACAGATTTTTAAGACCATAAAATAAATATTTTAGAATGTTTGCAGAAATACAAGAATGTGTGGAAATCATGTAAGAAAAAGCTAACGGGAGGAAAGGAAAATAAATTCTGGAATTCTAAGTCAGAAAACAAAACAAAAAAGGAGACCGCACATTCTTTTCAAGTGCACAAGAATCATCTCTAAAATTATGTATTAAGACACAAATACACAAATAAAAATGTCTTCTTTGACTAAGATGAAAGTAAATTAAATTTTAAATATTTTCAAAAAAGATTTAGAGTCGGAGAATTTCAGTTTCTAGTTCAACAGGCAAAATCTTGGAAGTCTTCATAAGCATCCACAAGACAAAGGAAAGTTGAACAAACTGGACGATTCTTTAATCCTTGATAGGTCATCAGAAAAGGAGGTCACAGGGTCGAAAATCAGAGACACAGGTGAACACAGGTAATCACAGCTAACCAGAAGCAGACCTCACAGTGCAGATGTGAACTCCAGCTATTTTAGGAGAGGTATTAGGGGAAATAGTAGAAAGAATGGTGTTGGAATACATGGCTTTTCCTACAGGAAAATCATTAGGTCTATTTCTTCCACCAAGTGTTTATCTCACAAATACCAGAGTAAAAACTAAACTTTAGCACTATTAGATGAAAATATTGGAAAATATATTTTTGAAAAAATGGTCATGAAATGCTTTCTTGAAAAAGAAATTAGAAAAGAGATAATTGTAAAAAAAAATTGCTGGTTTCATTAATATTAGTTCCTTCCATAAAGTTCAATAAAAAATACCACAAAGTTCAATGAGAAGCCAGAGTTTACATGAAGAAATTAGTAACATGTATACTAGGCAATGGATAAATATTCAGAATGCTATTTTCTAACTCTTGCAAAGGAAATAATAAGCAATTGAGTTATAAATCATATATCATACAATAGACACAACTGCAAATTGTTTTACAGAAGAGAAAACTTGAAAAAATAAGTAAACTTGAGAAGATGCTTAATCTCTGCCATGACTTGAATGTGTCCTTCCAAGATCTTGTGTGGGAAATGTGATCCCAAATGCAACATAGGGGACATAGAACCTAGTGAAAGATGATTGGGTCAAAAGGGCTCTGCCCTCATGAATTGGTTAATGTTACTCTTTTAGGTTTGGGTTAGTTATTGTGAAAGTGGATTGTTGTAAAAGGAACTTTAGTCTTCTCTTGCCCTTTCACCTTCCACCATGGATGATGTGGCACAAAGCATTTTCCAGATGCCGGAGTTGTGCTCTTGAACTTCCCAGCCTCTGGTACCATGAGCCAAATTAATTTATTTTCTTTATAAATCACCCAGTCTTGGATATTCTGTTACAGTAGCTGAAAACAGACTAAGGCAGTCTCATTAGGAATCAAGAAAATATCAATGAAAACACTAAAATGATTTTTCACAAATTAAAAAGTACCAGAAAGTTTGACAACAGAAAAACTTATTGGAAAATTAGTGAGTCAGCACACTGGTCTATTAGGGTATGAGTATTAATACCATAGGAACATTTTGAAGAGGAAATTTGTCACTATCTGATAAAACTGATCCTGCACATAGTCCTCAGAATTATATAGCTATCATAATGGGTAGTTGTAAAAATTCATACCTGAGCATAGAGAAACAGAAGACAAAGAATAGGATTTATGATAAGAAAAAGATAGGATTTATATAAACTTTAAACCTATGCAATGCAGTACTATATATTCAGTGTGTATTCTTATTCAGGAAGTGGTTAGAAAATGGAAATGGAAAGATTGCCAGCAACTTCTTGATTGCAGTTTTTCTAGTGGGGAAGAATGGGCCTGGGGTTAGAAGACAGGCCAGTGGGGTCAGGGAAGGCTCTTCTGTGACAGCAACTCCAAAATGCAGTGGGGGGTTGCACGTGTCCCAGCCTAGGAGTGACTTATGACTGCCCGCTGCCACAGGTCAGGACCGGTCACACTGTCTTGCAAAGGAGGCATCCAGAGGAGAGAAGAATGAGAAGAAATCTAGTATTAGAAGTTACTAGTATGGGGTAGGGGTGTGCGCATTAGGATTTTCAGTTGATCATCAATATTCTGCTATTTAACTGAAACATATTGAAGCACAAGTAACTACAGATTAATATTTTGTGTGGTGGGAACGTGGGTGCTTGCTATATCCATCTTTGTCTACCTACCCCTGTAATACGGCAGACTCTTCTCTAAGTCATTATTCTTAGTATGAATTAGATTATCAGTCTTATTAGATCAGGACACAAAATGAAAAAGAAGTTGATGTGTGCTGAATTCAAACTTTCGTTATTGAAAAATTCCCCATCACTTTGAGTAACAGGGATAAGATCCTCAGAATATACCAAACAAATTCTCTATAACGACCACTGTCTAAATCAATCGTCTCCTTTCCCATCACTTTGGTCAGAACAAATTATTCTTGCTGTCTGGAGTAAACCAACATCTTGATAAACTTGTTGCTCTTCCTAACTGCCCTGCCTTCCCCCCATCACTCATACTCAACCTACGTATGTGAAAATATAAAATGTCAGAGATATATTGGCAATAATAATAATGGCCAAAGAGAAAAACTGACCACCTGCAGAAAATTACCATTGGATTTGTGTGCATGCCTCTTGAACAATAGATGAAGGCAAAATTTTCTGTGTTTCTGCTGCTACAGGAAAAATGGTTCTGTGAGTTGCTCTTCTCAGTCTTTTCACCTCGGTCACTTCATTTGATTCTCTCGACATTCCTATAAGGGATCTACTACCCATGGTGAACAAATGAAGACACTGAGACAAGAGAAGTTGCTGACCTGCCCAAATCATACTACAAAATCCAAGCAGAGCTGCTCCGGGAATCCAGGTTCTGGAATGATGAGCTCTGCCATCGAGGATGGCAGTCAGGTTCTTGTCCCCAGTATTGGCCTGACCCTTTCTCTCTGCATGCTTATCCCTTTTGGAGACAAGACCCAACCCAAGCCCATGGAATAGTTTTGGGACATTTAAGAAATCGTGGAGGAAACTTGATGATTTACAAACAGAAGACAAGCAAGCTAGGTACACAGCAAGCTGTATCCTTCAAATCAGAGATGGAGTGAATATTTATTCAGAATCATGGAGGGCAAAACCCAACAGCCCTGACCCAGCCCAGCAGGTTTTGTAGCTCAGCTCTGCCATTTATTTGCCTGATCTTGGGACCTCACCTTCCCTCTCTGGGCCTCAGCTTCTCCATTTGTCAAATGAGCAAATCAAGTTAGATTATCTCCAAAGCCCCTTCTGCTCTCCCAGATTCTTTAAAGACCTCAAAATGCTTAAATATGTACAAGAAAAGGAAATGTTCCCTTTCCTTCTAGAAAACACACACACACACACACACACACACACACACACACTCATTTAATAGATTCACTGAAGTCTGGGTATAGATGGAATATAAATCAGAAAATGGCACTTATGTATAAAAACTGCCAGATTTTTCTATCATCTTCCACTTCTTCTCCCATTAACAGATGGGATGCAGTTTGATGGAGTTGATCAGATGAAGCAGCTGTCATCTTAGCAGTCACACCACATGAGTGACACTAATGAGACAGGTGAAATATTCAAAAGCCCAAGACTCGTCTCACGAAACCACTGCAGCCCTGCCAGGGTCACAGTGGGCATATTTATTATGGGTTAGTCATCAGATCTAAAAATAGGCCATGTAAATAATATTTCTTATAATGATGATGATTATTATTTATAGCCTGTCCCAGTCTCCTAGGCAAATGTCCCAGGGAGAACAAAAGGACGCTTAGTATAATTAAAACAAAGAGAACATAGAGGTGTTGGCACAAGAGAAAAGGAAGCATTTTGACATCAGAAGCTGAGAACTCTTTGTTGGATTTGATTAATTATCACTAATGTGGATTTTATTTTAGGAACATACAACATTGTGGGACTATTGCTTTATTCATAGGAGGGGGGAAAGAAACACATCAACTTAGCGTCTCTCTTCTGTTAGGAAGTTTTTGCATTGCTCTTCCAGGCTGGCTTATCCTTAACTTGTCCAGAAATAATTTGCAAGGGAAAATTTCCTAATATCTGGATCTCGAGGATTTCATCAGTGGGTGTTTATTAAGTGTGTATTAGATGTCAAACACTGGGGACAAGCACTGGGGACATTTGTGTGTGTGTGCGTGTGTGTGGGCGCGCGTGCACGTGCACACATGTCTATATGTGAGGGTGGCCAGAGTTAAACACTGTGAGGTGAATTAGGGACCAGAGTTCAGCAAAGACTTCATTACAAGGTGATATTTCAGCTGCCTGAAGGATAAGATGGAGTTTATCCATTTGATAATAGGAGGGGGGTTGTTCCAAGAAGAGGAATGAGAAGGTACAAAGGCAGACAGAAGTGATGGAATATTTTGCTTTTAAGATTGGAAAGAAATGCAGCAGAAGGAACCAGCAAAAGCAGATTATAAATGGCCACATGAGTTCTCCAGAGAATGATAGACTGTTCTAGTACAATGTGGAGCCCCTGAAGAGTGAATAAGGGGTTCCATAATCACATTCGTCTTTTAGAAAGATCGCTGGAGACGTGGCATGGATGGTCTAAATATATAGGCAAGGAGACCAATCAGAAAGCTTTGAAATAATTTGGGCAAGAGCAGATAAGGGGTTGACCTGGACACTTGCTGAAAGGAGGATGAAGAAGAAAATAAATAAGACTTGCAAACATACCAGGTTCCCTATGAGCATCGCCATCCTAAGGCACGTCCCAAGGGTTAAAGGGTTAAAAGGCAAACACAAGACATTGAAAACCACTTTAATAGCCATTTATGTCATTGTCACCTATGGCTGTGTACATGTAAGCATGAATATGTTAGTAATATGGTTGCAAAGAAGCTCTGTGTGCCAACCATTCACTCGGATGAGGATTTTAGCCTTGTCTTCACAGCTAGTTTTTCAGTTGCTTAAACTTGACAATATCTCTGATATCAAGAAAGAACATGCTGGCCGTGTCTGAATCAAACCTGCTGACCTGCTCACTAATATTTCCTGAAAAGCAAAGAAACTATTTGCAAAGAGAAAGAAAAAAGATGTGGTTGTCCAAAGGACATGGTCCTTAACTATGAGTCATGACAACTTTGTTTTATTTTCTTGACTATGGCTCTGATTCACTTGATGATGTGAACTCAAGTTACTTCAAGCCTTAATTTCTGTGGCTATAAAATGGGTAGAGTCAAAGGAGACCCCTACTTACCTGTTCATGACACCGTTGATGCCTACGATATTCCTGTAAAATGCTCTGAGCCTTTGCTCAAAGGCTTCCCTGGATGTGTTATTATTTTGTTGGTAGTGATTTGGGAGACTATGAGCTTTGCGGGTGGTGAGGCTGAGTCTCCTGGAGGGATGACTCATCTGTCAAAGGCACCCTACGTTGATGCAATCAGTCATTTCTGGATTTACCTGGCCAGCCAAAGATTGAAATCAACTGACTTAGGAAACATTATAAGAGGATCTGTACTTAGTAGAAAGAAGACAAACTACGTCAGAACCTTGCTAGTTAGAAAAAGAAACAGAGCAGAAATAAATTTATGAGTGAAAATAACTACAATCACTTTAGAAATTTGGTAGCTAGGTAACTTCAGACACTGTACTAGGTACTCATTCATTATCTACCCATTTATTATCTCATTCGTGTTTCTGTCTAGCATACAGTAGGCACTCAATAAGCATCAGTTGCACAGACAACCATTTATGGCAAGTAATATGATTCTCATTTGTACATGCGAGAAACCGAGCCCAGGGGAGTTGAGAAGCCCACCCAAAGTCCTGCTGCTGTGAGTGCAGAAGAACCCATATTTGCATCTTGTCTCACAGCAAACTTTGAACATAGTCCCCCTGATTTCTCTGACCCAGGAGTCCACTCTCCTTCTCCGTTAACACCATCAATAGTGTCCCTTTCTGTTCCTAAGCTATGTGATTTTTCTCCATTATTAACTGCCATTAGACTCCATTTTTCCAGATCCACTCTTCCCTTCAGGGTACGTGGGTGGGTGGTGTTGATGCTACTTACCTGACTTAGAGCCAACACCGGGGCTACTCAGATGCGTCACACCTAAGCGATCTACTCCAAGCTCTCTTAGAGCATGGAGTTCAGGGCTCTTGTCTAATAATGGGTGGAGAGATAGGAGAAAATCAGGTCTTTGACATTCCTGTGGGAGAACTAACAACACTCTTCCTTCTTTATTAATGTTGGCTTATAAGTTGTAAATATGTCAAGAAAAGCAAGGCCGGGTTGATTCACTCATTCAACCAGCCTTTATTGCAGGTTAACTATTTATGTGACAGGTCCTCTCTGAGGTGCTGGGAAAGTACAAAGATCAATAAAGCAGAGATCTCGGCCTCACAGAGCTCATTCGTGGTCTCACGGGAAGGCACATAGAGTTGATTCCCTATCTTGAATTTGTTTACTTGCTGAAAGTTATAGGTAACCCTTGAATCAATAATCTCAGCACTTTTGGGGTCTTCTGCTGTCGTGCAGTGTATGAAGCACTGTAGTCACCCTGATGCACATGTTCCTAGTGAGGCCGAACAAGCCCATGTTCTTCCTTCTTCTTTCAGTTCTCATACGGTGTCATCTTTTCAGTGCCACATCTTTTCTCATTTTCGTGCTTTTTATTTGTGATTTTACTGCTCAAAATGGTCTTGAAGCACAGTGCTGAAGGGTTTTCAGTGTTCCTAAACACAAGGAGCCCATGATGCTCCTTACAGAGAAAAATGCATGTTTTGGAAGAGCTTCCTTCAGGCGGGAGTGAGAGTACTGTTGACTGTGAGTTCCATGCAAATGAATCAACAATATATGTTAAGGCATCTTGAAACAGAAACACACATAAAGCAAGGCTCTGAATTGATTATTTGATGCAAAACATGACAAGGGATTCACAAGAAAGTAACCCTATAATTCCCATAGAAGGTATGGTTTGTCATTTGCTAATTCTGTGTTCATGGTGACTTTATAGTGTTGTGCCCAAAGAAAATAAAATCATCCAAGCCGATCATGTAAAGCCAAAAGAGGCCTTTATTTTAGCTGGCCAGCGATGATGGCCCTCACACCTAAAAGCGGTGTCCTGGAAATCACGCGTTAGTTCTTTTGTTGCCAACTTTTATAGGGTGTGGGAAGGGACTAGGGTGGCGCTATGGGGAGGGGAAGGGATTGGGGTGGGCTATAGGGAGGGGATTTGGGATTGGGGTGGGCTATAGGGAGTGGATTTGGGATTGGGGTGAGGCTGACTCTTCCGATGGCACTGGAGAATCTCCCTGGGGAGCACCAACATTTTAATCTGTTTTCTGTTGCTCTAATGATAGCACACAGCCACTGCAAAAAAGAATCAACTGGGTATGGACTGATGCAGCCAGCACAGCTTGCTGAGACCTACTGTAGAAGGATGAATGCAGCTCTGCAGAAGTGCACGGGAAGGAGCAACTGGCACGGCCTTGGAGAATTAAAGGCATCACTATGGAGGGAATACTTTTGAGACAGATTTTTAAAAATAAGTACAAACTCAATGAATGGATAGGGATGGAAGGACATCCAAGGCAGAGGGGAGGCAAAGGAAGGGAGATCTGAAAGACCCTGACATGCTGAGCGATTAGAAGGAGCGATGGTTAGAGCAATTCAGACCCATGCATCAACTCAGTCGCAGGCAAGGATTTTCAACCATAATGAAGTTTCCCTAAGTAGTTCAGGTTGTGGTTTTGCCACATGGAAGTGTGCAGAGTCTGCTGTGAAAATTGGCTCAATATTCGTAATCAAATCCATTATGTTCCCTCTGAAGCCAGACCCATGTTTCCGTAGAAACCCCCAGTTATGTAAAGAAAGGGACCCTGAATGGTGATTGGCAAGAAAACCCACCACCTTGGGAGGCCACTCTAGTAAAGCCAGAGGGAAAATACTGTATAATTTTTGCTGAAGTCAACAAGGTGGAAGGGCAAAAGTAGACTCTTTTCTCATAGCACAGCAAGGGAGAAGCACTGCAGGGCTGGGGAACACAGGACCCCTCGGTGTCCACACCATGTCCTCATCTGCGAATGAACCCGCCCACCAGAAGGTCTGAAATGAGCACTTACTGTATGCCCCACACAGTTCAAGGCATCCCAAGGTGACACATACTAGGGTGTGGGAGATTTTACACAGTACTTTTTTTTTTTATTTGCAATACAGAGAAGTTTGTATGAGACCTCATAACAACCATCTGAACTAAGTTTTATTACTCCCATTTTATGGAAGAGAAACACCAATACTCCAAGCGATTAAGTAACCTTTTTGAGTTCACACAGCTAGTGACTGGCAGAATCAGGATGTGGGCTCAGCTTTGACTCCAAATCTAGAGGGGGTTTTATCTTGCCTTGGAAACGGTCCCTGACCTCAGAAACTTGCATTTGGGAAAGGCAGCACGTGATGTGTCAGAGGAGTTAGTGTCCCAGACTATCAGTTTTATACGAATACTCAGAGGACAGAAGTCTGAGCCCTTAGTGCCACACTGTCCCCAAGGCATCATTAGCCTTGGAACAAATGATCCTTGATAGCTAGAGATGGGGGAGGAAACCATCCCTGGTGGGTACCCACGTGAAGGTCCAGGAACAGAAATGATCCTCCAGGGAACAAAGGTGCCAGGCGGAGAAAGGCAGATCTAACTTGTTAAGAGATGTAGAGGATGTCTTCTCCTTGCCCTAGGATGGGTCTCAGTGGGTACAGAAGAGTTGCAGACAGGATCAGACTTTGTGGCGGTGTCTCTAGAGAAGATGCCCATTTTCTATGACTCAGGGCCACCCAGGCTCCCAGGATCTCCCAAGATCCTCTGGTCCTACACAGTGTGCATTCCCCTGGCACTTTGCTCATTCCCCTGGTCTGTGGCCTCCCTTGTCCATCCACCTGTGTGTCCTTGTTTCATTTCCTACCTGTGGAAGTCTTGCTCATCTCTCAGGGTTAAGCTTAAAAGTTGTCTTCTTCAGAACCTGCTCCTAGTTTCCCAGTCAAAATGAGTTCCTTCTGTTCCTGGACCCACACAGCAAATGCTGCCATGTTAGCTTGCTTCTTATTCTGCCTTGCCAATGCCTGGCTGGCAACTTACCTGTGTCCTCGAGGCCAGGAACAGGTGTCCTTATTCCATCATTTAACACGGTGCCTGGCCCTTGGTTAGTGCTCAGTCGATCTCTTTTCAAAACAAAGTTTGCAGGACTGAGGATGTAGCTCAGCGGTGGAAAACTTGCCTAGAACAAAGAAAGAAAATAGGAAAAAAAGAAAAGAAAAATAAATTCCTAAGGAAAACGTCCTTGCAACCAGAGCAGTTCTATTTAAACATAATTTAATTGAGATAGTAAGATTCATTCAAGCCAACTTATATTGTGAATGAAAACCTTCAGAATTCAATCTGAACTTACCTGCCCTCTAAATGACAGTTTAATTTCACTGTAATCTTTATTATAATAACTTCTAAACTTGTTATTAGCATTACTGATGAAGTTGAAAGACTATTTCATCTGATTATTGTGTCTTAGGAAACACTTAATTATTAAATTCCACACCAATAATTAGAAAACCCTATTATTTCACAATGGGCTAGGCCATACCAGGCAGGTATCCCTCAATTATAGAAAAGAAGCCATCTCTAAGTGTGTAGAAGTGAAATCTCATACATCAAATAGTCTCTGCTCTCCAACATAAGCTATATTATTAGCGACAGAGGGTGTCAAGTAAAAAGTCCTGCCATGCTCTGAAATGAGAGTGTTTTATAGGAATGAGTGGCATCTGTGGACTGGTTTGAGTTTGCCCTTTCCAAAGTGCAGCAAGTTCAAGGAGAACTGATTAAGAAATTCTGGAGTGTGTGTGTGTGTGTGTGTGTGTGTGTGTGTGTGTGTGTTTATAAATTGTCTTTGCAGGAATTGACAACAGAAGCTGGACCAGGGCAAGAGGGTCTTGAGAAACCCAAATGAGGAAGGGGAAAGTGTTCACTTGGATCCCAAGAACCCCTTCCAACGGGGAGGCTTTTTTATTCTAACTAGACTCTGACCTCATGCTCCCTGTCTGCGAATTCCTACCAAAATCTGAGCAGGAGCTTCCCCAGGCAGCTCAGGGAAGTCTTTGGACACACGAATTGTCAGAACCTGGTGGAGGCTTGGGCACAGCAAGTCTTCCATGGGTCACACACTGAAACTTAGGAAGTCAAAACACTGATCAAGTTCTCCTGATGCTTCCCAGGCTCCTGACCCGGGTTTTGCCTCCTTCTTGTTCCAACCCACACACTCCCCAAAGAACGCAACTACTGGCACAGCACACTGCTGGGCACACTGCTGGGCACACTGCGAAGGTTTCACAAGAGCTGGATGGTGCTCTAGTTGAGTGATTGGGGAAGGAAGCAGGGAACCTGGGGTCTGCACCCACCTCCCAACAGGAGCTCTGACTCACAACCTGTTTGGCACGGCTTAGTCCTCTCTGGTTTCCTGAATCTCCCTCTGTAATGCAAAAACCCTCTAAGCAGATATTTAAAAACAATGATCATGACAATGATGCTGTGATCCACTACTTTCTCCTTGCACCATAGGACTTTAACAAGTGTTTTTGCAGACTTACTTTTTAGGGAAATTACATTTTATTTATTTATTTATTTATTTATTTATTTATTTATATTAAGCATTTACTATTTATTTATTTATTTATTTATTTATTTATTTATTTATTTATTTATTTATTTATATTAAGCACTTGGGAAGATTTTTTCCGGTGATTCCATCAGATAACTGCGAACCCC